>OU744728.1:8210254-8810254 GCA_916613615.1 Steromphala cineraria | reverse complement strand
TTTGGTCTTAGTTTAGGTAGGTATTTAAATATCTAAAATATCTAGATTTTAATAAATATTGGCATGCGACACCAGAGAAGACGGATCTAAATGAATGATTATTTCATACATTAAAATCCATTGTAAGTTTCACTCAATTCAATCAAGGCCACAACTTAAACAAAATGTCATGATAATTGAACTGTGAGGTAAAAAGCTCCAAGCTTTAAAGGGGCAGTAGCACGTTTTTTTTTAAAATATATATTTTAAAAATTTCACTCATCATTGCAAGTTTATGCTAAATGTATTATTTTGACAGTTTCAAAAATCTTATTACACAAACCAATCATCCGTTGTCAGAGGACAAAGTAGGGAGATTCACATAAAATCCATTGGCGGCCACCTTTAATTCATTTTGTGTAGGAAAAAGGAATCGCATGGCTTAATTTTATGTTATATATTTGAATTATCACTGCTTCATTTAGTTTTAATACATTGTCTTTAAATTGGAACCATTAATTTTCATTTTCCTGTCATCGCCTTATATTCCCCCTGAAACGTGCTTTAAGTAAAAGAGGGTATGCTGTTGCAGTCAAATAGTCAAAGATGGTGTTATTTTATAATGCAAAACCTAACCGCCTTGCAAAAGAAAGTACACCTCCTAGTGTGTTTCAATGTACTTAATTGCTAAGGTACATGAGTTGTATCAAGTTATGGCACGCGAACAATTAGAGGATATTTGTGTTTTATTGACAAATACCATGTTTATCTCATCGAGTGAGGAAGAAATTTTATATTTTCACGAGTGGCGCAGCCACGAGTGAAAATATGTTACTTTTCAGCCTCACGAGATGAGATAAACGTGGTATTTGTCAAGAAAACACAAATTTTCTATTTATTTTATGATTTAATCGTTGTATTTCTAACAAAATTGAAGTGCATTTACGTTGAGTCGGCTTCAAAGAGAGCCCGTCGCCTAAGCAACAACATGACGTCATGAGCGTGTCATTGCGTCAGAGCTTTGTTCGATGACGTCAGGTCATTGTTGTTATCAGTCACTAGTGACTGATAACACGTTCCATTGTTATTGTCACTAGTGACTGATAACACGGTTTACTGTCATTGATAGATCTCGGTATTTCACCGCCAATCATATAATAATAACATTTATTTGCAGTAGTTTGAATAAGATAATTGGTGTTTGTTTGATGTTTTAACAATATATCTTTGATAAACGTGAGCAGGGATAAGAAATAGAATTTACACCCTCATAGCCCCTAACATGTGGAAAATGTTGTCAATATGTGAAAAATAGGAACGTTTATTAACTTTCACATTGCTTCCTTGTTTATGAACATTTTCGTTATCCCATTATACATATACAAAATCATTTGAAGGTGTGTCACGAGGATTAATTTTTATCCAAATACATCATACACAAATTCATTCGTTTGATTTTAATTTTGTTAGTTTACTCAAATTTTGTCAAACAGTGAACATAAAGTTGGTATCATTTAGTTTTTTGATTAGAACAGTTTCCTTCATATCCTGGAGAAATTGTGTTATTTTGGGCGACAAAAATTAATCGGCAATATGAAAAGGAAAACCCATACATATTATGCAATTTGTGGGGGATATAGATCGACCATGTCAGCTGCTTGTTTTAACAAGATTAATTAGAACAATTTATTACATGATTGAGGGTGAGATACTCTGTTCTATCAGTGAAATAAACCCTCTATCTGGCTACAGTGGCGATAACCTTTATCGTCACTCTACTGAGTGGTGATAAACTTTATCACCACTCGAGTGACGTCAAGTTCAAGACTTTGACGTCATGTAACAATGGTCTGACGTCATGAATTCTCAAATGACGTCACACTGTTACCGCGGTGACGGGCTCTTCCAAGCGGCCGCTCAACATGAAATAGGCCTTTTTTGACGTAATTAGAAGGAATTAATCATATAATAAATAGAATATCTGTCAATTCTTGACAAATACCATGTTTATCTCATCTCGTGAGGTAGACAAGTTAAATATTTTCACTCGTGGCTGCGCCACTCGTGAAAATATAAACTTTCTACCTCACTCGATGAGATAAACATGGTATTAGTCAAGAAAAGACAGATATCATTTATTTATCATAATCTAATTTAATTTTTTGAACATAATTTTCAAAATTGAAAGTACTCTTTGAATGATGACGTAACTCTTGTTTATTTCAGTTTCATAATCCGACATTGCGACGCACAATATTTGTCACTGAACATCTTATTTATAATTAATTAGTCCGAAGTGTGTGCTTTCATGTACCTGACAGTCCTGTTGTTTGATGAAGACGTTTACAATCATTTAAATAATAGTTTGCGAAAGGACAGGATTGATAACAGTGTTAGTACGAAATTCTAATTTACACAGGCAGGTTGCGTTTAAGAAATATTGCATCTGATCTCAATAAATGTACATTTGTTGTTGTAAAAAGTTGTTTAATTCGGATGGGAAATTATGATAATAACTGGGTTTATCATATAATGGAGGGTGTTATCGATGCAATAAAGCTATCTGATAAACTTGGTATCCGATTGCCTCAAAATCTGATAAAGATGCAAATTAGGTTAAAACACGAACTATTTTCTCAAAACTCCATGCATGTCATGCGAGTCCTAAAACGGTCACTAACCATTGATAACGTCGTCGGGAGTTTTCAGGTTTTGTGTTTCTATCGAATAAAATATCGTACAAAATCCGTCAGGGTAAACTTATCACGCATTCGTATTTTAGAAATCATAACTTGGTTTTCCAAGCATTTCAAGTTGTTTTCATCGTTGGTTTAAAAAATATAACGATATGCAGCTAACAATATCGAAAAAAAATGTGCTTCTATTTTCATGAATAACATAGGCATAGATATGGCTTTGACCGTGTCGGTTACCAACTTATCAGCAAAAACAAATCATATTCTAGTGGTAGTACAGATTATCTAGTAGTGGAGTAACAAACGCAACAACCTCACCTTCGCAAATAGTCATCGTTTGGTCTAAGGATACCGTAACTGAACTGGCGTAACAACAATGACAATGCAGCTTTTCAAAATGCAGTTAGAGTTACTTCCCCTTGTCGTAGCGACGTTGACAAGTGGTTCTTACACATTTTGTGTTATAAAAAAATACAATGTTTATTCGTGCACTCGGAATCAGACTGAAAATGTCGATAGTTTGTAGAAGACGTTTCTAACACTGTGAAAAAAAAATTCATGAAGGAATATTTCTAGACTGTTCACAACTTTACATCGCCGACAATATGACCTTCACCTTGGTTTATTGTGAAAGCAATTACTCCGCGAAATCTAGGTCAAACATATTTTTAGAAGCAATCATATTTTCGTTTAAATCCGTTTATTTCTAAATGACATTATATGATAAAGAAATTATTAACCTCGTGTGTTTCCGTATCTTTAATATCATATAATAGGAATAAAAATATATGTATTATGCTCGCCAAAGGCTCGCATAATACAAATTTTATTCCTATTATATGATATTAATGATACGGAAACACACTCAGTTAATAATCTCTATATATGCAATTGTCTATGTACAGAATAGAAAGGACACATAAGTAGAACATGAAATTCATCTTGTTTAGAATACGATCACATTTAACACATATGAGTTGGTTAGTTTGTATGTCAATATTTTATCCTTTTTGTTGATTGTTGAACTTGTAACTCAGACGGAGTACTAAATAGAAGCAAGCATACGTGCGTGACCCAACTGCAGCTGTCATGATCATCTTGTTGCTTCAACATATAAAATGCTTTGGGGAGACGATAATCGATGATCGTTCATATGTAATATTCTGCATCACTATGTTATACATCTGCTAATATAATTAACCCTCATCCAGCTAAGCTGGGTCTCTTACGTTTCCGGCTTTATGGGGTCAATATGACCCCACTGTTAATTAATTAAATACCTAGTTTCTTGGTGCAAATAAAACTTTTATTTTTGTACTGGTTGTTTCTTATGTGTGTTTGATATGCCACAAAATTCAATTACTTGAAGGTATTGCATATTTAAAAATTTTTGAAGGTTGTTACATACGATCTTTCCTATTTTTTCAACCGATTTCAGAAAAGAAAGAAAAAAAAGCATGTTTTCAAATTTCCAAACCCTATGCGCACGTAGGATCTTTGCACCTATTTAATGTATCACATGCAACAGTTTTCGCTCAATATTAACGAACGTAATTTTTATAAGCGCTTCTGCAACACAAATTGTTACACAAACAGTTTCATGGGGTCAATTTGACCCCATGTTCCGAATGATGTTGGGGAAAAGAGTAGATTATTACATATTGGTTTTAAAAAACCTACGGTAAACTTTAATTTTAATTAAGATTCACAGGAGTTAAGGAAAATGGATGATTGAGGAATATATGAACATTTTAAAATCTTTTACCAACAGATTTTTTTAAATTTAATAATGAAAGCTCTGGGGTCAGATTGACCCCACTTAGCCGGATGAGGGTGAAACCAGCCGTTTCAAACGGGTAGGTTGTTACACATTGTTTATCAAAAATACGGTAAGTTGTATTTTTGATTTAGATTCACAGGTGGTTAGGAAAATGGATGATTGAGGAATACCTTAAATTTCAATTTTTTATAGTTAACGGTTTTTTAATCATTTAAAAAAAAGAGCTATGGGGTCAAATTGACCCCACTTAGCCGGATGAGGGTTAACGCATAAATAAGTTCTTCCAACTTCACCAGTATAGCAGTTTTTTTAATGGTTAATGATATCGGAGCTATTTTACTGTCAAACATTGCTGATGCAACTTTCAATTATATATTTGGAAAATCATTAAACATTTTACAAATCGGAAACGAGGCTTTCTTGGCTGGTAAACTTAGTTTTTCATATGCCTTGGACCATATAAATTTTACAGTAAAGACAACACCCAAGTATTTATCGTGTGATTCATCATTCATTTGTGTTCCGTTATAGAACTATTTTTCTGATTTTCTGATTGTCCTACATATTAGTAAACAAATAGGTTACAGTCTTTATTTGTAAAACCGAACTATATGTGATCTAAATGTTTTTTTCAAATAGCAGACACAAAGTTAATGCAGAATGTTTGGAGGTTGGAGTTTACTTGGTCATAACCTTTCATACATCTCAATTATTTATCACTTTTTCCTGTAACGCATTCCTAGCACTTTCTATTGTCATTAAAGACATATAATATCATTATGTTGGCATCTTAGATGAAAGTTCAATAAACATTTCAATTTAGGAGAAATGTATTTTTTCTCGTTTTTAAAACACCTAGGAAATATTACTTGTGAAATAGATGAATTCAACAGTTGTTCCCTTCGGAACGCTTTCTGTTCTTTTTCAGAAGTGACAGAAATGACAACTTTCTCCGACTTCCGCTTCGAAGGAGGACTGTTAGTCAAAATGGTGGACTCTGACGACAACTGCAGGTCCATCTGCTTCAGTTGGGAAGCCTGTTCAGCCTATTCCTGGTCCAGCATGAAGTTTACAACTTCTACCGGCTACTACTGTTACTTGCACCAAAAGGTTCCCCCGAATTCTGGGGAGAAGGTTCGTCATGGTGAACAGCAACAGGTTAAAAAGGGGAGATATATTTTAGGTAAAACGATAAGTCTTTAACACTGACTAGAAATACCCTGCACTTTTATTATTCATTATTTTCAAATTGATCTTTCTTCCATTATATGATTTGTTTTAACCATATTTGAAGTAGAGGAGAAGACGTTCTTATGGATAGTCAACTTCTTAATTGCATCCAATGTGATGTTTCGGTTTAGATACTAACAATGTTAATAAGCAAGTAGTACTGATAATTTAACTCATAGTAATGGGAATGAGTCTGCGCCACTCATTCGACTCAAGTTTTAAAATTGGTTTCAACTTTACACCCTCTTGGTATCCAAATTAAACACGGTTTTAATAATGAATGCAAATATGATACTTGTAAAACTTACCTTAGAACAATGTTGTAGTAAATAAGTTAGAATAAGAAAATTATTATTATTATTATTATCATCAACAAACTAATCAATCGTCACTTTCTATCCCATAGTTCAATATTCGTTATCCTTTTCGTGCTGCTAGCTTTGTCATTACACAGTGCTACCCATCATAATACTGAGCTGTTTGTGAGTTAAGATTGAGTGCAAGTTAAGGTACCTTGGTCTTTATGTTTCAGAAACATGGAGGTCATACATGTATACCTTTTGGAAGGATTTTTCTAAATATGAAAAAGCCCAGAAGAAGTTCCAAAGAATACTGGAATGTGCTGATTTTTGTGCCCGTTTGCTAACTTCTAAGGGGTTTGGGTGGGTATTGAACACAAATGAAAAGAACTGTATCATTAATTATGAAAGTCTGCCGATGTATGTCAAGAAGACCTTAACGTGATCAGAAAAGACTTTTGTCAACACAAACTCCCTTCAAACTATGCAATTTGCATAATGGCACAATAAGTTAAACCGTTTTGGTAGATTTTTTTGCAAAAACAATTCCTTGATAGTCCTATGACTTTTGTGGACTCGGCGAATTCGGGTTTGATTGGTTGTTCCTCATTGACTAAGACAATAAACGAGTGAACCACGAGCATTTTGTTAATAAGAGGAGTAAAAGAATAAATACTTTAATCTCAAGAAGAAAAAGGATAATATCTCCCTCATGGGAGGAGTCTGTTGGAGCTTATGCTGTTTTGGTCGTCGTTAATAATGTACATCTTTATGTGTATTAACTATCTTTCATTATATTTTGATACAAAAAAACATTTATCAATGCCAAATAATTTGAAAACAACACTTAAGAAATGTAGGACCAAATGTTTGTTGATACTCGAGTCAAAAACTCCCCCGAAAATTAAAAATTGTCACATTTGTTTTAATGACCGAAAATATTGCTCACTCAAAATTGTTATTGTTGCCTTTGATAATTCCGAAATGTGCACACTTATCTTCTGTGAACAACTGTTTCCAAGCTTGTATTAGTCCATTGCTCGGTGGTGGGAAATCATTACATGCCATCAAATTTCACTTAAACTTTTATTTCAGTAGAAAGGCCTTTGACCAACGTACACATGATAGGTTACCACGTTGAAGGTGATGGTCATTAATTATTGTACAAAGGTATATTTTCAAAATAGTTTACACGTATATCTTTATACACTGGACATTTCTAAGGAAAGTGAAATTCATCCTGTACACAATTGGATTTACTTACATACAATGCAATAGCGAAATTGACGAAGAATTCCATCTCATCTACCAGTATTTGTGTACATGGGCAGTTTACCAATCCTTAACAAAGAATTTCGACGCCGAGTTTCTTTAGATTGAACAGTAACAAGATACGTTACAAGTTTAAATCTAGAGTATAATATCATCAATCAATCAATCAATGTTTATTGTACGAAAGGCCATAGGCCCGTATACAGTCGAGTTACATACTTCTCATAAGACATTATAAAATATATAAGGCTATTTACAAAATGATTTGCGTAATATTAAAGCATGGTGAATGTAAAGTGCAATTTGAATTATTGAATTATATAATATTATGTAGAATAACCATGGACTTACATACAACCAATAATGGTCGCAATATGACAATTCGTAATTCGTGTCTTTAAAGTCAGAAGAAAAGCCTTGAAAACTACTCCTTGACTTCCCCAAACAAAACTGAAACCGTAAGTTGATAAAATAATTCTTACATGACAATCACAAGCTTTTCGTCCAACATTATCTAAGTTACAGAGCAATACATAAGTCTTTGGATACCTATACATTGGCATTACAAGCAGATGAGTGGATATCACCAGAATTTGATAACTCTCACTAATTAAAGAAATCAACATGAAATAATGTCTGTCACATTCTGCTAAACAGCAACATTAGTACGCTTATATCTCAAACCCAAAACGAACTTGTAAAACCTTACTTGAAATAGTTCAACTGTAAACCATTTCCGATAAATTCTTAAGTAAAATTTCCATTTTGTCAAAATAAACAATCAATCCCATTCTTCAAACAAGTTGATCTTCCTTTGCAATCAAATAACGGTATGAGTATGACGGTATCAACCAAACCCTAACAGCTAGATGACTTTGCTACCATATAATTGACCTTTTGCTTTATCATGACTATTGTGAAGATCACTTATTATAAATCTAAAATATTATAATATAAGTTTCGACAGCTGGTCCCGGACTCCCCCGTCTTGTTTACGTTTCATGCATCCTAATATTTAGCTTCTTTCGCAGGTTGAAAATTGATTTCTTTCACTGAATTATGATGTTCATAATTTGAAAGTGTGAGAGGTCGTCGTCGTCTGAAACAACCCCTAGACTTTAATTCATCACTTTTCGATTAGTTTGGGTTGCTTTTTGTTGTTATGTCCAATAAATGCCGTTAATGGACGTTTCATTAAGGTTGCGTAATAAATTGTTATGAAAAGAACACCTTAGCTAGGGGCCATTAAACTCGCCGGCGTGTAGCATGTTAACCAAACTCTTACAAAGGGACACTTAATGGTTTCAATTGAAATTTCCGCCATATATAATTGATTAATTGCCATTGTTACAACGTCACATGACTTATCTAGCATCTATCTAAACACAGCACAGTTTGAACATAAATGCAGATAAGGTGGTGAATGATTGTATCAGCAGCACAACTAAACCAGACTCGATAAAATATTAGTTTATACTCTGTAAATTACTGATAAAAATCTGTATTAATGAAATAAAGTTAATCCATAAAAATCAATTGCAAAACATCAATGAAACAAGCGGGAGATTTCTACCGATTATGTTGAAGAATGCTCAGAGAGCCTTGACAAACAGACGGACGGACAGTTGGAGCGCTTTATACACCCAAAACTTCGTAGGTGGTAGTATAATTGATGACCAGGAATCAGACCTTAAGTTGATTGCTGTGAACATGAAGAAAAGCCAAGTAAATACTCTCTCACTCTTGAAAAGCAAAAACTTTCTAAATGATCAATTACAAAAGAGAAAGAGAAAATAATGAAGTAATTACAGTTAAATCACATTTCATTGAAGAAACAAATATATTGTATAAAATCTTAAAGATATTTTATAAACTATTTATACAAAAAGATATTTAAAGGGTTAATAAATTCTCTAATGCTGCAAAGTTAAATGACAACCAGAAATTAAAACTAAGGACAGATAACTTAAAATCTTAAGAAAATCAAGAGGTTGAAAATGGAAAAAGAGTCCAGGTCCATCTAGATTTACTACTGAATTTTAAAAATAATTCTCGAATGATATATATCTATTTCTAGTTAGATAATTAAATTTTGCCTAAGTATGATAATGACGAATCATCAACTAGCCAAACGAAAGGTCTTAATACCTGTTTACCCAACAATGATGTAGCACTATCAGCACACTTCGAAGATTCAACAAACACGATTGTCTACTTTCAAGTACGACTGTTGCAACTTGTTACCCTCCATATCCTCCTTGTTCACCATGTCTCACAAGTCTGCAAGTCTGCAAGTCACTGTTCCACACAGAGACATATTGCAACGAGACTTGATGGCAGCCAAAAAGTTAAAACATCTCTGTTAAGTCACTTTGCAACCACACAATGATTTCGTCCTCCATCCAGATCATTTTTCTTTCGTGACGAAATTTCAATTGAATTTAGCATCATCAAGATAGTTAATTTTCTGTGTGTAATTTGTTCATTCAATTTACTACCACTACCCCATAAATCCTAAACTATTGTGAGTAATATACTCGAAATTTTAAAAAAACTCATAAAAGATTAGTGGAAGCAGAGTAGTCTGAATCGAGGTATGACTCATGAGTCACCTTGCAAATTGTACTTAGTACTGCCAGCCATAGGGCTTTCTCAATCAACATGCAAGTGTTCAGCATCCACCCTGAGGTTTCACCTGCCTAAACACACCCCACGTGACCAATCTCTGGTGCCCCAACCCCTGATCACAGGGACCCCCTGCTAGAAGGTAGATGGCTTCTCTCTCAGACCTTCCCACGGGAAGGAAGCAACAAGTGCTTGTGTGTAGCCCCTCATGCAAGCTTTGCCACCACCTGACCTGAGAGGTGGTCATTCGGCTTATATAGGCTAAATCTCACTGAAAATCTTGATATGGGTGTCAGAACATTTGGAAAAATTTTAATTAAGTTTTAGGGTTTATATGTTTAATTTTGCTGTTGCTAGTTCAGGTGAGATGTTTTTATAATTGTGAAATTTTATTAAAATTTGTTTGGTCAAATCTAATTGAGCGGCACTTTAATAAGGTCAATGTCTGTTGTGCCAATCCATATTCATGTAATTAATTATCTTTAAATCACTTATCACTTAAAAGTCACTGTTTATGGACTGAAACCTCAGACTGTCCATCGACAGTATTTACAGTATAATGAAACGTATTAACATGACCTTTCTTTTTAAAAACAAAACACACTTAACTTACCTAAAATATCAAACATGTATCTCTGACAGCTGTTCAAGCTATATAAGATATCACATAGTCACGAGTTCAAAAAATGGTTTAATTACAGAGGTATTCAACGTATCAACAGGTGTTCCATAGGACTGTGTATTATCATCAACTCCAGTTTCTGTTTATATTGATGATTTAACAAATGAATTGAATAATTTAAGGTGTGATATTAACATAGACAGTTCTATGTTAAGTTTTCTGTTATATGCAGACGATATTGCCCTTACAGCACCAGATGCAGAGTATTTGCAGCTCATGATGAATTGTGTTCCTGATTGATGTTCTACATTGTAAAAGTGGTGTTTAGATTCTAAGCACAATCCTAAACGCGTTCCATGTCCCATAACTTTTACGCGTTTACAAGCTAAACGCGTTTAAATCCTTAAAATGTGTTTAGGATCTAAGCACATTATCTGTATTACGCGTTTAGGATATAAGCACATTATCTGTATTATGTGTTTAGAAATATGTTATGGATCTACTTTGATAATGCCTTTAAAAGGTGCATGAAATCAAATGTATGTGATTACAATGAAAATAATATCAGCATGTCATTTTGACAAGTGTCTAACAAATCAACCAGTGCAACCTGAAGCATCCCTAGTCATATAACTACATGCATGTTGAGTCCTACCAAAAAAAAAATCGAAACGCTGCCGAAACGTACACATAAATGAACGACCTAGCATCGAAAATTATCAAAAGACTCGATACGCAACATTCTTTCTGCGAATGCTCAGTTGAAGCGAAATACGATATCTCTTTGTTTTGTTCACGATTCTTGATTTATTGAAATCTTTTGAAAATAGATCATAATTTTGGATATTCATTAAAAAATTCAAATTCTAAAACTTACTGTTAGTGTTTGACTTACGGCTAAGTGTCATATTAAACGATACATTGATAGAAAATATGCAAGCAGAGTCAGGTTTTGACCTACTTCGGTTACTGCGCCTGCACTGTCGCTCGTTTAAAATGCTGATCATCGCTTTAATGTTGCTGTTTCGTGGAGATGTGTGGAGATAATTTTCGATGCTAGGTCGTGCATTTATGTGTACGTTTCGCTGCCTTTCGCAGCGTTTCGATTTTTTCTTTGGTAGGCCTGATGTTGATCCTCTCCAATGTGTTGTGGTAAAAGAACTGAGACAATCCTTAACGCTTTTGCACGGGAAATCTTTTCGCAATATGACAATTCGTAATTCGTGTCTTTAAAGTGAGAAGAAAAGCCTTGAAAACAAACACGATTATTATATGATGGCCGAGTGATCTGTTTTCTGATTGGTCGAGAAAGGTGGTCATCGACAATGATCAAACCTTATGTTGACCGCGGGAAACGTCACGCGAGGTCAACATAACAATCCAATGACCTGGAGCTAAAAATAGATCGCCACTACTGCGCCGTAAAGAGTTGCTTCCAAAAAAACTTTAAATAATTGAATAGTTTGAAAAATAACTGATACTTTCATAAATCATATAATAAAACAGTTGTTGACTTCAGTTATCGGTGAATCCAATGGTGTATTGACCTCAGAAACGTATGTTTACCTCGGCTGTCGCCTCGGTGAACATAACTGTTCCAAGGTCAATAAACCATTGGATTCACCTCAACTGAAGTCAATAATTGTATATTGTCTACTTTCAAGTACGACTGTTGCAACTTGTTACCCTCCATATCCTCCTTGTTCACCATGTCTCACAAGTCTGCAAGTCTGCAAGTCACTGTTCCACACAGAGAAATATTGCAACGAGACTTGATGGCAGCCAAAGAGTTAAAACATCTCTGTTACGTCACTTTGCAACCACACAATGATTTCGTCCTCCATCCAGATCATTTTCTTTCGTGACGAAATTTCAATTGAATTTAGCATCATCAAGATAGTTAATTTTCTGTGTGTAATTTGTTCATTCAATTTACTACCATTACCCCATAAATCCTAAACTATTGTGAGTAATATACTCGAAATTTAAAAAAAAATCATAAAAGATTAGTCGAAGCAGAGTAGTCTGAATCGAGGTATGACTCATGAGTCACCTTGCACATTGTACTTAGTACTGCCAGCCATAGGGCTTTCTCAATCAATATGCAAGTGTTCAGCATCCACCCTGAGGTTTCACCTGCCTAAACACACCCCACGTGACCAATCTCTGGTGCCCCACCCCCTGATCACAGGGACCCCCTGCTAGAGGGTAGATGGCTTCTCTCTCAGACCTTCCCACGGGCAGGAAGCAACAAGTGCTTGTGTGTAGCCCCTCATGCACGCTTTGCTACCACCTGATATGGGATGTGGTCATGAGGCTTATATAGATTAAATCTCACTGTAAATCTTGATATGGGTGTCAGAACATTTGGAAAAATTTTAATTAAGTTTTAGGGTTTATATGTTTAATTTTGCTGTTGCTAGTTCAGGTGAGATGTTTTTATAATTGTGAAATTTTATTAAAATTTGTTTGGTCAAATCTAATTGAGCGGCACTTTAATAAGGTCAATGTCTGTTGTGCCAATCCATATTCATGTAATTAATTATCTTTAAATCACTTAATAGCACTTAAAAGTCACTGTTTATGGACTGAAACATCAGACTGCCCATCGACAGTATTTACAGTATAATGAAACGATATTAACGTGACCTTTCTTTTTAAAAACAAAACACACTTAACTTACCTAAAATATCAAACATGTATCTCTGACAGCTGTTCAAGCTATATAAGATAGCACATAGTCACGAGTTCAAAAAATGGTTTAATTACAGAGGTATTCAACGTATCAACAGGTGTTCCATAGGACTGTGTATTATCATCAACTCCAGTTTCTGTTTATATTGATGATTTAACAAATGAATGGAATAATTTAAGGTGTGATATTAACATAGACAGTTCTATGTTAAGTTTTCTGTTATATGCAGACGATATTGCCCTTACAGCACCAGATGCAGAGTATTTGCAGCTCATGATGAATTGTGTTCCTGATTGATGTTCTAGATGGCATTTGTTTATAAACGTTAAAAAACTAAAGTTATACATTTTCGGCCAGCTTCTAGATTATTTTCTAATTTGGTTTTTAATATTTGTAACAATGTAGTGACTATGCTGCAAGTTATAAGTACATAGGGTTATGGTGTCATGAACATTTAGATATATAATTGACAGTGGCTGGATTGCATATAATTTATTTTATTTCCTGTATAAGAATTTAGTACAATCTGTTATATCTTAACAATCAGCAATTTGGGGACAAATGTATTTAGTTGTATCAATGTTGGCGTTTGTCAGTAGGCCGTAAAACGTCAGGATTCAAGATTCTATATTCTCTAAAACCACGCACGGTGGTACATGAACAATTTTACATGTAGAGAAATAAAGATGCGGATTGCGCATGCATAACATAAAGAGTAACATACAACAGCATATATACTATTACATATGTGAAACATGCATTTGATGAAAAGAGATGTGTTCTTAAAACTTCGGGATTTGTTACTTATAAGGAGTAAATTAAGTTTGTGATGGTATGGCTAATTTGAATAATAAGCTGGTATAAACTTGGCTCTAAGACTACTTAAGGCATGACATCTAAATAAATAGTGCATTTCGTCAGCAACCGCCGGTGAGTCACAGAGGTGGCCTGTCCTCTCCTCCTTTGGGATTCCACGCCACCTCCCTGTCTCAACGGGTAGGTTGTGATTACTTGTTCGGAACATTTAAAATTTGGGTTGAGATATTTCTTGGTAGTAACAAATATTTTTCAGGCCATCTTTAAAATTATTGTAATAGTGTCCCTTAGAACTTGATCGGATAGATTCTCTCCATGACTGAATAAACTGATCTCTTAATACAAGATCAACTTTTGCAATGAGCCAATTATAATCAGATGGGTTATTGAAAACATAACTTTGTCCACAATTATTAAGAATTTCTCCAACTTTCTTCAACCATTTATTATTGGCAGTGTGCTGATCAAGTTTTAGAAATGTTAGAATTGTATGAGATAACTTGGCGGTGTCAGTTTGTATTGAGGTCTTATGCCAAAATGATATAATTCTTTTGTATATTTGTATACTTAGTGGCTCGCGACCTAATTCGCCGTAAACGAAGTTATTCGATGTAGAATTCTTTAATCCAGTTATCATCTTCAAGAATTTTAAATGAACTTTTTCATTGATACTTATATTTTCATAGCCCCATACCACGGAACCGTATAGTAAGATTGGTACAATCATTATGTCAAAAGCTTTGATAAGGCAATCTAGGGGCAAGAACATATTTCTAGATCGTCTTATAAGACAAAACATTGCCTTCATAGCAGTCTGTGCGAGGTTTTTCATAGCATAAATGAGTCGCCTATTTCTATGAAAAGTTAACCCGAGGTAGGTATATTTATCAACAATATCGATATTCTGGTTACCAAATTTAAACAAATATTTATTAGATTTTGTTGTCCCACTAGCGAAGATAACTATTTTAGTTTTAGAGACATTTACTGTTAGTTTCCACGTTTTACAATATTCATAAATGTGATCAATAGACAGCTGTAATGCTTTTGGACTGTCAGCAAAGAGGGCAGTATCGTCTGCATAAAGACGTGCTAGGAATTGTGTTAAGAACAATTCGTTAGTATCACTCAAATGTAGCTGTACAAGGTGAAATGGGCTGGTTTAAGGAATTTAAGGAAACATAATGCTTAGGAATATATTGAATGACAACTTCTTTGTCATCCATATATTCTTCAGCATTATTGTCATTCCAACTTCTAAAATGCCTCTCAAAGAAGTTTAAAATTGCTCCATCTGTTGAAAAATATGTATCTACCCCAATGGACAGAACACAACGTAGCATTTTGAGTAAACTAAGGTGTGAAACTTTACCCCTAGAAATTGAAATTGGAAGAAAGTCCATGGTGCCACTAAATCAAAGAATTTATAATTTTGTGACAATGATAATATTGAGGACGAAGTCCATTTTTGACCACCTATTCTATTCTGATTAAAGGGGATTTAAGCAGAGACCCTCTATTTGCCAAGCTTTCCAATCCGTTGACCAATATGTTCATTTAATGTTAAATGACAATTTATTTTATCTCTCTTTCTGCCATGATAACCCAAATCGCTTATAGACGTTAAAGGTACACAATGAACATGTAGTTATCACTTGTATTATAAACATTTATGTGACTCTGTTTTCACACCATTTTAACAATGTATAAGTGTTTATTTAATTTCTTTAGATTATCATCAAACTTCGTATCTCATAAGTCTTTTAAGGCTGGATGTTGTTTCTTATATGGATTTTGTAAATGATCCAAATGTTTTATAACAATATGTGACACGTAAATAAAACATATTCTTCTTCATTTTCTATTTATCCTCTCATTCTACTTGACAAACATTTTGATTGGCTATTTAACAAAGACAACATAAGATCAATGGTAATTTCATATTACGTGACTTAGTATTAATTTACTTAATTTCAACACAAAACACTGAACTTACTTACAATACCAAACAAGTTTATTCAATAAGCATTATCTTAATAAAATAACCGCAAGATGGTTTTCCGTCATACAAATACATTTGTCAAATAAATTCTTATTCATAGCTAGAAAACCAGCAAGAGATTCTAATACTTAAGCTAAGATATTTCACAAGGTTCTCTAGATATGTTTCTGATTTTCAATGCTTGATATGCATGTACTTGTGTCAAAGGTCACCAGTACTGCATATATTGTTTTCTAATGATGTACAACTGCTGTGTAGAGAAAATTAGACTACATAAACAAGTTCATAACCTTTTTGGGACATGTCTATTCTGCACCTGTAAACATTGCGAAAATATAAACAATGGTAACAATGTATTATACTTTGTACCATATTTTACGGTTGGTCTTATGGCCTTTATACAGAATAAACTCTTCTTCTTCTAATATACTATTTTCTCTGTTGAACTTGACTATGGATCCTAATTTGTTTAAACAAAAGATTTGGAGACAGTGATGAATACATCGGACGTTTCTATGCTGTCCCTGTACTATGAAGATATGAGGGAGGTAGGAAGGGATATCTTTTAAAAATAAACTAAATTTGTTTGACAAATGTTACTTTGTCTGTCATGCATGGATAAATCTTTACATTGTTATGTCAATTCAACAACTTGATACTTTATGTGCAAATATCCTCAATCTGACTATAAGTGTTCTCTTCTTTGTGTAGATGGGAGGGGAGGGGTCATATTGTAAGTATTTTTCTTAACGCTGAATATTCTGAAACAAACCTCTCTTATCGTCGTCTAAAAAGGTTATGTTTCAGACTATTAAATATTCATAGTCAAATATATGATATTGTTATGGCTCACGATGCCTAGAAAGTCTACTCAACAAGCCGTGATGAGCGAGGGCATCGTGGTAGATGGTATCATATGTTATGGCTAAATGCACCCAATTAACATCTCAAACAAATAACAAGTAGGACTGGATTAAATATATTATACGAAAGTGGT
This sequence comes from Steromphala cineraria, assembly GCA_916613615.1. Classification (NCBI taxonomy): domain Eukaryota; kingdom Metazoa; phylum Mollusca; class Gastropoda; order Trochida; family Trochidae; genus Steromphala; species Steromphala cineraria. The sequence goes on along the minus strand of OU744728.1, from coordinate 8,793,241 downwards.
CTTTTGTTACTTTTCATTTTTAAATATTAGTAACATAACTTTAATTATAGAAATATAAAGGACATAAGTCTAATACAGCACAGTAAAAGATATACATCTGTGGCAATGTTTGATTCACATTTTTACACAAGTTGTACGAGGTTCGAGACCGGAAATACTCATATCGATTTCAGCCAGTAGTGTTGCTAATAAACTTGTTCTGAATAGAAGCAAAATGCATAACAAATGCCCTTCATGAATTGCCACTTTTGTCTTTCCCAAAGTACTGTCTCCGATGCTTAGCTCCGAACAACACACAAATTTTCCACAGCTTGACGATTATGGCTAACCGTGAGAACCTGACCTGAACTCTTTATGTCTCCCGCAAGGCTTTTGAAGCAAAGAGATTTCATAACTAAGTTCTTAATGGATCGATCTTCTTTTACGGTGTGACTTCACTGCATCCTGTTAACAAATCGATTTAAGACTTGTGAATGACATGGTATATACCTTCCGACGTGTTCCCGGTAAACCTTTTGAGATTAAAATTTCATATATAGAGGATACTAAACGACCTTCCATTTAATACTATTTTTATTAAACGAGTTAATGATTTTGTATAAAACGAGCGAAAGCGAGTTTGATACCAAATCATTCACGAGTTTAATAAAAATAGTATTAAATGGAAGGAAGTTTAGTATTCTGTTTATTACTTGCCCTAAAAATCACGCAAACTTGCCGAAAATGTGCTGAAACTAACAGTTCCGCGACTCGGCACCCATTGTGACGAAGCGCTGACATTGTGACGTCACAACAGCTCACTTCTGTGACGTCATACTTGCATTGTGTTATTACACTAGTTTAATATTGCCGTATAAATATTACGGGCGTGTAATAAAAGGCCTTTATAATTGTTTGCACGGGTTGACATTATCAGTCTAGAACTCATATGTCTGTAGTGAAGGGTTTATTGACCTCGGCTGTCATCTCCATGAACATAACTGTTCCGAGGTCAATAAACCATTGGATTCACCTCAACTGAAGTCAATAATTGTATAATGTTACAAAACGAGCATAGTAACGATCAAAACGTAAAAATGGAAGAAGCATGAATAAGGAATTCTCACTCAGCTTAATGATGTGTGTGTAGTAACAGACTAAAAGGCTACTACATTATTATCAACACAGAATGTGAAGGAGAAATGCACATAGAAACACGCAACAAAGACTTTGTACACTCATACGGTAGAATCAGCTTGAAAACAACAACAATATATACATAAATGTCAGGGATAAGTATATATCGAACTATGACTCAGAGGAGAGTTGGCGAAATAATTTGCTAACTTTGACCCCTGGATTAACCTGGACCCCTGATATATTGATTAGTTTCTCAGCTGATCAGTAAGGGACCATCCAGCGATAATCAGTGTGTATTGTAACAAGTGTTGTAAACCATGATATTGTCAATGTATGTAAGTGTTTACATTAGATCAAAGACAAAAATCCTCATCATTATGGAAAAAGTATTGTGAACGATAAAAAGGACTATGAATTTTTAGGGTCATAAAAGTTTATGGGCAAATAACAGGAAATGCAAGTGGTGCCTAGAGGGATGCGGAATAAATAATAATTATATATAAGAGTATTTCAGGGCCAAAATCCATTAAAGAGAGGATACCGCGCTTGAGATTCTTTGCATTGAACACTTGCATGTGTATAGCAAACGAAAATACATGATTGAGGACCAATCAGAGTTGTATTCTACTTGATGTTGTAACTGGTGAGAAGAGAGTGCTACTACCACAGAACTACATTCCCCAGAAGATGAAAGAAGATACTGAACAGAGCTGACACATTGCATCTTTAGCCATTGTCAGTGTTGTATGATTAAACTATAGGCAAGACGCGCGTCATGACACCACACTCATAAAGAACTCTTAAGGAACACACAAGTCATATGTGATGTGGCGGAGCTTTCCTTTACTGTCATATGGTGGCGATGGGTTGGTCATCTGTAGCTGATGACACCGTCATATCATGGATGTATGTACGTCACCCGCATCCTCCTTGCTAAGTACATTCATTTTCCAAATGGCTATCTTTTCAACACCTCAAAACCATTTTTGCTAACTCAAGAGCCAACCTTACCATTAACTAGTATTGAATTATATATCAGATAAATAACTGATTAGTTAACTGACACCAAAAATTGATTTTGATACAAACATATGATCTATACAAAATGGTCTAACGATCATACCACTTCAAAATGAAGATTATGTTATGCCAATTAACGTGATAAATAAATCAGAAGTACTTTTACCTGTTAAAATCTGTGCAAAATTCAGAAATGCTCAAGGTTTAATCGAACCATTGCCTACCCTAGCCGATCAATTTCAAACATGTGGCGCAAAATGGCTTGTTCAAGTAAGTCATGGGGCAAATGTCCATCGTATTTTAAATCCACTGAATAAAGATATTCAATTCAGAAAAAAAAACCATTTAAAATGCAACGTTCAAACGTTTGGCGTATCCTCCATTTTAATTATTTAGTTTGAGGAGAATAACAAAGAAAGGACAAAAAAGGATACAATTCAGAGCAAAACACAGATACATTTCTCCTCATGTTTTGGCTTACCTAGAATTTTCAAAACCATTTCTTCTTTACTGTGATGCAAATGATAAGAACATATCTTATATATTACATCAAACCGTCTCTGAAGGTAAATAATATAAGTTATGCGTAAAAACGGGGGGAAAAGAGAAATATTAAAAAACTACGCTCTGCCGGTTAAGTACAAATTGTATTCATACGCCATTCATAATTTTGCGCACTACTTCAGGATGGGCGGCTCTAAGTAGTTCGCAACTCACGATCTAATTTGAAGTAGTTATTTATTTTGATGTAGCATTATATCAAAACAGTTATTGTCTCATATCATAAAAATCGTTTTTATTGACTGCGCACAACCGGAAAGAAGAAATAAGACGTCGCTAGCTTTCGTTACGTTTGACAAACCTAGTGAGGAATGTATGACGTCACTAATTGACGTCATGTTTAACGACGTCATAAAGCTATGACGTAACAACAGTACGGCCGACGACTATCCAAACTAGATTTTTCTAGCGCCGCCTTGAAGATTTAAACTTGTATTTACGGCAAAGAAAACATCAGAAGGTCTTGATTTCCGATTACAAATGTTGTAGTAATGTGTGACTTTCGCAATTTAAGTATACTATTTTTCATCTATATCTCTCAACTGAAAAAGGAGATCCAAGCGAATCATGAATGGATGCAAAAAAGTTCCGTCAACCAATCATATGCGAGTTATTTTTAGAAAAAACTGTAATTCCCATGACCATTATGCAAACTTTAATACCCGGCATATCCTTGCCCGCTTGGGTAAGAAATAGGTATTATTATTCCCGCGAAAGGTTTTATGCATCGAGCGGAACGCGAGTTGCATAAAACCTTTCAAGGGAATAATAAATACCTATGCAACCCGCTATGCAATGTTATAACGAATTTATCTTACCGAATGTTTAAACACAACGCATATTTAAAAAGGTTAACAACTGGTGAGACACATGACAAAGGTCAGGGTCACAAACCGGAAGTGTTGTTTTGAAAACTAAATCATCAATCGTGTCAGTGCCTTGCTTAGTCAGATGAATTTCTATTTATGAACACAGTACTTGAAGCATAATTTCGATGTTAAACAACCTCCCTTACAAGACATACAAGGAAACAGTGAGTGAATACTGATATTTCGAATAAATGTGAACCGATTCTCATATGCAATGATCAAGAAAGCCGCGACACAATATTGACATTTCTTTCGATGAGAAACATTTGAAACACCAAATCTTAGATTAATTAGGTAATTATGGCAATATACATGTATGTTTATTTGCATTTATATAGCTTGCAATTACTTTGACTGTAGTGTGTATAAAGCTACATATTATTTGAGCAAAGGTTACATAAATGTATTCCATCACGAAACATACTTTTCAACGAGCTCAATCTGCACGCTTTTTTCATGGCGGGCTATAAATAAGTTCAATTTTCACGCTTTTTACGTGATTGGTTCATGGCGGGGTATAAATAATTTATCATCCCGCTCAAGAGGATGATATCAGTTGTTACCCAGGGTCACGTGAACCAATCAGAGATCGAGATTCTTACAAAATAAAAAACCAAACATGATACACACAAATGTATATCAACTGCCATGGATCCTTGAAAGCTCAACAGGTAAGATCGCTGCTTGACAACATAGATGTCCTTGGTTAAAGTGTGCATAGATTCAAAGACTCATTTGCGACCAATATTCGAATGATTTAGTGTTTTCTTGACCTTTTCTTATTTATTAAAATCTAGATAGTTTCAAGTAAAGCCATGAACACTTCCATCAATAATTCAAATTGTTGAAAATGAAATACTGCATTTTCGGTACATTCCGTGTTGTCAATGTCTTGTTTAAGTGAAAAAAGCATCTTATACGTTAATAATATTTTGAGTTGACATATATAATTTTACTCTACATGCCGACTGACAGAAAGTAAGAAAATTGTTTTATCTACATGTCTCTTAGTTATTCAAATACCGCTGGTTTTCTTTTTGTTTGGGTTAACAAAAGTTTACAAACGTTAGAATCAATTGGCTCGCCAAACCTGCATTATCCGGTTTTCTATTTATTCTTTTAACTATATGATCAGACATTATAACAATAGTCATCCTCATTGTTCTTTTCTGTGTTGGTAGACGTTGTCGTCATTCAGTTTTACAAGAGCATTATATAGATACCAGGACTGACTTCATCCTTATCACTAACTCCACTTCCATGAACTCTTGTTCACCATTTCTTCGACTGATTCGAAAACCAACAGTCCCAAATGAATTGCGTCGAATGACAGTCGTCGTGTGACCACGTGTTGAGAGGCAATCTTGCACGAGAATCTCGTGCGCTGTTTCGTCACGTGAGCGCTAAGTGTTACGTTTTGGCGCACTGTAAGTATTGGAGCAAACAATAACCGACCTAAGGCATTTATTGATTAGAATAAAGGGAATGATCTTGTTGTAGATATTTTTTATCATGCAAAATATGTTACACACGTAAATGATAAGTATGTCCACGTGGTGTAAGTCGTTTAATCACCCTTACTGCGATATAGTTAATTTAAAAAAACTCATCTCAGACTCCGCCCTCGAAAAGTAATTTTAAATAACTACCTTGTAATGGTGATAAACCTTAACTTAATGTACATGTAATGTTAACAAACTTCTATTCTTCAAAACTGTAATCTATTGGAGCATATAACCTTTAGAAAGTAGCAATCTGGGAATTTTAACAAACATGGGATTTCCATGCACAAATCATTGCATTAAATATGAGTTTACAAAAGCTTGAGTAGGCCATATGGATTTCTGAATCGGTTTCATTGTCATTGTTACTGTTGGCTTAACATTCGTCATAATTTGTTGAGAGTGGAGAAGCAACAACGATTCACCGTCTTGTGAGGACGTTAAATGTTAGCAGAACGCAATTGAACTACTACTAGCATTTGTAAAGTTTGTGAACAATGTATGTGTCCTGGACATTGATACACGACCTGGTGATATGTGTTGTTGTCTTCGCATCGTCCACTTTGGGTGAGTGTTCATCATACTTAAAACTACCTTATCTAGATTCTGTTAGTTTTCTATATGCTGAACTGAACTCTTAAATTTTAACACTGAAGTTTACGGTTGTTGATTTTAAAGTTATAAATTTTTTTTTTTACAATTATAGCTCATGATGCCTTCAAGGCTCAATCACAATTTTGCGATTCCTTCACCGTGTATTGATCGTATTTACCAAACCTTCAAAAACCTATTTAAGAAGGAAAAAGCCAAGAAAACTTGAATGTTGAGTATTGATTTCTCAATCAACAGAACTTATCAATTTAAGATTATTTGATAGTGCCGAGCTGGTCATATCTGAAAAGGATTTTGTCTCTTTAAAAAGTTTAACTCTTATGTGTAGTTGGGGAATCTGAACTGCAGATTTTGAGATTAGATGTAATTCATCCCTGATAAGGAACGAAGGAGACACGCCCTAAATCCTTATCTCTACCATGACGTTAATACACTGAATTGCAAAAGAAACGTCACTTTACCATATTTTCCCCTGGGAACTATCCATTAGGTAAATAATTAGACCATAACTTACGAGTGACGGGGAATGACAGATTATCTTTCCCGAGTTATATTAATTTCGTAATTCTCGAGCCTTGGCGAGAGAATTACACAATTAATATAACGAGGGAAAGATAATCTGTCATCCCCGTCACGAGTTGGTTATTGTTTATATTACCCATCTACCCATTTATAAGGTAAAAGCTAAGATTCTTAAAAGAATTTTTTGTCTATAAAGGATTTCACAAGGAGTCAACCTCAAATTCATACGCGTTTGGCGTCGCTTTACTATCGATATACCTACGCACGGCTAAATATCCCTTGCGAAGTGTTATACAAAATTAAACTTAAATGTTATTGATGTTGAAAGTTTCCATTTTCTTTTTTATCTAGCCGTCATTTCAAGTTACGTAATGATTTGAAGTGACTGACGACGTCCTAGGGTAACAAAATACTCCAAATTCCTATGACGTCACCGCTCGTGTCTGTGACGTAATTACAATCGAACGCAAACCGTCGCATTCTAGGCGACCGAAACCTTTTTACGACGACAAAGTTATTTGATGATCGCTAATTTCTATACTTACGGACAATTTGACTGACTCATCAATCATGATTTGCATCGGCACATGCGAAAATTGGCGGATAGTAACAACATGGAATAAATTGAACTTGTTTAGATTTAGAATCAGGGAAAACAACTTGTCAGTCGAATACAAGTTTGAAAAATGAATGAAATAGCCTCGGCAAAACTTTTAATTTGATTGGTTCACAACAACCAATCAAAATACAGCTAAAGGTGTAACTCCCTAGGGACTTACAGGAAAAATACTACCCTGTGTCCGTCCTCCCTTATTGGTAATATTATAATTTTCCGAACAAATTATGTTCAGTATTGCCTAAACCATCTAACAACGTAACCATTTCGTCTTAAGGATCATACAAAATAGAGCTATTGGGTCTGTAGCTCGTCAGACTTTTGATGAAAATAGGTTTTTAAGCTTTTGACCCCTGTTACCCCACTTGGGGTCATGGGGTCACAAAATGTACAATTCAGAATCCCCATTGGCAAAGGAGTCTACACACAACTTTTCAGCCCTCCAGAACTTTTTAACTCATCTCGCCTGTAAGGCCCGATGGGCTTATGGCATGGCATGGTGTCCGGCGTCCACCCGTCCGTCCGTCCGTAAACTTTGTCGAATTTCGACTTCTTCTCCAGAAACATAAGGCCTAGAAAGCTGAAACTTGGTGTACAGACTCCTTGACAAGTGAGGATTAAAAAATGTTGCTTTGGTGGTCCTGTGACCCCTAATAAGGACCACAGGGGCCACACCCTAAAAACCTATTTTCATCTTCTTCTCCAAACCTTGTGAATATACTCTTTGACTAGTGACGATTATGATTTACAGCTTTTGTGGCTCTGTGGCCCCTAATAAGGGCCTCAGGGGCCACACCCTTTAACCTAATTTAATCTTTTTCTCAAGAAGCATCAGGCCTAGAAAGCTGAAACTTTGTGTGCAAACTCCTAAGTTAGATAAGGAGGAATCCAAATTGTACATTTGGTGACCCTGTGGTCCAAAGTAAGGGAGGAACCACATTTGCCACACCCTAAAGCAACATTGATATGAAGCCTGATGAGCTACAGAGCCACTGGCTCTATTTTTAATGGTAGAGAAGATGAAAATAGGTTTTTAAGGTTTCGACATCTGTCACCCCATTTTGGGTCGTTGGCTGACAAAATGTATAATTTAGAAACCACATTGGCCTAGGAGTCTAGATACAACTTTTCAACTCTCCAGACATTTTGGAACTAGAGAAGATTAAAATAGATTTTAAGGTTTTGACCCATGTGACCCCATTCGGGGTCATAAGGTCACAAAAATTTACAATTTAGAATCCCCATTGGATAAGGAGTTTACACACAACTTTTCAGCTCTCTAGACCTTTTTGAACTGGAGGAGAAGATAAAAATAGATTTTTAAGGTTTTGACCCCTCTGACCCCATTTGGGGTCATGGGGTCACGAAATCTACAATTTAGAATTCCAATTTGCCAAGGAGTCTTCTCATCAAATGTCAGCTCTCTAGAGTCAATGGTTCTAGAGAAGAAGTCGAAAAAGTGTAAAGTTTATGGATGGTAGACGGACGGACGGACGGACGGTGGATGCCATGCCATGCCATAAATACATCGGGTCTTTCAGACCTGATCATGATGAGCTAAAAATTAGAAAATGGATCTCCTAAACACAGCTTTAAATCAAGTATTTACCATGAAAAACTGTGTATTTCTGTGACATATCTACAATACAATGTAGATAGTCAAACACATGACATAACAATGTTTGATTTCCAGCATCGAGTCAATAGCAGAATACAGTAATGTTAGAGACATGATGACCTCATAACGCTAGGACCTCACTACCTTAAACGTCTTATTGAAGAATAATATTTTTTTAAGAATTGATTTCAAAATCTATTCAGTTCATGGATGTGGAAACTTAAAAACCGCTGTGCAAACTGTGTAAATCCGTGTAGATTAACACCAAGTTTGCACAGCAGTTTTTAACTTTATACACTCATGACCTTAATACATTTTGAAGTCAATTCTTATGAATTAATATACACTACTGGATGTCTTAATACGTTCATTTGCTCCAAATAAGACAATTTGCAATAAATAGTACTGCACTATTTATGTGAACGAATTCAAAGCTTAACAACACGAGAGAGACAAAATGTCAATCAAAACATCATTATCTTTTAGCTCCGCCTACAACTAGTTCACAAGCCAATGAAAAACCACAACGAACTTATGCGACGTCTTGTCACGTGGCCTTGACATTCCTAGCTTCAACTTTGTACATAAACACAAATTGCGATGTGGATTCGGGGGGGAAATAGTCGATAAGACTATCGTAGGTGCCATACATGTGGTGTTAAAACTTGCTGACACGGAATCAGATCAAACAAAATTAAGTTTATGGTAAACTGGCACAGTTCTTAAACATCATATAACCACAAACATATGTTAATTATTATTTTCTTTTGAATATAAGAATGTCATATTAAATATTTTATAGTGCCTCAAAGGTCGCTACTCAATTATGTTCAGTTTGGTAATCAAAACCGTTTTAGAATGCCACTATTGATGGGCAGCTAGATCTGTCTCGCGACAGACCCGTGAATGCATGACTGGTCACACGCCCGTTTTGTGACGTCATATACAGCATGATTGCAACGAGCTCTATACATCATAACGAGATCACCAAATAAACCCAATTATAAATGGGAGCGCTCGGTTGTGACAACCATTTGTTCTGTGTTTGCTACGTTGAGCGGCCCGCGTCGGCTTTCGGGGGACTTGCAGATATAGCATTTAAGCGTTGATATGTTCAATGAATTGGGATCGATAGGTTAATAATCCAGGTATTTGTCTACACAAAGAAATATTGGAAAACATGTCTCGTTAGCGTAGCGATAGGGCCCGAATGCGAGCGTCTGAGCACAAACCTACCGAAAATCGCATTAGCGTCCTGCCTTGTTAATATTATGTATCTACGAACGCTGTCAAATCTGGGGGTCATCTCAATGTTTTTTGGGGTTTTTTTTCTTTTTATGAAAGGGGGGCCTGTGATGGGTTAGTGTGAATGGGTGCTGCTAAATATGATGTGACGTCACGAAATTAAGCTTATGCAGGTATAAACTGAATTTCTGTGACAGTGTTCAGCGAATCAGGTACACGATAGCAAATGCCATTTCTTGAAATGTAATAACCGCGGTTCCTTATGATTTCATATATATGAACACTCTGATATAATCTAATTTAACTGTAACTTTTGATCAATGGTCGTTTATTCTACCAGCAGACATCTATAGATTATTCATCTTTTTTCTGACAGGTTCTGTCGTAACTGCTAAAGGAAAACCTGTTTCTTCGAGTTCTATAAGGGATGCTTCCCAAGGACCAGAAAAGGCTGTTGATGGTGATACGGGTTCCACATATCCTAATATATTCCACACTAAAGAGTCCCTGTCGTCAGCCTGGTGGAGTTTAGACCTGGGAGAAGTGGTTGACTCTCCCCAGCTAACCATCTACTTCAGAACTGATGGTAAGTTATTCTCTCCCTCAAAGGCAGATCAAATCATAATATGATAATACAGCCTCTGCTCGAAGCAGTCGAGTTTGTAACCAAGAGAGGGAAGATCAACCTTGGATGCAACCAAAGTTTTACATTTTTGCAACTAAATCATGGCAAAGGTCGCCTCCTTTCCAAGCAAGAAGTGTCTTCATTTGCTGTGCTTTTTTCAAATGGTTTGTGTTGGTTGTGTTGGTCTTATTCCATCAGCATTTTTATGACTAGATTTGCCTCTTTGCAGTCTAAGTAAACCTATCCTTAATGATACTCGCTTCACACCGATATTGATTTTAGCAAGATGTAATAGCAGGTCGCGTCAACCGATCTATTGAATTGACCAATCAGAGATCGTCTTCCCAAGTCGCAATAGTATGCATTCGCACATACTTAATTTATATAACGTTTGGGGGTCTTAGGTTGGCGAAAAGGCACGCAACTGTGACGCAAGGGTTACAAGTATGAATTCAAAGATTTGTGTATGATTTATTTATGATGTATGTCGAATAGTTGTTACAGATTCCTTTGAAATAATATGGACGCTTATTGTCCATGTAGCTACAGCGAGAAGGAACGGTGTTCGGATTTCACTCTCTCCAGGCGAGCGCAGTGCCAATAATTTCTGCCATGTAATCACCGGCGCTGCAGATGGTTCCGACATTCCAGACATCTACAACTTCACATGTGCTGCAAGGGGTCGGTACCTGAACATCTCTACTGTAACAGACAACACTGGTGAAGGCGCTATCCTCGACTTCGGTGAAGTTGAAGTTTACGGTAAGAGTATTAATCTTGACGTTCTATATATAATTATTGACTTCATTTGAGTAAATCAAATGATTATACAAACCATATTATATATTCACTGATACCTAAGACAATAACTGTTCTATTATGTGATTTGTGTATGTTTTATTTATTCAAACTTCTTTGTTAACTATAATTTGACGACAACACACATTTTGACTGAACAACAAGATTATTCTTTAAATGCAATTTAGAGAATTCATCCTTAGTATTGAATTACAATACGACCCTCGAACTTTAAAAGATATACATGAATATTCTTATATACAGGAGTGATACAATATACAGGCATATATAATACGAAAGTAGTAACATGGGGTTTCTTATGTTATTTGATGAGTTTATTACATATTTATAACTTTTTACATGATGAGGTATTTTTGGATATTGCTCATCAATGTGATATGGTATTGTTTCGAAATATTTACAACACATATCATACAATAAACTTAAGCGGTATGAAAACGTTGAAAGTGTTGGTTAAACGGCAAATATTTTTGAATTTCTGAACATGGTCTGATACGACTTTCTCTCTTCTTTATGTGATAATGGACTTATTTACTGTTATCTTTTTCATAAGATAACTTTTCGTTTTTTCTTTAAGTGATGTACCACAAATGTTGCATTATTTAACATAATAACGTACTAATATAATAATGAATGTTAAGTAAATGTTCCAAGCTCCTGAGTATTATCAGCTGCTTAACTCACACGCATCTTATGTCAAGTATGATATAATTACATTGTATATTTTTCATAAGATAAGTTATCGTTTTACCTTTAATAGATGTCCAAAAAATGTTAAATCATCAAAATCATCACCTATCGATATATACATGAATAAGTAAATATTCCAAGCTCCTGAGTATCATCAGCTGCTAACCCCAAGGGGCCTTGACATTCCTAGTGTCAACGTTGTACAATAACACAAACTGGCGACTGTGGGATTCGGGAAAAAATAGTCGATTAGACTATCGTAGGTGCCATACATGTGGTGTTAAAGCTTGAATACAAGTAATCAAATTAAACTGAAATAAGTTTATGGTAAACTGGCACAGTTCTTAAAACTTGTTGAGAAATAAAGCTAGAAACTGTTGACGAATTTCAATAGCCGATCCCCTTGCAAAAGCTGCGACGGTACTGCTGAAATGCATTCTGAGAGGGAAAAGGACCGGTTGTATTTTTGTGAAGCCATGAAATTTATCAAACAAACCATAACAAATTTATTTGATGTTTACTTTTTTGGTGTGTCTCTTAACCGTACGCTCGCGAGCTGGTACAGCATAAAAAACGTTACTTGTTTGCGAAAAGTTCCGTGATTGCGGGCGTAGCTAAGTGTGAATGGGCGTGGCTAAATATGATGTGACGTCACGAAATTAAGTTTATGAATTTATGTGACAGTGTTCAGCGAATCAGGTACACGGATAGCAAATCCGCAATTCTTTATTGAAATGTAATAACCCGTTTCTTATGATTTCAAATATATCAACACTCTAATATAATCTAATTTAACTATAACTTTTGATAAATGGTCGCTTATTCTACCAGGAGACATTTATAGATTATTTATCTATTTCTGACAGGTTCCGGCGTAACTGCTAGAGGGAAACCTGTATCTTCGAGTTCTATAAGGGGTGCTTCCTATAGACCAGAAAAGGCTGTTGATGGTGATACGGGTTCCACATATCCTAATATATTCCACACTAAAGAGTCCCTGTCGTCAGCCTGGTGGAGTTTAGACCTGGGAGAAGTGGTTGACTCTCCCCAGCTAACCATCTACTTCAGAACTGATGGTAAGTTATTCTCTCCCTCAAAGGCAGATCAAATCATAATATGATGATACAGCCTCTGCTCGAAGCAGTCGAGTTTGTAACCAAGAGAGGGAAGATCAACCTTGGATGCAACCAAAGTTTTACATTTTTGCAACTAAATCATGGCAGAGGTCGCCTCCTTTCCAAGCAAGAAGTGTCTTCATTTGCTGTGTTTTTTTCAAATGGTTTGTGTTGGTTGTGTTGGTCTTATTCCATCAGCATTTTTATGACTAGATTTGCCTCTTTGCAGTCTAAGTAAACCTATCCTTAATGATACTCGCTTCACACCGATATTGAGTTTAGCAAGATGTAATAGCAGGTCGCGTCAACCGATCTATTGAATTGACCAATCAGAGATCGTCTTACCAAGTTGCAATAGTATGCATTCGCACATACTTAATTTATATAACGTTTGGGGATCTTAGGTTGGCGAAAAGGCACGCAACTGTGACGCAAGGGTTACAAGTATGAATTCAAAGATTTGTGTATGATTTATTTATGATGTATGTCGAATGGTTGTTACAGATTCCTTTGAAATAATATAGACGCTTATTGTCCATGTAGCTACAGCGAGAAGGAACGGTGTTCGGATTTCACTCTCTCCAGGTGAGCGCAGTGCCAATAATTTCTGCCATGTAATCACCGGCGCTGCAGATGGTTCCGACATTCCAGACATCTACAACTTCACATGTGCTGCAAGGGGTCGGTACCTGAACATCTCTACTGTAACAGACAACACTGGTCAAGGCGCTATCCTCGACTTCGGTGAAGTTGAAGTTTACGGTAAGAGTATTAATCTTTATTATTATTATTCTTTATTCTTTAAATGCAATTTAGAGAGTTCATCCTCAGTATTGAATTACACTACGACACTCGTAAATTAAAAGATAAACATGAATGTTATAATATACAGCAGTGATACAAAATACAGGCACATATAATACGAAAGTAGTAACATGGCTTTTCTTATGTTATTTGGTAAGTTTATTACATATTTATAAGTTATTACATGATAAGGTATTGTTTTATATTGCTCATCAATGTGATATGGTATTATTTCGAAATACTTACAAAACATATCATATAATAAACTTTAGCGGTATGAAAACACACTTAGTTCTTTAAAATGTTGGTTAAAAGGCAAATATTATTGAATTTCTAAACATGGTCTGAAACGACTTTCTCTGTCCTTTATTTGATTATGGACTTATATAACCACTAATCAAAGGAAGCCATTATTCTAGCATGTTCACTGTACAACAGTCGTTTAGTTAACAAAATAGTGGACATTTCAAGTAATTTTTTTACATATTATTGACAAATTGAAGCCTTAAAATACATGATTCAAATCCAAATTTTTTCCTGCATTAGGGGAAATAACATAAGCCAATAACAGCAATCAAAATAAGGATCACAGGAGCTTACATAAATATCATGTACCTCAATTTATTTCTAGCATGTTCCCTGTACACATTTGGTCCTGGTTGCTCCTCGGAATGCCACTGTGCTGAGGAGTCCTGCAACTGGAGTCTGGAGGCTCCCACATGTCCTGCTGGATGCTTGCCAGGCTGGAAATCAGCTGTCTGTGACACGCGTAAGTTGGGCATAATCCAATTTGTTATAATCGCTGTGAGTTGAAACATAAACATCTTACGTCAAGGATAGTATAATTATCTTTTTCATAAGATAACTTTTCGTTTTTTCTTTAAGTGATGTACCACAAATGTTGCATTATTTAACATAATAACGTACTAATATATAAATGAATGTTAAGTAAATATTCCAAGCTCCTGAGTATTATCAGCTGCTTAACACACACGCATCTCATGTTAAGTATAATATAATTACACTGTATCTTTTTCATAATATAACTAATCGTTTTACCTTTAAAAAGTGTCCAACAAATATTAAATCATCAAAATCATCACCTATCGATATATATATAATGGATGTTAAGTAAATATTCAAAGCTCCTGAGTATTATCAGCTGCTAAACTCAGAATCAACAGATTTTATTTCTTATGAATATGAAAATAAAATTTCAGTGGTCTCTGCATGTGGAGTGAGTGTCTACATGAAGCCTGCCAATACCTGTGATGTTCCTATCAACTTCAACTTCGAACCTGTTGCTCTGACGTCCGTCCTTGAAAATCTTGATCTGGAATCTCGCATGGAATGTTCACACAATTGTGTAGCCCTGGTCCTGTGCGTCAGTTTTGAGTACACAGCATCAACTTGCACTCTGTGGAGAGCAGGCAGTTCAGGACTTTCAGGGTCACGTGACATGTGGAAAAAGTTAGTTTAACTAATGAAGTTAATAACATTGTCAACGTTTCAGGTATAATGTCCATATAAATCGAGACAGCATATTATGAGTGGCATATTATCACCGATGTCAATTCTTTGAAATACTACATCGCACAAAACGCTCTCCCTGACTAAAGTTCTTCGTGTAAGTGACTCCTGAAACTTGTTATAATAATATTTCTGGTCAGGTTTTGCAAATCCTTTTCAATAGTTTGTACTTTGTCATTTTGAAGGGTATGGTTAGTTTCCAGGAACAAAACTCTGAAACCACTTGACCAAATTTGGTATACATACTCTTCATATCATGTAGATGTGCCTTTTGGGGTTTCAATTTCTTTCAATTTCTTTTTATGGCCTCCACGGCAACAGTTTTGACTTTGTCATTTTGAAGGGTATGGTAAGTTTTCGGAGAATAACTCTGAAACCGCTTGACCAACTTTCACCAAATTTGGTATACACCCTCTTCATATCATGTAGATGTGCTTTTTGGGGGGGTTCATTTTCTTTTCAATTTTATTTCTTTTGGCCCCGCGGCAACAGTTTTGACTTTGTCATTTTGAAGGGTGTGGCTAGTTTCCGGAGCATAACTCTGAAACCTCTTGACCAACTTTCACCAAATTACGACATATTTTCATTTTCTTCTCAAGAAGCATACGGTCTAGAAACTTTGTGTACAGACTCCATGACTAATGAGAACGGGCAATACGGGCCACGGCCCTAAAACCTATTTTCGTCCTCTCCTACGTATCCTAAGGTCGAGAAAGCTGAAACCTTGTGATAGACTCCTTGACAAGGAAGGATTATTATTAATAGCTTTTTTGGTACTGTGGTCCCTATAAAGGGCCACAGGGGCAATGTCCTTCAACTGTATATTCGTCTTGTTCTCCAGACGTAAGGCCCAGAAATGTTTCGTAGAGACTCCACAGATAATTGGGATTCTAAAATGAACAAATGGTGATCCTGCAGTCCTACTTGGGGAGGGGCACACTATTTATATGACGCCTGATGAGCTACAGGTCCAATGGCTCTATTTCTTTATTCGAGCTGTAAATAGCATACAAAATGTTGTTGTTATTTTTTTCAGATAAACTTGACATGTGTCAGATGAATCAATTCTTTATCTCAAGCAGATATATATCAATGTATAAATTATTTGACCTATGATCAAAACTTCAGAAATCACGAGAAAATCAATTATTTGTGTATTATTTTTTAATTAAGTGTTCAACAACCAACTGTAAATATTTTGGTAACTAATTACTCCTTAGCTTTGTATTCTTATCTGTTTGCGTCGTACAATGTACTATACATTCATTCAATGTAAATTGTGTAACCTTTTTAAGTATATTCCCATTGTTTTGGTTAACAAGATGGTTTTGCAATTA
Organism: Steromphala cineraria; assembly: GCA_916613615.1. NCBI lineage: Eukaryota > Metazoa > Mollusca > Gastropoda > Trochida > Trochidae > Steromphala > Steromphala cineraria. The sequence continues at coordinate 8,776,637 of OU744728.1, read as the reverse complement.
TATTTTAAAATATATTTTTTGAAAATATTGGTGTTCATGTTTGCGCTTATGAGTAGAAAGTGGTGAACTTGAAAGAATGTATATAGTGAGTCGTCAAATGATTAAAAAATGATCAAATTGAATATGGATATCGTAAATCCATAAACATCAATTTTGTTATTTATCTTTTTTATTGGACAAAAGAAACTCATGATTATTTATTGGCTTTATTTTCATTTTGTCAGTTTACACGAACTATGCCCAACAGTGAACATTATGTTGGTATTTTGATTAGAACAGTTTCCTTCATATATTCGAAAATAATTGTTGTTTTTTTGTGTGACATTTGAATCTGACACATGATAAAATGTATATTTTACGCATCAAAACAATGATAGAAAAGCTTAAATTGAGAGTAGGTAAGTCAAACCATACACTTTGTGCGATCATAGCTCGACCATGTGAGCTCCTTGGACTTACATTGCTGTTGCTTGAAATATTCAAAATTAACGGAAAATATGTAAGTTTCTTTTGTAACACGCATTTATGTACCTTAATTTACAGGTATATGCTCTTTGGTTTTAAAAATTCATGCATTGCAATTTATATCATTTGCTCCTTGGGGAAATTCGCCCCTGTGGGTATAATACCTCCTTGGGTAAATGTGCGGTGTGTACGACACTCAGCTATAGTGAACAGCCATTAACCAGAAAATGGCTGGCATATGTGCAAACAAGTGATCAATAGGTTATCAATATTTTATCACTTATTTGTCTGCAGCTTTCTATTGTACGCACATTACCAGTGTGTAACCCCAAGTGTAGTCAAATTATCGATTGTAAGGAAATGTTTAACTATATATATTGTTTTTTGTTGGAAATATAAGAAAAACAAATACAATTTAAAACTTTTTGGCATTTTACACGTATGCACTTCACTTGTATTACCATATATCTGTACATGTTTAATTATCTGCATTCTCCCCTCACAGAAGCAGCTCAGTGCGAGCAAGCCTCTGTTCTAATCAGCTAATAAGTTCACGGGGTTCCGGCAGATTGTATTAGCGGCAAAGAGTTGCAAAGAGATCTCTCCTTTTTTTGAAGCCTATGAAAACACGTCTTGGATACCTATAACTGGGAGCATCCTTGCATCTCCTGGAAAATATCATGCCTTTAAGGGTTTTTTTTCATTAACAGTGTGAGGGGGAAATAGTTGAAAATCAGAATATGGATTTGGATTTTTTTATCAGATAGAAACTGTTTCATTACTTTGTACAATATTTTATCTTACTAGTTTACGTAAGAAATATTAGGGGAAGGTAAAAAGAGATGTTTTGTAAAGGAAAGAGTTATCTCACCTGGATTGTAAAATTGATAGCTATGCAGAAGCATTAGATTGTTACCTTTCTACACCATGTATGTGGCTGATCATAACATGCATTAACACAGTCTTGCTCGAGTATGACTGAGCTGCCTCTGTGGGGACAGAATGAATGATCTGATGATCTCATCTATATGCTGCATTTACTATTTTTGAAGCAATTATTACATTCTCATAACTATAGGAAATCACGATTCAAAGTGTTTTGTATCACTAATTGTAAACTATATGGAAAAAAACACATTTTCATGTAAGTAGGGGAGAGCGGGGCACATTGGGACATTGGGTTCATTGGGACACCCCACAATACAGTTATTTATAGATGTGTAATCACATGTTGCATCACTGGATGCATTTAAAACATTCAGAAGTTTGTTGACTAAAATGTGTTTTTTGCATCTTGTTGTAAAATTCAGACTCTTATTAGCAAACCTTCGTGTGATCAAATACAGTATTCTTCTTTTGATGCATGAGTGATACTTTATTGAATAATCATTTATTCGTACTCAGATAAAAGATTTCAACCAGTTTGTCAAATGGTTATGTCATGCAGTCACAAAAACATTGTAAGGGTAGGTGTGGGTGCATTGGGACATGTTGACTGGGGTGCATTGGGACATGTTGACTGGGGTGCCTAATGGGATATGTCCCAATCCACCCCATACAGGTGATTCAAGTTGATCATCATAATATCATTGTTATACATTTAAAGTTTAATGACCTACAACTTGTTTTGAACAGTTCAATCTTTGAAGCAATTGAGAGTGCCGTGATCTTAGTGAATATTTTTTATTTAACCATTTGTCAGAATTGACCCATTGTGTCTTGTCAGAATGCGATTTACATCATAATAAAAAAGTGCCTTAAAAAATATTGGCAATATTAAAGTCAATTTCAAATTAACACATGAATAAATATTTTGGAACAATTGTATGTATTGTTTATGCCAAAAATCTAATTTGAGTTATAAACTTTAAGATAGATTTATTTGTTTAATTACAAACAGATCTTTTTGCAAATAACTTACTGTCAGTAATTGTCAAACATTGTTTATGTTATCAAGTTTGTTGTTTGGAATAGTTGGAAGGACTAATACTATAAGCTATGGAATCATATATTAATATTTTGTGCTAAATTTGTTTGCGTCCCAATGCATCCCAAAGTCTGTCCCAATGTACCCACAGTTGGGGTACGTTGGGACAAAAAAAAATTTTTTTTAAATCTCTTTAGCTCAGTTGTTGTTGTGTTTGTGATATTTTCACTTTGGTAAGGTGTTCATCATTAAACTGTTGACCAGAAAATGTGCTTATTGTTTATTTGATTCAGATTAGAATAGAAGATATGTTGCAGAGACTGTGGAGAGTACATTCTGTCCCAATGTGCCCCGCTCTCCCCTATTATTCTTATATGGTGCTTTTTATTTTCTTGCTTTGTATGATGATTTTCAATTCTGATTAAAATTATTTTGCTCTCACCTGAATGTATATTTGTAATTGCTTGTGATTTTCAAACTTATTTATTCTAAGCAATCATGTAGTTTATTTTCAATAACATTTGGCTGCATTTGAATGCAATTTTAGGTGTGTGGTTAACTGACCCTACCTGCGACCTGAATTATATTTTATCACCAAGGACAATGCCAGGACATGGAGAACTTTTAAAGATAACAAAACATGTTTACAAATAGTATACGGATATGCAAAAAAACTCCGTTTCATGGTGGTTCTTGACAATTTTGTTGAAGTGACAATTAAAGGGTTTCCTAATGTGTCAGTGTGTGTATGTGTTCCAGTGTTACCCTACCACAGTGAGAGAGAAAACAGTAGTTATAAACCTCCAGTGACGTCACTCTATTGTTCTGCAGGGACACTTGTCTTTCGTAATTTCCCTCAGTTCGGAAACAATTTTGATAATGTCCCTCTGCTCCGGACAATTATTTTGATAATGCCCTCTGCCCCAGGCAATTATCATGATAATGCCCTCTGCCCCGGGCTATTATCTTAATATTGCCCTATGCCCCAAGCAATCATCTTAATTATTTTCCAATGACATACATGTACTTGATTTTTTTGTTAAAGCCAAAGTGTATACTTACTATTACTTTTGAAAAATAGCACATATTTTTCCCCACCTTTTGACGATGTGCCGACTCGAACCCGCAAACCCTTACGCTATTTCCGGTGCTCTGACACCTGAACAACTGTGACAGCTCTGATGAAGGACTTAAGTTAGTTCATTTTATAACACCAGTCTGAGTTTGAGTGGTTTGATATTTTATATTATTATATTTTTTTAGGCAAACAAAGGCCAAGAATATTTGTTTATCATTCTTAAAAGTCATTTCACGGTCTAGGGATTTTTTGTCGATTTTAAAGTGAAAATTACGCAAGCCCACAAACCTCTGCAGATTATTGCTGGCCGCGTGTGGAACAAATATCAAGGCTAACGAGACTGCGTTCGCGCGATGCATTTCAAAACCGAAAACACATTGGATCGACTCAATGATTTTCCATTAGTGTCTACCGGTTAATGTTTTAGTACGGAATTGTCTTCCGCTGTTTATGTCGGTTTATAAATCATATAAAACATGACCCGTGGCATTATTGAAAAGTATGCCTTCCTCTCTTGGGAAGTGCCCGCGGGTATCGGGCATACTTTTCAATAATGCCCGCGGGTCATGTTTTATCCTATACTTACCCACTCCACAAATAGCGGATAAAGAAAAGATCGCCCATCGGAAGAATTCATTTCATATCAATGCTAGAACATTTCCAATCATATTGGTAATGCACATGTCAATAAATAAGCCAAATCAATGCATATAGATAATTAAAATGCAAACAGTGAAACATAATAACTATTGTTGATAAACATATGATGCCAATTATGTTAAATGTAAAACGGACTGTTGTAACTAAGATCATTATCATGTTCATTTCATTTTATTAATTTATATTTTAAAGCTGAAAGCTTATAAGATTTTCCCCAATTGCTTACAGAAACAAAGTACTAGCTTTCTATAAATTGCTTGAAAATTTCTGTTCAGCATCTATAAACTTTCAAAGGTTATATTTATCTAAAGAGTTTCTAAAACATATTTAGAAAGTTTCTAAAACTAATCTAGAAAGTTTCTGGAACGTATTTTGAAAGTTTCAAATAGAAAGTTCTAGTTTTTAGTTTTTTAGATATTCAAAACTGTTCGTTGAATTTTATATATGGTTAGAGCATGAAGTCTGTGAGTTCATTAGAAACTAAGATATTCAATATTTAAGTCCCCCCCCCCCCCCAACCACTACAACCCGCCCTCATTACAACGCCCCCCCCCAACGACTACAACCCGCCCTCATTACAACGCCCCCCAAACCACTACAACCCGCCCTCATTACAACGCCCCCCCTCCCAACTTCTACAACCCGCCCTCATTACAACGCCCCCCCCCCCCCACCAACCACTACAACCCGCCCTCATTACAACGCCCCCCCCAACCACTACAACCCACCCTCATTAAAACGCCCCCCCCCCTAACCACTACAACCCGCCCTCATTACAACGCTCCCCCCCCCAAACCACTACAACCCGCCCTCATTAAAACGCCCCCCCCTCAACCACTACAACCCGCCCTCATTACAACGCCCCCCCCCCCCCATCCACTACAACCCGCCCTCATTACAACGCCCCCCCCCCAAACCACTACAACCCGCCCTCATTACAACGCCCCCCCCCCCCCCCAACCACTACAACCCGCCCTCATTACAACGCCCCCCCCCCCCCAAACCACTACAACCCGCCCTCATTACAACGCTCCCCCCCCCAACCACTACAACCCGCCCTCATTACAACGCCCCCCCCCCCCCCCCAACCACTACAACCCGCTCTCAGCACAACACAACGCCCCCCCAACCACTACAACCCGCCCTCATTACAACGCCCCCCCCCCCCCCCAACCACTACAACCCGCTCTCAGCACAACACAACGCCCCCCCAACCACTACAACCCGCCCTCATTACAACGCCCCCCCCCCAACCACTACAACCCGCTCTCATCACAACGCCCCCCCAACCACTACAACCCGCCCTCATTACAACGCCCCCCCCCACCCCCCAACCACTACAACCCGCTCTCATTACAACGCCTCTGCTAAAGGATCTAGAAAAACTATGCTCGATGTGGCAGACAGGCAGACATGTGCGTCAATCAAACTTTTTATTGCTGTTGTTTAATAGCCTGCTCTTAATCTAGAATGGTGATTTATTAATCAACAAATAAACATGATCATGTTCTACTAGAGTACCAAAAATAGTTTGATTCTAGTGTCGAGACAGAGCATTCTTCCATGCATGACTAACGATTTAGGTAATAAGCATAATAATAAACGACAGAAATCCTTTAAGGTATTTTTTTAGTCTCAAACCATGATTAATAAAATTGTACAGCGTCGTCGTTAAACAAGGAGACTTTGGAAATCTACACAGAAATAAAACAGTAAATGATTTTTACATCCAATAAAATAAATTCTTAAAGACCTTTAATAAACTAGAATAAAACACACTCTATGACTAGCAAAATGCAGACATCTTTTCCACACCTGATAAAGAATCAAAATTAGAATATTATTACGACATACATATCAAAGAGTTTTGCTTGTTTTTAATTATCCTCGTTTTTGTTCCCATGGTTACATAAAAATACAGAAAAGGTAACATACATGAACATAGACTATCAACATTTCATGACTTGATCTGTCTCTGTTGAAGGGAAATGAAAGAAATATTGCGTGAACAAGAGTTTCAAAATATGTCAAATTACTCTGGTGATCTTGGAAATAAGACAAGTCCATCCAAAGTGGTGGGTGTCTGCCGAATCCCCAAATGTATGCATTGACCTAATTTGAAGACATTGGTTGCAACGGTTCATGTGACACTGAGTTAAAAAGTGGTCAAAGTACCGTGGTGACATTGATATTAAGGTCAAGGTTATTTTAAGTGACTGATGTCTGTGTTATTCCAAAATATAAGCTGTGGCTACATTTGAAGACATCGAGCGCAACGGTTATGAGTTATCATGCAAACAGGGTTTAAGGAGTTGTCCACGTTGCGTGTAGACCTTTGAGAAGATCAATGTCACCCAACGTGACTGATGTCTGTGGATCCCAAAATGTATGCAGTGGCACAATTGGAAGACATTGAGGGAGATACCGCCTTAACAAGAGTTTCAGAAGTGGTCAAAGTGCCGTCGTGAACTTGAAAAGAAACTCACGGTCCTTCTAAGTAATCGGTATCTGTGTAAGTCCCCAATGTATAATGTGACCAAATCTGGAAAGTTTCTATGCAATGGTTCATGAGATACTGCCTTAAACGAGTTGCAGAAGCGGAACATGTGCCCTGGTGACCTTGAAGTCATATACCCTAATGAATTCAGTGACCAAGTTTGAAAAAATGCAGTGCAATGCATAGTTAGGAGATGTCGTGTTAACAAGAGTAAGAAAGTGGTATAAGTGCTCTGGTGACCTTGAAAAAGGTCGAGGTCACTAACAGTGCCGAGTGTCTGCGTCGCCCCTAAAACTAGTGAGTGAGTTGTTGATTAACGTGTCTTGAACAATATTTCAGTTATTAAACACGTGGAGTTGTCATGCAAAAGAGAGTAGACAGATCAGGGAGTGAGGGATCGAAAGGATGAGGGGAAAAGACGGAAAGAGATGTAACGTGAGAGATAGATAGCAGGTTTTGGAAAGACGTGTTAACAAGAATATGTGAAATTGATTCGCGAAGCTTATCCTGACATGTAACGGTCGTCTTGCAATTGATAAGAGCTATTTACTTTTTGCGGGATACCTTTGTTTACCCAAGAAAACGAGCTACAATCTATTTGACCTTTAAGCAATTGACCCCTCCGCACAGAGCACGTAGCCACGCCCCGTCAGAGGTCATGACCCCGCAAGCACTTCCTTAGACAAACATTAGTCAAAATGGCGGCACATTCGACTAGCAAAGCAGCGGAGCTGACAGATCTTCCGGTGGATTTTTCTGTCAGTTTTCTTAAAAAAGGAGACATTTCCATGAAAAGTAAACAGAGAGGTTTTAGTTTTTCAGTGAGGGCTTCTTTCACTCAGTATGTATGTTGACGGGCCAAGGAACCGAGTGTATTTCTGTAAGTGCGCGGTGCTACAGAAGTCAACGGAAGAGCGAAGCTCCACATTTACTCAACGTCGACATCAAAGCTGATGAGATTTCCTTTGCCCATTGTTCTTGTCAAGCAGAGTAAGAATAGACAATATTATGCATATATTTTTGGGGGTTTTAGTTGGTTGGAACGGACCAAAAACGTTTTTTCTGTTGCTGTCAAAATAGGCCCTGCATTGGTGAAATGGTCTACTGAAGATTTAGGGCTGATAAATGGGCTTCGAATAAGTTTCGGTTGAATAATCTGACAACTCCTAATTTTCAAAGTCTAGAAAAAATCTCCCGTCTCACCACTGCAGATACTAAAACTAATTAAGGCATCTGGTAAATGAAGAATAAGCTTTTGAACTTGAAATATTCATTGTGTGTTCAAATTCAGACGGCCTTGCTGCATTACTTTTTGACCTATATTATCATGTGATTTGTTTTCTCAGCAAAATAACCTAACCCAAAATGAATTTTTCCAATATTATAAGAATAAAATTATTTTTTCAATATACCTTCTGATAAGTAAAAAGAATAAATTTCGATTGCTTTAACTTTCAAGGCACTACTACGGAAGCGTATTAGTGTCACGGTGAAATTTTTTTTTAGAACTATCTCCTACGTAGGAGATAGTATCTCCTACGTAGGAGATAGTATCTCCTACGTAGGACTTAGTATCTCCTACGTAGGAGATAGTTTCTCCTACGTAGGAGAAAGTATCTCCTACGTAGGACATAGTATCTCCTACGTAGGACTTAGTATCTCCTACGTAGGACATAGTATCTCCTACGTAGGAGATACTAAGTCCTACGTAGGAGATGATTTGTTTCAGAAATTGATCATTTAAGTGGGTTTTTTTGTGTTTGCCTGTGTCTTTATTATTTCTTGTTTGTATGTTGATGTTAATATTACATGATGTTCAAAGTTTAAATGTCGAATGAATCATCGTTAACATCTGTATTAAAGTTTGTTGGTCACAAATGGATTATATATCTAACAGATTGCCTTTATTTTACTCGATCTTGTCATTACAATAAGTTCAATAACTGTGACTTAAGTGTGTTCATTTTAAAACCCAATTTCATAAAGGGATGGATCTAACAAAGAAACATAATAATGTCACGTCTTATTTACCGAGAGGGGGCATTAAACAATTATTCCATGTAATATTATATGAATATATGTTGATATTAATATATTATTTTAGTTGGAATTTTGGTAGTGTTTCAAATTTAAGTTTTGTATATATCAGCAAAAGGGAGACCGTTTCAAATCTGATCGAAAACTAAACTAGTTTTTCAAGTTCCTTTTTCATAGGACCACTCACTCGTCGAAATAACAAATTTTTAAAAATATGACAATTCAAGCTGTGTCTCAAAGGTTACAGACTCGCTTTTGTCAAGATAACCATTGTCGCCTCAGTCTGATCTGATTGATTTAAATGCAGCTAAAGTTTTATATATAATCGACAAATATCTCAATCCTTTTCAAAGCAACGCATTAGACAGTATTACAAAGCAACAGACAACAATATCCTTAAATCTTAGATTATAAGCAAAAGTACGGAAGCGTATTAGTGTCACGGTGAAATTTTTTTTTAGAACTATCTCCTACGTAGGAGATAGTATCTCCTACGTAGGACTTAGTATCTCCTACGTAGTACTTAGTATCTCCTACGTAGGAGATAGTTTCTCCTACGTAGGAGAAAGTATCTCCTACGTAGGACATAGTATCTCCTACGTAGGACTTAGTATCTCCTACGTAGGATATAGTATCTCCTACGTAGGAGATACTATCTCCTACGTAGGACTTAGTATCTCCTACGTAGGAGATATTCTGATTTGTTTCAGAAATTGATCATTTAAGTGGGTTTTTTTGTGTTTGCCTGTGTCTTTATTAGTTCTTGTTTGTATGTTGATGTTAATATTACATGATGTTCAAAGTTTAAATGTCGAATGAATCATCGTTAACATCTGTATTAAAGTTTGTTGGTCACAAATGGATTATATATCTAACAGTTTGCCTTTATTTTACTCGATCTTGTCATTACAATAAGTTCAATAACTGTGACTTAAGTGTGTTCTTTTTAAAACCCAATTTCATAAAGGGATGGATCTAACAAAGAAACATAATAATGTCACGTCTTATTTACCGAGAGGGGGCGTTAAACAATTATTCCATGTAATATTATATGAATATATGTTGATATTAATATATTATTTTAGTTGGAATTTTGGTAGTGTTTCAAATTTAAGTTTTGTATATATCAGCAAAAGGGAGACCGTTTCAAATCTGATCGAAAACTAAACTAGTTTTTCAAGTTCCTTTTTCATAGGACCACTCACTCGTCGAAATAACAAATTTTTAAAAATATGACAATTCAAGCTGTGTCTCAAAGGTTACAGACTCGCTTTTGTCAAGATAACCATTGTCGCCTCAGTCTGATCTGATTGATTTAAATGCAGCTAAAGTTTTATATATAATCGACAAATATCTCAATCCTTTTCAAAGCAACGCATTAGACAGTATTACAAAGCAACAGACAACAATATCCTTAAATCTTAGATTATAAGCAAAAGTAACGATTAATTTGTAAACGAAAATCAGTTTGATTGAGTTTTGTGGTTTCTGTTTTCTGATTTCATATATTTTACTAAGTCCTACGTAGGAGATACTATGTCCTACGTAGGAGATACTATGTCCTACGTAGGAGATAGTAAGTCCTACGTAGGAGATACTAAGTCCTACGTAGGATATACTATGTCCTACGTAGGAGATACTATCTCCTACGTAGGAGTTACTAAGTCCTACGTAGGAGATACTATCGTACGTTGGAGTTACTATGTCCTTCGTAGGAGATACTAAGTCCTACGTAGGAGATACTAAGTCCTACGTAGGAGATACTATCTCCTACGTAGGAGATACTTAGTCCTACGTAGGAGATACTATCTCCTACGTAGGAGATACTAAGTCCTACGTAGGAGATACTATGTCCTACGTAGGGGATACTATGTCCTACATAGGAGATAGTAAGTATTAGGTTATTAAGTCCTACGTAGGAGATATTATCTCCTACGTAGGAGAAACTATCTCCTACGTAGGAGATACTAAGTCCTACGTAGGAGATACTAAGTCCTACGTAGGAGATACTAAGTCCTACGTAGGAGATACTAAGTCCTACGTAGGAGATAGTTCTAAAATATTTGTTCACCGTGACACTAATACGCTTCCGTACACTACAAATAATTATTGAATTTGACAAATATTTGTGTTGACTGTAACATTGAACAGTTCACAAGTATTACTAAGCTTTGTAATGATCGGATTACCACAATTTAAATTGAAAACTGTTTAAAGTTTCTAAGACCCTACTGTACAGTAGCCCAGGGAGATACAGAATGTTTTGTAAGTGTGGGTCAAGTAAATTAATGGTGTTCAAGTATTGGTAACTCTTATTATTACAATCTTCAAAATAGTTTTATCATCCAAAACTGTGTTCCACAGAAGATATCGCTTGTGGAAGATCAAGCGATAATCGCTTCGCTTTGACAGTAGATGTTGAACAATGCCCTGTAATCAACATTTACATGACATCACAAACGCACAATGCTATGACGTCATTAGCACGATGACGTCACAATGCTATGACATCACTAGTTTAGGAGTATTAGGGCTCTGCAGTGTACAAAGATGTACATTTTTCATGCTCATGTGATGAAAAATGATTTTGAATGATAAATAGAATCTCACCCTCGTGTCTTCGGATATCAAATATATCAACACTCGGATATTTGTTACTTTTATCAACTTGTGTTGATATATTTGATAACAGAAGACAGAACAAGAAGTGTGGTTGGATCATGCTCCCACATTGTTGGGTTGATCATTGCCTTGCAACAGTGGCAGTTGATGGGGTTCACGGAGGTACCATCCCAGCTCTCCTGTACATCTCTACCCGAGCAGTGGAGCGTGCCCAGAGGTCGCAAGATAGAGCCGGTTGATGTGCCTCACCTTATCTTTGTCAACCCGAAGCCCGACCGTAAGAAAAGACCAACACAGAACACACTAACAGATTGCAGGTATAAAATCATTTATTTACATTGATATTTTGACTATTTTTAAAATACAGACACAGATTTTGGCAAAGAACCACCTAACTGGCATATATGTACAGTATAATAGACAATTTTGATTATTTTCCTATCTAAAACTATAACATTTGCTATTTTGAGAGGAATTTTTGTTTTGAAAACACACATAACAGTGAAAAATTACAGGTTCAACCGTTGTATTAATTATATTATCACAAATGTTTTTCATAGGAAAATCAAGGTTGTAAGGAGGACCTAGACCACCTCAAGGCCCTGCAGGACTGTCCGCTTGGCTACCTGGTGTCCAGCCCGCAAACAACTGTGGACACACATGTTGGACCTGTACCCTTAGGTAGTGGGTTATCTACTCATGTAAGTAACTGACCAATAAACATTTCCTACTTTCTTCTTATACAAGGTGGCATGAAATTTGTAAGGAATGAACAAACAAACCATATTTGATCAATAGAAGACATTAATGATAAAGGTATACGGCCACTTAGAATCTTGAAGCTTTTGATTCTCCTGATTGACCGTTCCACATGAACTCTATGTTTTGCAATTTTCTGTGTTAAGAATACATCATGTTGATTCATTTGAACTCCAGATTTGGCAAATGGGGGAATATTCAATTTCAAACCTGTTTCTTCAACCTCCTTTACAATGTCAAAACCTTTGTCAGCCATTATGCCATCCCCTAATTTCAAATAACCCTTGTTTACAAAATTTGTCAATGTTGATTGAAAGCCAGATCTCTTGAAAATTTCCTTATCTGACATTGCCCCAGCAAACAGCATATGGCTGAACAGAACTGAACCCCTGGGGTCTACAGCAACTAAAGCCTTCAGTGTGTTTTATGATTTATAATCACTGTATGTTTGTGACTGTGCTTTTAATGATGATGGCTTCTGGATCTTTATCTCTGTACAGTCAACAATTACAAAGGTTGTTGGAAATTCAGAGTTATAATCCTCAGGCATATTTTCATACAATACATCTCTATGGGGCCAGATAGGTACTTCTCCAAATCTTAGAAACATGTAATTAATCCAAGAATTAAAGATGACGCCAATTACTTGTTGAGTTAATCCAAAGCGAAGGGCCAAATCTTGCAAGTCAAAATTATTTCTCAACCTACAAAGAGTCAAAAATAACTGATTCTTGAGAGACACATTCTTAATTTGTGACAAATTACCCTTTCCAATATATGACAATGGACACTGATGATTATCCTCACATGGAATCAAAAACTTAAGTATGGCTAGAAACATTTCCTTTGGATATCCTGTATAATAATGGATCAAATTGTCCTCTTCTAAAATAGACTCAACAGTAAAAGTGACAGTTTTTAGTTTTTTCAGATTTTCACTTTCAACTTTCTTCTCTTCTAGAAGCCTTGTAGTTTCGACTTGCTCCAGTGTAGTTTTGGCTAATTCCCTCTTCATCATCTCATTCTCGACAGCAAGACCCATGAGATCCATTGGCTCCACCCCTGAAATTAGTAAATAATAATTAACTGGCTGTATTCATACTCAATATTTATATGTATAATCAATATTTGTATTTATATTAAGTTAATAACTAAATTGAACTCATTTACAAAATAATTCTTTCAGGCAAAATTCTTTGAACCAGCTGACCAGCAACCAGTTGTTACCAAGTGTGGTACCTTAGTCTTTCCACGCGCTTCACAACTGACAACTGAGAGTTCAACATACATTGGACCAAGCACTACCCAGGACCAGTGTGAAGCCATTGAGGAAAAGACCAGGGGTCAAGCTCAGAGTCCATTATGGACTGAAGAAAGAAAACATCGACTAACAGCCTCTATGTTTGGTACTATCATAAAACGCTGATCAATAACTGATAAATATATTAATTCATTGACATTTCCAAAATCTTTCACATCAATTTCAACATCTTATGGCACAAATAATGAGAAAAATGCTAATGAAATGTACATAAAGAAAACAGGTTATCATGTTCATGATTGTGGTTTGATTGTCAATCCAAAGTTTCTATTTTTAGGAGCATCCCCAGATGGGAAAGTATGTGATAGTAATTGTGTAACAGGCTTGATTGAAATCAAATGTCCATATAGTGCAAGAGATATGTCCATCAAAGAAGCAATTGTTCTGCCAAATTTTTGTTTGAAAGAAAACCTTGTTAAAGAACTTTGTTTAAAAACAGACCATCAATATTATTATCAGGTACAGGGACAACTTTTGATATCAGGTGCACCATTTTGTGACTTTGTGGTGTATACCAGGAAGGATATTTTCATTGAAAGAATACTTCCAAATCACGATTTTATGCAGAAGTTGTTAGATGAGTTGACCAAGTTTTATTGTGACTATATTCAACCAAATTTGGACAGCAAAACATGAGCAAAGTGAACAGAACTTATTACATCACTTACAGTTTGCCGTAGTCTGAGTTCCACACGAGGGGTTTGTTCTTTCTTTAACTGCCTCTCCTTCTCCAGAGTCACTTGATGATATGTCCTCACTAGGAAATGACAAATAAGTTCAATTCAGATTCCAGAATATTTATATCTACACCAATCAGAATAATTATGCAATAAATATTATTCAAAATTAACATGATGTTTTATGTATATTTCATAGATAAAGCTTGAAATAAAATCATATAGCCATTTGTCAAAAAAACAACATGCAAATATTTTACCCCCCAAAAAGATGAAATAGATACTACACTGTTACATGAATGATGTTAAAATGAGTTAATAGCTTTTTTTTAACCTGTCCTATCTACAAAAACATTAACAACAGTAACATAATTACCAAACAGTGATTTTAAAATCTGCAAGTCCAATGTCATTGACTGACATATTACCTTTCACCCAACCAAAAATCTATGAAATTTCACTATCTCTTGGGCAATTTTGTATTATATGTTATATCTATTTTGTTTTAGGATTTGGAGATATTAAGATAACAGTCATATGTATGCCTATTATTTGGATTAATGAAGGTTTTACAATGTTAGGAAAAGACTCAAGAATGTTTTGAATAATGTAAATGTGACAATTTTACAATGTAAAGGTCAGAAGATTTTTTCTCATGAAAGTGATTTGAATTTGCAAATGTTTGATAGAATAATTGTAAAGATAAAAAGTACTTATTCCTAATAATCAATCCTTAAAATAACATTTTATGAGGACTTTTTTCCCCAAAATAGTTACTCCACAACTTGAACCCTGTGTTTTCTTCCACATTTACATTTATTTTTCTGTAAATAGCTTTGGGTACAAACTGTTATTTCTGGGCTTTTTAACCTCTCCAGTTATTTGTTTACAAATGTCAATAAATATCATAACATATCTTGCAATCTTTATAGTTTATGAAATGCGTTATGAAAATTAATATGATAAGCTATAATTATTAATGACTTGCACTACAGACTTGTGTATAATAATGTACTGAATAAAATATTTTAACTGTTAAATATTTGTCAATGTTTGGTGGAATTCTTTTCAAGAATTTCCAAGAGTGAGTGAGTTATTGTTTAACGCCCCTTGGGCCATATCTCGGCCATAAGCGTAGACTTTTACAAAAAAATTCATTGTCGATGAGCAAAAATCCAATACTAACCATTGTTCAAGAGCTGCAACAGGCCAGGTCATGTCTGTGAAGTTTCTCTTCAAAGGGGGCTTGCGGGTGAGAGTCATTCTGGATGAAGGATCAGCAGGCAAGGGATAGGGAAACTCTTCACTTGGCATTCCATTCAGAAAGTGCTAAATAGAAACAAAATCATATGGGCATGTTATTACTATGATCTAAAGAAAGAGAATTAACGACATATGGATTTGACTCATAAATCATGAAAATATGAAATTGAAATACACACATCTACTGTTGTATATGAATTAAAAATTAATTATAACATGTCACTGTATTTACGGTGAAATTGCAATGGGAAAGCAAATAATGCAAAATCAAAACTATTTTCAAATAAGCACGAGTGGAGTTATGTAGGTACAGTACAGTAAATGACACGTACGTCTGATAGGATCACTATAGAATGTACGATAGTGTTAATGATTATAATTTAGACGAAAATGTTTTCATTGCAAGTTGACAAAAGTTTATAAATGGATACAACTTTGTATGATAATAGAATATTACCTTCGAACAAACATATCTGTTGCTGTTGATTCTCGATGGACTCAGCTGGCTGTGTGGTCTGAGTTGCTTTTCGGTTTTGGGAAGGGTATGAACCGAACACCACCATCTAACCGCTCAGGATATCGGTCGTCACTTTTACAAAGCCCGTGGCTACAACGCTTAACCATGATATTCGCTGCCACTAACTTTAGATGCAACAAATTCAAATCTGCGATGTTTCCGTCGATGAGCTTGTTTGTCTAAGGAAGTGATTTCCCGCGATAATCTGCGCGCGCAACTATGACGTGTAGCGTGATGGTTGGTCTACTAGATCATGTGACTATTTCTTGCGGAGGGGTCAATTAAAATAACATTTCAGAATGTCGTTTTCAGTAATTATGTTGCATAACATGTATAACCAAGTGCAATAGTATGTATCACTGTAGTTGCACACATCTAAGGCAAGTTCAGTTCTATACAAACAAGAAAAGCCTTTAAAAAGGCATGCTTGGTGCGAAGTTGTGAAATATGCAAAGTATACACAAAAACAAAACAAATTTTATTTGTATTGACAGATTTTATGTTACCGAGCGGACCCTCATCACAGACCCAGGCTCATGAGCGGAATATACCCGGACCTAGTCTATTCATTAGGTTTTATCAAACTCACCTTTAACAAGAAAAGCCTTTAAAAAGGCATGCTTGGTGCCACATAGGCAGGTAAAGGAGATTGTGATTTGTGAAAAAATTCGGGGGATAAGTGAAATATACAACACTGGATAACAGCACTAATATTAACACAAGTATTACTCACAGTTAACTTCACAAAATTAATTTCTATCAACACGAATTGCTGAAAGTTATGAATATGTTTTACATTCATCAACGATTGTTGTTTTTTTTTTATAATTTTTTATTTTGTTGCATTTTACAATAGATATGGTTACATCAATATTGTGAATCTGAATACAGAGTGTCTATTCAATTACAAACAGGTGATGACAGGATGACCAGAACTTATAAAATCTATCTATTCCAGGACCAATTAGAGCTGCGGCTTTACTCAAAAAGTAATATTTATGGATCTCTTCTTGCATGAACTGGAAACTGGGTACTTTTTTAGATGATCTATATTTGAAAATGATGTATTTACAGAGAATAATGATAATATTGATTGGATCATTGTTTCGTCTCTGGAAACCAAACAGAAGAGCCAAACTTCCAGTTCCTGCCAAATCGGGTTTACTTTGCTACAGTCATAAAGTACATGGGCGATTGATTCTATTTGGTTCGAGCAAAAGCTACAAATTTCAGAGTCAATAAGTTTCATTTTAAAGAGCTTCCTGTTAGTCGGCAAGATATGGTGTAGCAATTTATATTGGAACCATTGTAATTGTGTATCGTGGGTACATCTAAAAGGAAGATGGTTGTAGAGTCTCCAGATCTCTGGTTCTAGATTGATTTCAACTATCTGATTCCATTTAAAAACATGTTGATTAGTTGTGGTGTATTTGGTAATTAATGTTCTATAAAAAGTTTGGGTGTTGCCCTTTACTATTTTGTTCAGGGTTGAAGGTAAGATTGGATTCTGCACCTTTTCAATTGCAATAGACCTAGAGGTACACCTTGCTTTAATAGCACTTATAATTCCCATATACCTTAGAAAATTAGTTTTTACCCTGAATTTGTTTGCAAACATTTCAAAAGATAAAAAGTTACCGTCATCATTCAAGATGTCGTTAACGTAGTGTATTCCACTATTACTCCATTCACGATAGAAAACTGTCTTTTTACCAATAGTTACATTGTCGTTATACCAAATACATTCGGTTGCTAGGTTTTTGGGTTCACAGTGCGAGTCTTTGTGGGCAGAAGTATAATCCCACCAAGCACATAGTAGATCGCTGTAAAATTTGTTACGGATATTTGGGGCTAAAATATGTCTCAAATAAGAGCAGTTATATTCAAATATGCATGCGGAGCCCAGTTTAGGAAGGTTTGCTGAAAAAAGTTCGCACCATTTGGAGCTTTGTTTGTAGAAACGGCAAATAATAGACAATTTCTGAGATTGTATGATTTGTTTTAATTTCGGAGCGTTTAGACCGCCATCTTTTACTTGGCAGATGATTTGACTTCTTTTGATTTTATCTGGTTTATGGTTCCAAATAAATTTAAAACATTTTCGTTCAAATTGTTCAATTACCCGATCGTCTGGGTCTGGTAATGATGAGAATAGATGATTTAGTTTCGGGATGATAAGAGATTTTAACACAGTGATTTTCCCAAGTGGGGAAACATTACGAGAAGACCAAATGTGCATAAGTGTCTCACATTGTCTAAGTTTGTCTTTATAATTAAGGTCTATCATATTTCAATCAACGATTGTTGGTATATTTCATATCAAAATACACGAGGGTGACAATCTATTTATCATCCAAATTCACTCTTTTTGACATCTCAGCGAAAAAATGTAAATCTCTGAACACAACAACACTAGATTTTCAAGACAGTGATGTCATTGCATAGTGAGGTCACTATGGTTATGATGTTGTGGCATTGTGATGTAGTTACTTGAAGTAAAAGCACTGTGTTGCAATGTAGCGTTGACAATGACAGGAAATTGTGCAAAACGTACTGCCAAAACGATATCTCCTTGTCATGCTGGTTAATCATTATATAAAGAAAATACTTTCCGATGAACTGACGGGATTTCAGCCCAGGTCCGCTGAGCTAACGTTTGGAACCAGCGATGTAGGTCATATTCTAAATATAGCATGAGTCAATTTCAGTACTCTGATAATAAATACATGTTTTCAACGTAAACATTTAGTGACATCGTTAAGTATGACTTGTCACGTGGTCGTAAGTGATCTACCTATTAGTAAACATAAGTCTTATTTCGATGTCACCATCGTACTTACACAAACATTACTTTTAATTCGCCAGGCGAGCCCAGCGTGAAATTAAATAGCGTGGGTTATAAAAAAGTGGATTCTGCGATTATTGAATGCGAAATAATTAATGCTTTATCTGGAACAAATGCAGACTCTTCTTCAAATGAAGATGTTTTTGATTGAGTCTGTTAACATTTATCAGCATCTTTAATAGAAAACAGTGTTTCTCTTTTAATATAACAATTAAAGCGAAATCATATTCCACAGTTTAATGTGCCAAATATTTTGTATTGCCCACATGGTGACGTAATGCATTTTTTGCTACAGCTCTGTTCATTGGTCTTTTGATTTGGATACAACACATGTGATTGGCGCGGCCAATTCCCTTTGAAAATATCAAGAGTAATATTGAGAGAATTCAGAAAAGTTTTAGAAAAATCAAATCATGATACTTGGTGCCCTTTGGGGCACCAAGCAATAATGACAATCATTTTAATGATCCCTCGCTTTCTAATAGTATTCCTGAAATGTATCGCACAATATGTCAATACTAGGTTTGAACATTAAGCAAACGCACCAAGATCAAATTCAACACATTCAAAACTTGCATTCCAAATTCTCAGTTTGCGCAAGTGCCGTTTCATTAAAACACCGTCACAGTTCTGAGAAAAGGCGTGTTAAAGGCTCGAGTTGCAGTGATATTCCAAGATAGAACTGATTCAAGCTTTCTGTCATTCTACTGTTAGTCTGCTCTCACAGTTCCGTTATGAGACTCATGTTCCCATTCTCCTCCATTGTACTTAATACTTCGTTCAGTTTCACCACCACAGCAGTTTTCCTCGCTTCATCATAACAATTGAATATGTAGTCGCAAGGGAGAACCAGCCCACCCCCTCTGCAGAACACAGGCGGCCATGGAGGGAAACTGGGACACGGCTTGCCCGTCTTAGTAGCCATCACATTACAGTCTGTGTCCAACGCAAACCGCATGGTCTTGCTCAATACCTTTGGGACGTAACCAACTGTACGATCAGTAATGTCTTCAATTATTCTCCTTTTCTTTCCCTCCTGTCTGCATTTTCTAAATCTGGAGTGCGGGACTGAGACGATGCAAGAATTTTGATCATGCTTGTTGCCTTCTTCGTGTATAACAAACAGTTGCTTTTCAACAGGTGGATTCAGTTTATTAACGTGTATTCCCTTTATGACTGAATCTTTCAATATTACAGTAAACTTGCTTGTAAGTGCGGGATGCTTGTCAATGCTTCCGTATTCGGTCGTTTCCTGCAATAAACACATATGAACATAAGTATTTCTTATATTGATAGAACGTTGCTATCACTGCATGTGTCATTTTGATAATGATGACACTCATTTAGCTAGGAACTGTTACCATCTGTTAATATTGTTTGTTAAGCTCGGCCAGAAACTTTTTGGTGAGGAACTGAAGCTCTACCAAAGGAGCTACATCCCCTTTGCTTTATTAAACTGAATTAAAGTGTTATTCATCTTGATATACCCAGAACGTTGCGTTGAAAACGGTAGCATGACGATTGACACTTTACAATACATGTTCTAAACAATTAATACACTGTGAGGACCTAAATGTTCCCACTAATGTCAAACGTCATTGCAGTCTCGGTAAACCTTGCCTAAATAATACTCGCTTCACTCCCGATATTGAGTCTAGCAAGATTCCCTTCTGCCTCCAACGTAATCTGTGCGAATGTATACTATTGCGGCTTGGTAAGACGATCCCCGATTGGTTAATTCGATATATCGGTTGACGCGACCCGTCACATCTTTCTAGACTCAATATGGGGAGTGAAGCGAATATTATTGAGACTAGGTTTACTTAGATTGACCTCGTTGAGGACAACAATTTCTTACATAACTTCTTTGAGAGGCATTTTAGAAGTTGGAATGACAATAATGCTGAGGAATATATGGATTTGTTCATTGTATGCGACGTTTCGACACAGATTCTTGTGTCGTTCTCAAGCAGAGGAAGAGTAATGAAGTAGGGGCATATATATAAGTAAATAGTACAATACACAGTAACAACAACTTAATGAAAAGAGTAAATGTAATTAAACAGAGATAAGTGGTAGGAAACCAGTAATGCCCCCACTTCATTACTCTCCCTCTGCTTGAGAACGACACAAGAATATGTGTCAAAACGTCGCATACAATTAACAAAGAAGTTGTCATCCGTATATTCCTCAGCATTACCGAGAATGTGCAATTGTCGAATGGAGCCATGTCACTGAATTCGTCAGGTTATGCACATCCTGCACCCGTCAAGACGCACAAAAGGTTAAAAACATGACTTTGACTATAGATTGATTGTGGAAGTTAACAACTGCTTGAGTGGCTATTTAAGAATAAAATTGTAAAGTAAAAACATAAGAATCAACACTTTGTGAATGTGAATCTTCTTGTTGCTGTGATGGATGACTTGTGAAAAACACGGTTAGTTGGTCTAATACATGTTTTGATTGCCTGACAAGTTGCCTTCTTTCTTATCAGGACATTTTTGCTGCCAACAACGTAAGGTGCTTAATTCAGTTCTTTTGAGAACATATGACAGATATTAATGTAAAGTTGATTCATATCATTCATACATACATAAATTGGAGGGTTGGCTCCGAGATCAGTAGTTGGAATTGACGAGTCCGCTGAAAAAGTGAAATAAATATTAATAACATTGTTTAAGAATACATTATGTAATAATAACACCATAGTTGAAATTCTTCAAAGGCATTTAGAAGTTGGTGTGGTAATACAAGACACTGTTATGGAAAACAACTTCTTTATTGATTTCTCACGACGTTTCTGGGCCAATTCTTGCTGAAGAAGGGGCACCTGAAGAAGGGGCAAGAATTGGCCCAGAAACGTCGTGAGAAATCAATAAAGAAGTTGTTATCCATAACAGTTGTCTTGTAACACCATAGTTGGTAAGACACCGACAAGTAAACATTATGTTTCTAAAAGGAACATAGTGATATATGTCACGAATTCTTATAAGTATCCTCTGTAAAAAGTTTAAAGGGGGTCTGCAACCCGAATGTTTAACTTTCAGAGTTTTATTAGCAGGGCCCCGAAAGAGTCGTAAATGCTCGGTAGGGACTAAATCGTTTTGTTACGAACCGCTTACAGCTGACAACCAGTTCCAAGGTTGTGTTAAGTTACAACTACTTATCCTTCAACTTAGGTTCATTGGAATATAGTCTATGTGGTAACCATGTCCAATGTATAGTATACATGCAATGTAAGCGCCTTGAGCAACCACAAGTGGTTGGATATGCGCGCTATACCAATATCCATATAATAATTAAAAAAGTATAGAAATAATTGATTCAATAGAGAGTGACATATGTGATTGGACTTTATTTTGGACGAGAAAGGGAGTGTAATGTAATGGTTAAAAGTAATCATAAATGAACATTGTTTCATTAATTTATCCTACATTCCCATGCATCTCAACATCCCTAAAATATTTTTGTCAAAATCCCTCACATTTAATTTTTCATTAAAATGAGAAAAAGGTGTATTTCTACTATGGGCATACTTCAACTCAGATATCATTCTAATGAATGTTGTCATATGATTTTTGTCACATAAATGTTGTTGCATGAAGACACTTATATGTCAGAAATACCACATGATATTAAATCAATTGAGCAGCTATACTTACATGGGACGGCACCGTTGTGAAAGTCCTGCAATTTATTGGCCAAATCTAATCTCTCCATAAGTTTAAGATGCCCTTGTAAAGTTTTCGTATCTTCCGTGCCAATGAGGTATTTTTCTTCCAGAAAAATGAATAGATCTAAAGCTGACTGAAACTTTTCTCGTCGGCTCTTTGGTATATCGTCACCGAACAAGAAAACCAACATCTGGAACTCCTTAGTTGTAAGAGACATTCCCGTATCGAACAGCAGCCGCCTGTAAAACCATAAGCGCTAATCGATCAACGTTTACAAACAGTCTGAGTAAAGCTTGCATCAATAATACTCGCTACACTCCCATATTGAGCCCAGCTAGATACAGTAACAGGTCGCGTCAGCCCACCTTTCGGCGATCTATGAATTCAATTATGAGTTGGCCGAATGTATTTAACCCATGTGACTAGTGACTACTATTAGTATCATTTGTTTGAAATTTGAAATTTTAACGTTATGTCCGAATGCAGACTAGTACTATTGCGACTTGGTGAGATGAGCCATGATTGGTCAATTCGATAAGATGGCTGACGCGACCTGCTACTGTATCTAGCTAGACTCATTATGGGAGTGTAGCGAGTATTATTGAGGCTAGCTAGGTTTACAGAGACAGTTTTCTAATGACATTGAAGAAGATTATTCCATGTCAATGGTCTGACCACCAAGTGATTGTGAATGAATATAAAATCCGAAACCAACTTCCTTTAAACAAACTATTCAATATAAACATCGATTAATTATTCTGGTAACAAAGGTTGGGGACATTAGTTCTTGAGGAAAGATTGGAAATGTTCACGAACAAAGTGAATAAAGACGGGCAGATGCCATATGTCATGTATTACAGCCAATCAGATCATACGAGTAGCTAGATATTATATAGATAGGATGTTGCCTTTTTCTTGAAAAAAACCCATGCTTATCTCATCATCGAGTTAGGAAAAAAACATATATTTTTAATAAATGGTATCTTGTCAACAAAAGACGAAATTTCTATGTATTTTATGAATAAATCGTTGTAGTTCTATCGAAATGAAAACCCCATTTACGTTGAGTCGGACCCAAAGAGAGGATGTCGACTGATGTTACTACGAGTACTTCACCTGAAAGGTTCGACATGACGAGCTTCCTTGCGATGTTCACTCATACACGTCTTACCGAAGCAAGTCGTAATAAGACGGATCTGGCCAATGCATTGAAGACAGTCAATGATGATCCATGGGATATTTTCTTTTGTTATCTTCTTCTTCTCCTCTAAGTGTTGGAACACATCCTGAAGAGACTTTCCTAGTTCATTCTTGTGAAGCGCATCACGCAACAGAAATTTCAGATTCCTTTCGTCATGCGGATCCAAGTTCTTACTAATATGATGCAAGACTGCACGGAGACCGTCCTTATGGAACATACTTTCACTTTGACTTGCCATGGTCATCAACTGAAAGTCAACAAAACGACAATAGTGTTTTACAATTTGCCCAAAAAATCTTTTAGTGCACAAATGACAACTTTGTGACTTACACGTACCAAAGTTGATCCCATCTCATTACTTCTTACATAGCATTTGCTACTACATAGTTTATGTCGTGAACAAACGTTTCTTTCATTCTAATTTTTTAACTTGATGCAAATATAATGTAGGGTAAGATCTCTGTAGCCCAACTCGTTCAATTATCAATTATCATTTTTAAGCATGTTCTCATTACTTACAAAAAGGTGCATAGTTCTACGGAAACATACATCATGACAGTTATTCATGTAGCACTGGGTCAAAAATATGAAAATTGAACCATTGGCTATGTAGCTCATCAGGCTTCATATATAATTCTGCTTCGTGCAGTGGCCAATTTGCCTTTAAGTTGGGGCCACTGGGTTTCCAAGGTCACCAAAGCTATGAATGTTAATAATCACTAGTCAAGGATTCAGAACAAAAGACTTCAGCTTTCTACGTCTTGTGGCTTTGGAGGAGGAGACGAAAATAGGTCTAAAGGGCTTTTCTCGGTTATCTCATCAAAAATGTTTCTCACCTTATTAGGGGTCACTGGGCCACCAGAGTTACAAATTATAATTCTCACTAGTCAAGGAGTCTGTACACCAGATTTCAGCTTTCTACACCTTTTGGCTCTGGAGAAAAAAACGAAAAAGGGTTTTAAAGGAACAAAGTTCACGGACGGACGGATGAGTTAAAAAATGAATTTCTTGAATTTTGATTTACACGTAGTGTTATCTTCTGATATATTATATCAACGATCCGTCTCAAATGGTTTCTCTGGTTAACTGTTTAAATCTAGAGATTACATGGTAATGCAGTATTTATTTACACGCGGAGATGATGCATCTCGATAAGGGAAATAGTAATCAGAGTTTGGGAAATCAATATTTGTCTTTAAAATTTGAATTAATTTTTCATGAATTCCAAAATTTTCAAAAACAAACATTACTGTTATTGCAACAAATGCAAACCTAGGTTAATATTGCCTCAAATGTTAGTGAAAAGTCACATTCACATTTTATCACTACATTATTGCTTCTGATGTTCTATCAATGTACATACGGTAATTATGACAATAGTGAGATATTGGAAAGTTCGTAGTTAAGATTAAAATGAAAAAAGTATACAAACTATATATGTTTATCCTGTGGTTGTTAAACAATTTAACCTTGTTAAAAATATTAAACAACATATAACCACAAACATATATCACTATTTTCTTTTGAATATAAGAATGTCTGATTAAACATTTTATAGTGCGTCAAAGGTCGCTACTCAATTATGTTCAGTTTAGTAATTAAGGCCGTTTTTGAATGCCACATTTAATGGGCAGCTAGATCTGTCTCGCGACAGACCCGTGAATGCATGACTAGTCACACGCCCTTTTTGTGACGTCATATACAGAATGATTGCAACGAGCTCTATACATCTATCATAATGGGATCACCAAATTAACCCAATAATTAACGATTTTTAGAAAATGTTAAACACTCAGTTGGATAAGTCCACTATTACACTAGTCCACTGTAACACTATTAAGCATTTGAAGTAATAAAGATATCCACATCACTGGTAAATAAACAGTTATTTAAGGCGGTGTTTCAGTTCAAATAATGATGCGCTAGTCTGTATAGTCTGTTTATTACGTCACACCCGCGCGAGTTTTATGGCCCCTGTCCCAGTTAGGTTTTTTACAACCGGTAATTACGCGGTCTTAATAATAGGCTAATTAAAGGTGTTTATTGGACAAATTGACAAAAAGCATACCCAGATCTTATTTAGTTGAAATATCTTTGAAAGTAAATCGAAAAGTGATAGGGTCGAGGTTAGCGGTTGTGTATGCTCCGGACAGTGAGACTCTTTGTAAAAGTAACATATACAAAAACTGTTCTAAAGGGCCAGCAGTTTGTATGAAAAATTTGCCGTCCATTTATATGAGCAGGACAGGATAATAAGTAGCCTGTCATCCAGACCCTAGAGCAAAAATATTCTATTGACGACTTACCCAGTCAAGAAAAGTACAGCAAGTTTAGATCACTTTGACGTACCTGGCGGCGAAACCGTATTATAGCTGGTTCGCTAGAAAGCAAGGGAAGTAACTCGGCTCGTTAAGACAGAAGCTAACTGGTTTAGTTTCGCATTGTCCCTGATTATTTGACTTTGTATAAAGCTATAAAACAATTATGAACTGAATTATTCTTAAAAATATACAGAATAATCGTTTCTTTTTTTTATGGTTCTTTTGATAAGAATATTCTATTTTTTCAAATGTGGGACCACTTGGTATCGCTCCCTATATGTCATCGTGACATGTGGTCCTACATTTCCTGGTGCGTGCATTTTGTATCGTTGGATGCTAAAACCGAAACAGTATTGGGTGTTGAGCACTATAAATAAAATGGAAAATATAATTTACATGTTTCAGGTCAAATAACAAACGATGGGAACTGTTTCAAGATTATGCACGTGAACAGAAATCTCTTTAAATCGGCCAAACTCGGACACAACTCATGAATATTAATGAGAACACGCCTGTCATTGGTTGCAGATGGGAACAGGCCACATATCATAGCTCATATCATAATACAATAAGTGCTTTCTTACCATTCATGAAATGTTTCCATCTTTAAAACTGATGGTAAAAGGATAAATGTTTCTTTGACTGTATTTACGTCATCTATGTTCCAAATCATAGTCTCCTAGTAAAAAATTCCGATCTTTTTCAAATGAGGGACCACTGTTTCAAACTCCTATTAGGGAGAGTAGGCCTATTGGTAGGTCCCACATTTTCAAAATCATAATGTATTGTATGTGTGAGAGTTTAGAAAATTTTATCAATGCTTCAATTAAATTGATTTTGTTTGTTTAGGCTTGAATTGTTTTGGGGTTTTATTTTGATAATCTGAAATTTACTAAATGTGGGACCACTGTTTCAAACTCCTATTAGGGAAAACGTTAGGTGGTCCCACATTTTCAAATAAAAAATATATCGTATGCTTGTAGGAAAAATTATCAATGCTTCAATTAAATTGATTTTTGGTTGACATCTTTTTACATGGATGTTTTTTTAAACTAAACATTATATATCTGAAACGTTTCCATCATTATTTTGATGAAATGGATGGGAAAGAGACATCAATTGTGACGGTAAAATAAGTCATTGAAATGTTGATGGGAACGAAATTAGAATATACTAATTATCCCTTATGAAGTTATTTTAATAATTTTACATCATTTTCAAAATATTACTCAGTTTCCTAATTTTCCATACTATTCCTTACAAGTTTCCACCTATTAATTTGAATTATTATCTCGTTTTTAAATTAGAGCAAATATACCAACATTTATCAAATCTAAATTTTGTTATCAATCACCGCCATGTGTTATTTTGTGTAATATTTTGTTCTGGTAAATGTGGGACCACAATCTCAAACTCTATAAGGAGTGTCGTCCCAGATACGACAACAAAGGCCGTAGCTCTGTGTGAGGGAAACAAGATTAGAGTTATTCCCCTTCCCGTCTCGCGAACCAGCTATAATACGGTTTCGCCCTCCTGGCTCCTTTTTGTTATAATATACGAATTGTTTAAAGATATTGTCAACATTGAAAACAAAATACTTCTGAGACAACATGTTAGTCTAAGTAATAAGGCCTATGAGAATTTAAAAATGATGATTTTAATGAAAGACTATAAACATGAAGGATGAATAAATATTCTACCATGACATTTTAAAATCCTAGTATTTGATTGGTTTAGTTTATTAGCGAATCTCCCCACATTTAACCAGTATCAACACTAGCTGGCCTCAACCTTATGTTTCCGGATTTTTTGTAATTGTGTTTACCTTTTAATCATTTGCGAAGATTTTATTGTGAACTAATTCTTCGTGGAAGATATGTGAGTGCGCATTCCATACCGAGTACTGACCGCTGCAACTACGATACTCCAGTCTCCGGATCTCAATATATGTCTACCTTCAAGCTCGCATGGATAATAAGAACTCTTTAAACAAAGACTTCTTCCTGCTTAAAGAAACACTAATCTACCTCACCATTTGTAATGATTTCATCACTATAGTATACATGTAATATGTATGGTATGTTGAATGGGTATATCAATATGACATAGTGTAACCATATAGGTAAACTACCTTTGTGTTAAAAAATCGATTTGTACCATAAATAAGGTAATCAGCCAAAAGCTTAGATTAAATGTAGTCAATATAAAGGTATTAAATGTTTGAACAAATTATCAAGTGGAGTCATGTCCGAGATAAAATAAAATTCTTATTTAAATCATCCCTAAATAGAAATATTGGGAAAAGATCCCCTGGAGCCTAATAGATGATAATATCAGAAACACGATTAAATCATGTTTAGTTATTAAGGAATTTTGATATGTTTTGTGCTGTAGTTACTGTTGGTTTTCATTAAAGCAAACACTCTCAGTGAGTATTAAGTGCTTTAGGTTGCTCTCACTTAAAAAACAAATAATAACACAAAACTGTAATACTAAACTAGGTCCTTTGTAACTGTCCCCTTTAATAGTATTTGAAAGCAGTTAACCTCATTCCTATATTATTTAAACAAAGGATGTAAGCCTTACCTTTCTGTCTAATTTCAGTCTATATTGTCAAGAATTATTGTGTTACTTCATTATAATTATTTTTAAACACATGTAGACCTTTTCTGGACTTTTTATCTTTTAAAAATAAGATTTTTGTTTCAATCATTCCAAAATAGGAATATTGGAGAATAAATACCCTGGAGCCTTGCAGTTAATCACATGAGAAACGAGATTAAATCATGTAAAGTTAATATGCCATTCTTTTTACAATATTCTTGCAAGTAAGTTATGGTACAGTCAGTCAAAGTTGAGTATACACTACATGTAAATATGTACATGATAACAGGTACGGTATTTATACAGATAATTTATAAAGATACAGGCTGATGGAGGTTAAGGACTATGGATATTGATAGAGAAGAAGGCACTCTTATAACTACATTACCAATTTTTTACCTTTTGTTAATTCCTACATTTTTACAAATTTTAATTTTTTTTCTGATGTTTTTAAACTTTAGTGATTGTCATGTAGTTTTCCACACTTCCAGAACCTGAAATCTTATCAAAACTACGTCATCTCTTATATCTGTTTTTTCTCTTAACATACTTTTATTTCTCATTGATATATATGTAAATATATGTCAGGAGAAGCATTTATATAGGCATTAAGGAGAAGCATTTATATAGGCATGTGTTGCCTGTTTGCTTATCCTTTTTCCCTATTGTATATATATTCTGAATGTTGTGTATTTTGTATATGTTATATGGAAATAAAATACAGTTTAAATCATATATATGTAAATTTATATAAACCTAGTAACCTACTTATAACTTCTGTATTTCCTGGAATAGTTTTAGTCTCTCACGAATTACTAAGTTGTGTACTTATATATTTGTTAATTAGTCTGTCACCCAGACCCTAAAGCAAAAATATTTAACTGATGACCAACCAAGTCTAGAAAAGTATAGCAAGTCTAGATTGCTCAGCTTTAAAGAATCTTCTGGGCTCCATTTTGTTGTAATACATGATTTGTTTAAAAATATTGTCAATATTGAAAATAATACTTCTGAGACTAAATTTTAGTCTAATTTGTTTATATATAAATGCATTTGCACTAGTGAGACTTGAATAAAATAATTGTCTGTCTGTAATTTGGGGATTGAATGGGTGAGTTTGCATACGCGCGTGTATGTGTATGTGTACGTATGCGTGTGTGATACACAAGACATGTGTGTTGGTGTCTTTCATACCGAGCATGACTTGTTGCATCATTATCATCATGTTATAACTGAGCATTGGTGTAGCATTTCTTTTATTTGGGATCACGCAATGTAAGGCTTTGTGTTACTTTATGTAGGTCAGCGTTATATTATTCTTGTCTCATATGTCTGTCCCTGCAGGCCTATATGTTGCAAAATATTTCTTTATCAAGTCATCATTTAAATTAATGGCGTTTTTAACAGGTGTTTGGTACTTACATTCATTCAGTCACTCTCAGTTTGAAATAACCGCTACATTTTAAAAACGAAACCATTAAGTCCCTGAGCTCCATGACAGTGTGAGCTACCTCCTAGTATGAATTTGAGGGCTGCGCTGCCGGCAGTATCACAGTCATTGTTGTCAAGATGACGTCATGACTAACCTCGAGCTATGATTAATTTACTTCACTAAAACATCTGTCTGCGTGCTGTGTTGACATTGTTGTTATAAATGATACTTTGTCACACGAGTTTATACTTATAAATTCATATTTAACTGAAAGAGTTTACGGAAACTAAATAAATATCAAAATCCTATCTTGATCTTTGTGTTGCTTGTGCAAATCCCCGACCTGTTTCGTAACTGGTTGCACGCGCTGTGTTGGAGCTTATGTCCCCGGACAACACGGGCAATAGGGAAATACATTACCGACTCTGTTCGGAGCTTTAGGGACAAAACTTGTTTTTCCAGTAGATGTTAGGTTGTAACCCGCACATCCTGTTTTTGGGTTTAACCAGCTAGGCTTGTATGAATATTCATGAGATAACAACCGATTGACAGATGTTCGAGTCTCGAGGAAAGGCTACCGTAAAACTCGCAATAAAATAATAATTCATGTTGTTAAGCTCAATTTATGTTTTTGCAACGTTATGCATGGTATGTATTATATAAATCTTAGCAAATATTACGAATCCAACAATAAATGGTGACTCGGTGAGGTGAATTATGATCGTGGAATATTTCGATCGATGTTTCAATAAATTTTTACAACTGCAGAAATATCCGTCCAAAATATGCTAAATCAAGTTCTAGTTTTCGAAAATATTTATTTGGAGTTGGATAGAAAAGTTCTTGCCCGTAAGTACGAAGCGTCCCTATTACAATCTGATTGCTGAATTAATCTCTGTGAATAAAATCACAAATGTAAGATCGGTATTTACAAATTGTATGTAAATTGGGTTCATATTAGGATATCAATCACAACATTTTCAAAGATTTAAACATAAAATTCCGACATATAAACACCTTGCTATATTTAACCCGGACAGAAATATTTCAAATAGTTAGTTACAATCTTATGTTAACAATTGCATTTTTTTTACAATAAAAGTATTCATTGTATTTAAGTTACATTACTTCTGAATTGTGAGATCATCGTTTTTAAGTTTGTTGGACCTATCGAAAGAAAAGATAATTTCACAAACTATTTATTAACCTACTTTAAAATGCACCAGAAAGGTTATAATTTAGGGATTGTGTCTTATGTTTACAGTAAATGTTATATTTCATTTAACGCTTGTGAAACAATAAATAAGTTATCCTTCAATAATTTCTCATTTCTATATATCTAACTATTCACATACAAAATATATAAAAAAGAAAACAATAAGACAATATTTTCTGAAGACCGGATCGTTTTTAAATTAACGCACATGCAGTAAATATCTAATCAATGTATAATGCTGAACATGTGAGAAAATGTAAAACTGAACATTTGAAAACTTTAATTATTTTAGTTGCCAAAGTGGTTTGTTTATGCTTTTGTTATGTGCTTTGCAAATATAAATATTCATTTGAAGACTTATTTACCACGAAAATAGGGACTTGGTTAACACGATAATAAAGTCACTACATCATTCATGTGACTTCACCTATGTCTTATGAGTGATTTTCGTCAACCGAGAACAGGCGAAATGCTGAGTGTCGTTTTTGCTAATAAGTCTTTAACCAGGTAAGTATCATTGTTAAAGTTTAAAGTTCACATAACCACAAACATATTTCACTATTTTCTTAAACTTAAAACATTGTAATCATAGACTCCCAAATGAAACTGATAGATGGTATAGAATTGCTAAAAAACATACATTATTATTATATTTTTCACTCCTGCGAAAAGACCTCTATAAGAAAAATGCACTGCTACGAACGGGATCCTCCTACGAAAAGACCGTTTCTCGTACAGCAGGGGCTATGCGTCTGATCACTGCATTACAAACAAGAACAAACTAACAGACTATAATCAA
The DNA here is from genome assembly GCA_916613615.1 of Steromphala cineraria. NCBI lineage: Eukaryota > Metazoa > Mollusca > Gastropoda > Trochida > Trochidae > Steromphala > Steromphala cineraria. Next base: position 8,744,719 of record OU744728.1, on the reverse strand, counting down.
ACAACAAAATGTCATATTTATATTTCCATTCCAACTTAAATATTATAAATTATTATATATATTTAAAATTCAATGAAAATTTTTTCATGGAAAACAATATATAAGAGCTTTTATCTTCGTTCATCTTTATTATTATTGTAGGAACTACGGTATCTACAACTGTTGACAGCATAAGCTTCCTCTTGGGTTGAAGAGTTCAGGAACTCAATGGGGCGTGACTTGATACATTCTGTGCTGTTTAACATGCGCTGCTGGTTAACAAGTATCACCAACCTCCCGCTTGCCCATCATTGAACGAATGCAGGAAAAGGCGAGAGAACCACTTTACGATGCAACTGTTTAAGTTGGTTTTCGATGTAACCATTAATGATGATAATCTAAACGATTAGTTTATCTTCACATGAGAAAATATACTTTTTACAGGTCATGAGCAACAATGATGTGTGTACACTATTTTCAAGATCAAATTTAGTCTGATTGTTGCATTGAGCATGTGATAATTACTTATTTAACGAATTCACGATTCAAAACAGTAATAACACCCTTTATTACTGCCTTTGTTTCTATTAGTTACAACTTAATGCCTCATTTGTTCCCCTTTTCTTAAAATGAATCATAAAACGCAATTGAAGGTTTCTGTTAAAAAGTTGAAATGCACCAAAAAAGCATTCAATCACATTTGTATCTTACGTGAAAAGCAAAGAACCCTAGTCTTTTATATTATTTCCAAATAAATTCAATACAATAGATCTCTTCCCAAACCAACCTTACATTCAAGTGCTGTTGATCTTCAATTAAGACTCCATATTTACATGGTACATGCCTTGATGGTTAACATCATCTAATATCATCCCTACATACAGCTTGTACATGCCTAGATGGTTAACATCAGCTTATATCATACCTACAGACAATTGTACATGCCTAGATGGTTAATTTCAGCTTATGTCATCCCTACAGACAACATGTACATGCCTAGATGGTTAACATCATCTAATATCATCCCTACAGACAAGTTGTACATGCCTAGATGGTTTAACAAACATCATCTAATATCATCCCTACAGACAACCTGTACATGCCTTGATGGTTAACATCATCTAATATCATCCCTACAGACAACTTGTACATGCCTAGATGGTTAACATCAGCTTATATCATCCATACAGACAACTTGTACATGCCTAGATGGATAACATCAGCTTATATCATACCTACAGACAATTGTACATGCCTAGATGGTTAACATCATCTAATATCATCCCTACAGTCAACTTGTACATGCCTAGATGGTTAACATCATCTAATATCATCCCTACAGACAACTTGTGCATGTCTAGATGGTTAACATCATCTAATATCATCCCTACAGACAACTTGTACATGCCTTGATGGTTAACATCATCTAAAATCATCCCTACAGACAACTGGTACATGCCTAGATGGTTAACATCATCTAATATCATCCCTACAGTCAACTTATACATGCCTTGATGGTTAACATCAGCTTATATCATACCTACAGACAATTGTACATGCCTAGATGGTTAACATCATCTAATATCATCCCTACAGACAATTGTACATGCCTAGATGGTTTAACTAACATCATCTAATATCATCCCTACAGACAACTTGTACATGCCTAGATGGTTAACATCATCTAATATCATCCCTACAGACGATTGTACATGCCATGATGGTTAACATCATCTAATATCATCCCTACAGACAACTGGTACATGCCTTGATGGTTAACATCATCTAATATAATCCCTACAAACAACTTGTACATGCCTTGATGGTAAACATCATCTAAAATCATCCCTACAGAGAACTTGTACATGCCTTGATGGTTAACATCATCTAATATAATCCCTACAAACAACTTGTACATGCCTTGATGGTAAACATCATCTAAAATCATCCCTACAGAGAACTTGTACATGCCTTGATGGTTAACATCATCTAATAGCATCCATACAGACAACTTGAACATGCCTTGATGGTTAACATCGATATCATCTAATAGCATCCCTACAGACAACTTGAACATGCCGTGATGGTTAACATCATCTTATATCATCCCTACAGACAACTGGTACATGCCTTGATGGTTAACATCATCTAATATAATCCCTACAAACAACTTGAACATGCCATGATGGTTAACATCATCTAATATCATCCCTACAGACAACTGGAACATGCCTTGATGGTTAACATCATCTAATATCATCCCTACAGACAACTGGTACATGCCTTGAAAGTTAACATCATCTGATATAATCCCTACAAACAACTTGTACATGCCTTGATGGTAAACATCATCTAATATCATCCCTACAGACAACTTGTACATGCCTTGATGGTTAACATCATCTAATATCATCCCTACAGACAACTGGTACATGCCTTGATGGTTAACATCATCTAATATAATCCCTACAAACAACTTGAACATGCCGTGATGGTTAACATCATCTAATATAATCCCTGCAGACAACTGGTACATGCCTAGATGGTTAACATCATCTAATATCATCCCTACAGACAACTTGTACATGCCTTGATGGTTAACATCATCTAATATCATCCCTACAGACAACTGGTACATGCCTAGATGGTTAACATCATCTAATATCATCCCTACAGACAACTGGTACATGCCTTGATGGTTAACATCATCTAATATCATCCCTACAGACAACTGGTACATGCCTAGATGGTTAACATCATCTAATATCATCACTACAGACAACTGGTACATGCCTAGATGGTTAACATTATCTTGTATCATCACTACAGACAACTGGTACATGTCTAGATGGTTAACATCATCTAATATCATCACTACAGACAACTGGTACATGCCTTGATGGTTAACATCATCTAATATCATCACTACAGACAACTGGTACATGCCTAGATGGTTAACATCATCTAATATCATCACTACAGACAACTGGTACATGTCTAGATGGTTAACATCATCTAATATCATCACTACAGACAACTGGTACATGCCTTGATGGTTAACATCATCTAATATCATCCCTAGAGACAACTTGTACATGCCTTGATGGTTAACATCATCTAATATCATCACTACAGACAACTGGTACATGCCTAGATGGTTAACATCATCTAATATCATCCCTAGAGACAACTGGTACATGCCTTGATGGTTAACATCATCTAATATCATCACTACAGACAACTGGTACATGCCTAGATGGTTAACATCATCTAATATCATCACTACAGACAACTGGTACATGTCTAGATGGTTAACATCATCTAATATCATCACTACAGACAACTGGTACATGCCTAGATGGTTAACATCATCTAATATCATCACTACAGACAACTGGTACATGCCTTGATGGTTAACATCATCTAATATCATCCCTACAGACAACTGGTACATGCCTAGATGGTTAACATCAGCTTATATCATCCCTACAGACAACTGGTACATGCCTTGATGGTTAACATCATCTTGTATCATCCCTACAGACAACTTGTACATCCCTAGATGGTTAACATCAGCTTATATCATCCCTACAGACAGACAACTGGTACATGCCTAGATGGTTAACATCATCTTGTATCATCCCTACAGATAACTTGAACATGCCGTAATGGTTAACATCATCTAATATAATCCCTGCAGACAACTGGTACATGCCTAGATGGTTAACATCATCTAATATCATCCCTACAGACAACTGGTACATGCCTAGATGGTTAACATCATCTAATATCATCACTACAGACAACTGGTACATGCCTAGATGGTTAACATCATCTAATATCATCCCTACAGACAACTGGTACATGCCTAGATGGTTAACATCATCTAATATCATCCCTAGAGACAACTTGTACATGCCTAGATGGTTAACATCATCTAATATCATCCATACAGACAACTTGTACATGCCTTGATGGTTAACATCATCTAATATCATCCCTACAGACAACTTGTACATGCCTTGATGGTTAACATCATCTTATATCATCCCTACAAACAACTTGTACATGCCTTGATGGTTAACATCATCTAATATCATCCCTAGAGACAACTTGTACATGCCTAGATGGTTAACATCATCTAATATCATCCATACAGACAACTTGTACATGCCTTGATGGTTAACATCATCTAATATCATCCCTACAGACAACTTGTACATGCCTTGATGGTTAACATCATCTAATATCATCCATACAGACAACTTGTACATGCCTAGATGGTTAACATCAGCTTATATCATCCCTACAGACAGACAACTTGTACATGCCTAGATGGTTAACATCATCTAATATCATCCCTACAGTCAACTTGTACATGCCTAGATGGTTAACATCATCTAATATCATCCCTACAGACAACTTGTGCATGTCTAGATGGTTAACATCAGCTTATATCATCCCTACAGACAACTTGTACATGCCTAGATGGTTAACATCAGCTTATATCATACCTACAGACAATTGTACATGCCTGGATGGTTAACTTTATCTTGTTTCATCCCTACAGACAACTTGTGCATGCCTAGATGGTTAACATCATCTAATATCATCCCTACAAACAACTTGTACATGCCTTGATGGTTAACATCATCTAATATCATCACTACAGACAACTTGTACATGCTTAGATGATTGACATCATCTAATATCATCCCTACAAACAACTTGTACATGCCTTGATGGTTAACATCAGCTTATATCATCCCTACAAACAACTTGTACATGCCTTGATGGTTGACATCATCTAATATCATCCCTACAGACAACTTGTACATGACTTGATGGTTAACATCATCTGATATCATCCCTACAGACAACTTGTACATGCCTTGATGGTTGGCATCATCTAATATCATCCCTACAGACAACTGGTACATGTCTGATGGTTAACATCATCTAATATAATCCCTACAAACAACTTGAACATGCCATGATGGTTAACATCATCTAACATCATCCCTACAGACAACTGGAACATGCCTTGATGGTTAACATCATCTAATATCATCCCTACAGACAACTGGTACATGCCTTGAAAGTTAACATCATCTGATATAATCCCTACAAACAACTTGTACATGCCTTGATGGTAAACATCATCTAATATCATCCCTACAGACAACTTGTACATGCCTTGATGGTTAACATCATCTAATATCATCCCTACAGACAACTGGTACATGCCTTGATGGTTAACATCATCTAATATAATCCCTACAAACAACTTGAACATGCCGTGATGGTTAACATCATCTAATATAATCCCTGCAGACAACTGGTACATGCCTAGATGGTTAACATCATCTAATATCATCCCTACAGACAACTTGTACATGCCTTGATGGTAAACATCATCTAATATCATCCCTACAGACAACTGGTACATGCCTAGATGGTTAACATCATCTAATATCATCCCTACAGACAACTGGTACATGCCTTGATGGTTAACATCATCTAATATCATCCCTACAGACAACTGGTACATGCCTAGATGGTTAACATCATCTAATATCATCACTACAGACAACTGGTACATGCCTAGATGGTTAACATTATCTTGTATCATCACTACAGACAACTGGTACATGTCTAGATGGTTAACATCATCTAATATCATCACTACAGACAACTGGTACATGCCTTGATGGTTAACATCATCTAATATCATCACTACAGACAACTGGTACATGCCTAGATGGTTAACATCATCTAATATCATCACTACAGACAACTGGTACATGTCTAGATGGTTAACATCATCTAATATCATCACTACAGACAACTGGTACATGCCTAGATGGTTAACATCATCTAATATCATCCCTAGAGACAACTGGTACATGCCTTGATGGTTAACATCATCTAATATCATCACTACAGACAACTGGTACATGCCTAGATGGTTAACATCATCTAATATCATCACTACAGACAACTGGTACATGTCTAGATGGTTAACATCATCTAATATCATCACTACAGACAACTGGTACATGCCTAGATGGTTAACATCATCTAATATCATCACTACAGACAACTGGTACATGCCTTGATGGTTAACATCATCTAATATCATCCCTACAGACAACTGGTACATGCCTAGATGGTTAACATCAGCTTATATCATCCCTACAGACAACTGGTACATGCCTTGATGGTTAACATCATCTTGTATCATCCCTACAGACAACTTGTACATGCCTAGATGGTTAACATCAGCTTATATCATCCCTACAGACAGACAACTGGTACATGCCTAGATGGTTAACATCATCTAATATCATCCCTACAGACAACTGGTACATGCCTTGATGGTTAACATCATCTTGTATCATCCCTACAGATAACTTGAACATGCCGTAATGGTTAACATCATCTAATATAATCCCTGCAGACAACTGGTACATGCCTAGATGGTTAACATCATCTAATATCATCCCTACAGACAACTGGTACATGCCTAGATGGTTAACATCATCTAATATCATCACTACAGACAACTGGTACATGCCTAGATGGTTAACATCATCTAATATCATCCCTACAGACAACTGGTACATGCCTAGATGGTTAACATCATCTAATATCATCCCTAGAGACAACTTGTACATGCCTAGATGGTTAACATCATCTAATATCATCCATACAGACAACTTGTACATGCCTTGATGGTTAACATCATCTAATATCATCCCTACAGACAACTTGTACATGCCTTGATGGTTAACATCATCTAATATCATCCCTACAAACAACTTGTACATGCCTTGATGGTTAACATCATCTAATATCATCCCTAGAGACAACTTGTACATGCCTAGATGGTTAACATCATCTAATATCATCCATACAGACAACTTGTACATGCCTTGATGGTTAACATCATCTAATATCATCCCTACAGACAACTTGTACATGCCTTGATGGTTAACATCATCTAATATCATCCATACAGACAACTTGTACATGCCTAGATGGTTAACATCAGCTTATATCATCCCTACAGACAGACAACTTGTACATGCCTAGATGGTTAACATCATCTTATATCATCCCTACAGTCAACTTGTACATGCCTAGATGGTTAACATCATCTAATATCATCCCTACAGACAACTTGTGCATGTCTAGATGGTTAACATCAGCTTATATCATCCCTACAGACAACTTGTACATGCCTAGATGGTTAACATCAGCTTATATCATCCCTACAGTCAACTTGTACATGCCTAGATGGTTAACATCATCTAATATCATCCCTACAGACAACTTGTGCATGTCTAGATGGTTAACATCAGCTTATATCATCCCTACAGACAACTTGTACATGCCTAGATGGTTAACATCAGCTTATATCATACCTACAGACAATTGTACATGCCTGGATGGTTAACTTTATCTTGTTTCATCCCTACAGACAACTTGTGCATGCCTAGATGGTTAACATCATCTAATATCATCCCTACAAACAACTTGTACATGCCTTGATGGTTAACATCATCTAATATCATCACTACAGACAACTTGTACATGCTTAGATGATTGACATCATCTAATATCATCCCTACAAACAACTTGTACATGCCTTGATGGTTAACATCAGCTTATATCATCCCTACAAACAACTTGTACATGCCTTGATGGTTGACATCATCTAATATCATCCCTACAGACAACTTGTACATGACTTGATGGTTAACATCATCTGATATCATCCCTACAGACAACTTGTACATGCCTTGATGGTTGACATCATCTAATATCATCCCTACAGACAACTTGTACATGACTTGATGGTTAACATCATCTAATATCATCCCTACCGGCAACTTGTACGTGCCTCAGGTTAACATCATCTTGTATCATCCCTACAGACAACTTGTACATGCCTTGATGGTTAACATCATCTAATATCATCCCTACAGACAACTTGTACATGCCTAGATGGTTAACATCAGCTTATATCATCCATACAGACAACTTGTACATGCCTAGATGGATAACATCAGCTTATATCATACCTACAGACAAGTGTACATGCCTAGATGGTTAACATCATCTAATATGATCCCTACAGACAACTTGTACATGCCCGGATGGTTAACATCATCTTGTATCATCCCTACAGACAACTTGTGCATGCCTAGATGGTTAATATCATCTAATATCATCCCTACAAACAACTTGTACATGCCTAGATGGTTAACATCATCTAATATCATCCCTACAGACAACTTGTACATGCCTAGATGGTTGACATCAGCTTATCATCCCTACAGACAACTTGTACATGCCTAGATGGTTAACATCAGCTTATATCATCCCTACAGACAGACAACTTGTACATGCCTAGATGGTTAACATCATCTATTATCATCCCTACAGTCAACTTGTACATGCCTTGATGGTTAACATCATCTTGTATCATCCCTACAGAAACTGTAAGTAACGTAACAGACAACTTGCACATGCACATTGTATATGGGGGATGTATTTGATAAAATCGTATTCTCAATTTCCTGTGCCTCTTTCTTGGTTCAAAGACCCCAATTTATCAAACTGAAAGGAACTCGTTCAGGTACTGTGTGACCGGGGCTCCTCAAGGATGTGTATTGTTTCCTATACTTTGTATGCAAACAATTGTGTATGTTCTCAACCAAACTGTCCCAGGTTCAAGTTCGCCGATGATACAGCTATTAGTTATTTACTTTTTGACAGTGGAATTTGATACACAGAAGACAATAACAACTTTTTGGAACTTAATGTGAACACAAAGGAACTCTTCAGAAACTGTTCGTAAAAATAAAACAACAATTAAACCAGTCGAGTTGATTATTAGTTACAAATATCTGGGAACTATAATTGACAATAAGTTGAAACTCTCTCAAATACGGACCGCATTTTTAGAAGTGTCAATCTACCTTCATTTTCCCAAAAAACTACAGATCCTTTCGCACTGACTATACTATACTAGACCTTTTCTATATGTATATTCTGTCCTCGTGTTCTCTCTTCAGTGTTGGTGCGGCTCATTAACAACTAGAAACAAAAGTAACAAAATAATCCCACAGGGAGAAAGATGCTAATCGTGGCTTTAAGAGATTAGATGAACTTCACATAAACCAACTTCGAATTTTGCTTCAAATATTATCAGTGACCATCAACATGAATTGTAACTTTTACTATCTGGTCGTCTTTAAAATGTGCAGATGTGCTCATGTAAGTCTTATAAAATGTCTTTTGTGCCATTGTTCATTTCAATTCTTATTAACCTTTAATGCTCACTTTGGCACAGTTCGTTAATATAAATATATGTATATGTTGTATCAATTATGTAAAAATTGAAATTACATGCTCACTTACCACAAATTAACTAACGGACGCACACATTTTGTTATCTTATCAAGCCCTGACGATGCATTGAAAGGCATATCCATGGTAATTCCTACTCACAGGCTAAGTCAAATGGACTTTAACGATAAGGTCCTATGTAAGTTTCAAGTTACTTTACATGTCCTCTCTTATCCCGTGATAAGTAGGAAAAGCAACATATTATCCGTTCATGCCTAGATGGTGAAATTCGTTTATTTTAACAACATCTTAACTGTATTCATATAGGCAAGAACATTAACAGACAACTTTAACATGACTAAATGGTTACCATTATTGTATTTTACAAAGACATTGGCAAAAAAATCAACAAATACTTTGTACATACCTAGATGGTTAACATTAACTGATATCCCTACAGTAGCGAGTAAAGGAATGGATTAGCTAGTAGCCTACCATAATATTTTTTCAGACGAACATAAGCAAGAAAAAGAGATGAGTTGTGCACGCTTATGCGTGATAACATTGCATCAAAGGAGCAGGAACGTGACTGATAACTAGTACATTCATCAATTCTTGAAAGCATGATTGTACCAATAATGGGTCAACTGTAGTAAATGTATAGTTTGAGATATATACCATGCACAAGATGACTCATGTTTGAATCTTGACATGTGTATCACGTTTGGTATTGTTATGAAATTGCTACTACTTGCATGCAATCTGTTGAGTATGTCTGAGTTAAAAGAAAATAAATTATTTAAATATATCAAAAGAATACAAAGGTACATGACCACAACAAAGAGAAGGCCTAGACCTTTCAAGTTATCATAGTGATCCTGGCATACGTATGAAAAGAAAATCAAATCTAAAGTAAAAGTATGTATGAAGACCGAAATGCAAACTAGCCTCATTCGGGGATCTTAATGGTTACATCAAAATGTGTTTGATGCATGACATTAAGATGAGGAAAACGTTTGAGAGGTGTATTTCTGTAAGGGGAACTAAGGTATATTATACATTGTTATACTATGTGCACATTTGAAGAGCTAATAAAATTATTTACAATTGTACAACTATAACATACCAAGATAAACAAAAGAATTTAGGGACGTTATAGACCCAGAGACGCATTACGTTTCCTCAAAGCTTGATACAGATTTTTCCTATGATTAGTTATGGTCACATTATTTCATGATTTAAACAAATGGAATAAGTTTTCATGTGATGGAAAATTAATTATGATAATATTTGTGGATTGTATTTTTTCTTGGCTCATTGTAGAATGGACATTAAAAGGCAAAAGATGTCTCAGGTTCAACCGTAGGTACAATGCAGAGTGGACATAGCCGATCACTTCGCTCAAGACAAAATCGTCTACCGTATTCAATCATTAATGTATGACTGGAACTTTGGCGTTTACTGACAGCAATACGAAATTATTTACATATGACTGATATAAACTTCAAAGAAGACATTTTCTTGTATATTATTCAGGAAGTTTTATTTTGAGTAGCATGCCAAATTCCCTTTCCATAACTGATTATCGTTGTATATGCATCTATGCTTAAACAGAGACAAAAGTACTTAACATTTACAACATTCTGATAAAACCATACATATCCAACATCAAGAACACCTTTCGCTACCAATGTCCACTATTGGCGTTCTTTTTCTGCAACGCCATATTGAATATTTATATGGTTTCTTTAAAATATGTTGTCAACTTGAGAGATCAATCTAGTCTCATATTTGAACATTTTGCAATAAATAGTCTCTTTCAAAGAATATATTTTAATATTTGGAGTGTTCCTCGGAGGTCTCAAAACTTGTTTACAAAATTTGTAATGAACATTGATATCGTTTAGTGCTACATGGCACCCCTATACCTCAATGCCATGTCATAAAATTGGTAGAATCTTTAAATTAAATATTAACTTGTATTGGTAGATTGGGAAAATTCAGTGGATGTTTTTTTTTCATGAAAATGGGGTAGAACATAAATGTAGACAGTCGTCAATGACAAAACTAACTTCAAGTACGTTTCATCTAAGTTTACACCTATCATAACTAATAATAACAAAATCATCACTGAGGTGAACAGAGCGGAATTATATAAGGCCGTTCTCAACATGTGACGTTAATGAGTCGTTATTCTTTATAAAAGCAGTATACATAAGATATACTTCTAAAAAGATGAATAACATCCTTCTATTTACACACACAATAATTGATTTCTAGCACAAGCAATAATTTCAACCCACGGAAAACCTAATTGTTTCTTTGTTCGTGTTTGGTGTTGATGTGCTCATTGATTTGATTTAACTTTCGGGTTTTTTTCAAAAGCACAAACAGGATAGTTTTGGTTAAACTATAGAATTCGCCTGTTCTCGGTTGACGAAAATCACTCATGAGACATAGGTGAAGTCACATAAATGATGTAGTGACCTTATTATCGTGTTTACCAAGTCCCTATTATCCTGGTAAATAAATTTTAGTCTTAAAATGAATATATTAAAGCACATAACAGGTGCATAAACAAACCACTTTGGCAACAAAAATAATTAAAGTTTTCAAATGTTCAGTTTTACATGTTCTCACATGTTCAGCATTATACATCAGTTATTTATGGAAGGGGATGTGTGCCAAAAATGAATTCATGTACACTCGTAACTCGCAAGATGTAACATGTCGTTCTCAACCATGCAATTCTCGAAAAGACAAGTCCAAGCGTGCAAAACTAACATTTCAATCTTGTAAAACTCAACTTGCTGTTCTCAACTTTACAAAGTTGAAATGTAATTCAACAAATGTCAAAAGACAAAACACGATTTTCTATTTTGAATAAGAGTAATATTCACAATATGCAATGCTATAAGTTACGTTTCACATATGGAAAATGGAAAATGGAAAATAGAGAGTTGTAAAATCAGCTTTTTAAAACAGACTTTTGCATTTCGAGTTTTACACGATTGCAATGTACATGATTTCGCATTGACGGCGGATGTGTGCCAAAAATGATTTGCTATGCTTGATTCGTTAAAGCAAACATTTGACCGGCGCGCATTGATTCTGCAACAGTCACGAGAAAGGAACAAGTTTACTTTATGTAAGCGGCTGACCTGGCTAATCGAAACAAATACATAAATGACACAATAACTGGCCAATTTACATTTAAAGCATATCTTCATTCCAGATATTGCTAGCTTGACCATTGTTGAATTTTATATAAAATGGACATAAAAAAATAAACAATAATATTCAACTTAAATGACAGTAAATGTAGGAATACATTGAATATTCTTATCAACGATAAATTTTAGTGATAATTCGAAATTGAAGCGTTAACTATGTATAGTTGAGTATATATGTAAAATACCTTTGAACTTTAATGCCATGCAAGTAGCAATGAATGTAATACTTTTCCTATCTCACCGATTTTGACATATATTTATTTTGTAAACCACTTAAAAATGTCAAAAAATGCATACATTTTCTTCATTGCGATATTATATACCAAAATAGATTTAGAATTTAGTTTCGTGAAAGTTTATTCAGTTTTAAGTTACATTCACTTAAATGTACTTCACCTGATTTGTTTAAGTTTACAAATTACGTGTTTGTGCTTCTCACTTTCAAATATAAAAGTAAGAGCCAGTCATCATAAAAATCTCTTTTTTTATTCATTTGATATTCAACTTGATATATTAAAGTACCAGCATAGCACTCTCTCCCCACATAATGAAGTCATGAAATGTTGATACAACCTCTGTTCTAACTAGCCGAAATCCGGCTGTTTTTTAGTCATATATCCATGGAAACTGCAAAAATATTTTTTTTAGTCTAACCTCCAAAAGGCATTTCTAGGGATCATGGTTGATAAGTGCACAGTCTAAGTAAACCTAGCCTCACTATTATCCGTTACACTGCTATACTGAGTCTAGCAAGGCTTGGTTGAGGGTCGCGTCAGCCCACGTGACCAAGTTGACCAATCAGAACTCAGCTTACCAAGCCACAATAGTCTGCCTTCGCACGTTTAACGTTGGAAGGTCTTAGGTCGCAGAAAGGTCGGCTGACGCGACCCTCAACCAAGCCTTGCTAGACTCAGTATAGCAGTGTAACGGATAATAGTGAGGCTAGGTTTACTTAGACTGATAAGTGTATGAAATTTGGTGAAGCTAGCAGGTATAGTTTTTGAGATATGCTACGGACAAATTTTGTGACGGCCAGACAGAAGATGAACGGAAAGAATGAACGCTTTATACTCCCGCTTATGCTTAAAACGTACATTGGTCAGTTATTCTGTCATTTGGGTATTTGTTTCGGCTAGCCAGGGCAGCCGCTTACAAAAAGTAAACTTGTTCCTTTCTCGTGACTGTTGCAGAATCAGCGCGCGCCGGTCAAATCTATGCTTTAACGAATCAAGCATAGCATATCATTTTTGGCACACATCCCCCGTCAATGCGAAATCATGTACATTGCAATCGTGTAAAACTCGAAATGCAAAAGTCTGTTTTAAAAAGCTGATTTTACAACTCTCTATTTTCCATTTTACATTTTCCATATGTGAAACGTAACTTATAGCATTGCATATTGTGAATATTACTCTTATTCAAAATAGAAAATCGTGTTTTGTCTTTTGACATTTGTTGAATTACATTTCAACTTTGTAAAGTTGAGAACAGCAAGTTGAGTTTTACAAGATTGAAATGTTAGTTTTGCACGCTTGGACTTGTCTTTTCGAGAATTGCATGGTTGAGAACGACATGTTACATCTTGCGAGTTACGAGTGTACATGAATTCATTTTTGGCACACATCCCCTTCCATAGTTATTATACATCAGTTATTTACTACATGTTCATTAATTTAAAAACGATCCGGCCTTCAGAAAATATTGTCCGATTATTTTCTTTTTTTAAATATATTTTGTATGTGAATAGTTAGATATATAGAAATGAGAAATTATTGAAGGAGAACTTATTTATTGTTTCACAAGCGTTAAATGAAATATAACATTTACTGTAAACATAAGACACAATCCCTAAATTATTACCTTTCTGCTGCATTTTAAAGTAGGTTAATAAAGAGTTTGAAATAGATTGTGAAATTCTCTTTTCATTTGATAGGTACAACAAACTTAAAAACGATGATCTCACAATTCAGGAGCAATGCAACTTAAATATAATGAATGCTTTTATTGTAAAAAAAGGCAATTGTTAACATAAGGTTCTAACTAACTATTTGAAATATGGCTGTCCGGGTGAAATATAGCAAGGTGATGTCTGAACATTATTTTTAAAACTTTGCAAATGTTATGATTGATATCCTAATATCAACCTAATTTACATACAATTTGTAAATACCGACCTTACATTTTTGATTTTGATTTTTATATTAATATTCAGCAATCAGATTGTAATAGGGACGCTTCGCACCTACGGACAAGAATTTTTCTATCTAACTCCAAATAAATATTTTCAAAAAATAGAACTTGATTTAGCATATTTTGGACGGATTTTTCTGCAGTTATAAAAATAAAGAAATATTGTACTAAATCGAAACATCGATCGAAATATTTGTGTTAAACAATAGGCCTAAGACCCACGATCATAATTCACCTCACCGATTCACCATTTATCGTTGTGTTCGTAAAGATTTACATAATACATACCATGCATAACGTTGCAAAAACATAAATTAAGCTTAACAACATGAATTATCATTTTATTGCGAGATTAACGGTTGCCAGCTCATGAATATTCATACAAGCCTAGCTGGTTAAACCCCAAAACAGGCTGTGCGGGTTACAACCTAACATCCACCCGCCTGTGACTGTTGCACTTTGAGTAAGTGTATGCTATTACTATAAGGCGGTCATAAAAACCGATTGAAGGCGTCACTCACAATGGGTCGATTTATGCAAACACCTCAAAATACTGATTCGCCTCTGTCTGCCCTGAGCCTTGACGATTAACCTGGATAACTAGTTTAAACGCACATTCCTATCGAGGTTTTTTTGTTAATTTTCATATATCGTTATTGATAAGTTGTCTTACAACCTGCATACATCAAGAAGGTGTGGACATTTCCTTCCGGTAAGTATGAGTTGTTCATCGTGAGGGATTTTTATCATTTTAAACAATATCAATGTCAATAACATACATTTTTAAAGAAAGATTGTGAGACTAATGGGTCATTTGATGTTTTGAAACAATAGAGATCCAAATAAATATTTCCGATTGAAATTCTCGCTCTCTTTAATCTTACTTTCGGTTTAAATACAGATCTAGGTGTAATTATGTGTAGGTTAAATACAGAAATCATGCAAGAAAATATCTATAGGAGAAAATATGATGCAATTACACAGCTGGATGCAATGATTATCAACGTTTTGTTCGTTATCAATATTCCACCTATGAATGAAAGTGTGTAGCATTGCCTGTATTATTGACAGCGGACTGAACGTTGAACACTATTATCCATACTGCTTATTCATATTACAAGTCTAGACGTGTTGGTATCATTGCATATGTACTTATGAACACTGTTTTATCAGCCTGGCAACGTTTTTTTCCGTTATATGTCTATGGCTTGAACAGACTCGTAAATCAATCTGAAAGTATTAAATTTAATTTGAAAGTACTAGCCAATAAAACGTTTTATTTCTACTTCTGACTTGAAATCTTTTACATTTTTCCACCTTCAAATACATAAATTTCTGACTATCACAAGTTTATCAAGCATAATGCCTGTTGATAAATCTCTATTACGTCTAGTCAAGTTAGGAGTATCGAAGGTTAAAAACAATAAAAAGATAACTCAAGAATATTTTCTTAGGTTAGGTAATATCTAGACAATCATAACAATCAGTGGTACGTATACTGTCTAAACGTGTGTGTAATCGAATAAATCGAATAAAGATAATCGATAAGATTTATCTTTGTTATTTTTCGTTTAAATAAAACACTCAGCGTAAAATAGTTCCATATTGTTTTAATACTTCAAACACTAAATATATGGTGTGGCAAATGGGACTTTAATCGCTATTTAGTAAGCTTACTAATTCGGGCAGATATTTAGTAAGCTTGCTAAATTGATTTAGTTAGCTTACTAAATCAAATGATTATCGAATTACTAATTCGGTCCATCCAGTAAGCTTACTAATTCATTTAGAAGGCTTATGAAATCGGCCGAATTAGTAAGCTTACTTAATGCTTTTTTAAATATGTATCGAAATTTGAAATAATGATTTCTCCCCACCACGGGGTAAAATTGAGGGAATATTTTGACAAAAACAAACGGCACATACAGTAGCTTTTGACAAATGTGGGTTTTAAATATATATTTATATATATTTCATTGTGGACCGCCTCTCACATTATAGAGCAGAAGGTATCGACGCCCGTGTCACTATGTTAAATTGGAGTTATCTCCCTTTATTGTCCATATCGCAGTTTGTCAATGTTTTCAAAGGGGTTTGATTTTTCAAAGTTAATTTGTCTGATTTTTAGTTCAAAGATAACGTATGAATATCGTGGAGGGATGATATTTCATCAAAAACAGTTGTTTGAGTGAATATACCACAGGAACCCGATATCGTAAATAAAATATAGGTAAAACTTGGGTAAGAAAGACCCATCCTCTCTATGAAATAGAGTAAAGGAATATCCATCCATCTTGCCAAACTCGACTCGCTTCTGAGTTAACAAAATTATCGCTTCAAATTGGTGACATCTTATACACATATATCCTCTCAGATATACATTTTTTCTGCAAAACTTGTCTTTTTTTCAACGCATGTCACCCTTCAAATAACTTTTATATCTATTTAAGTTCGTAAAACGACCGCAGAAACCTCTGGGGTGAACGTTACTCCGCACCAAATGCCTCTAGGGCGATCTGATTGGTCCGTTCAACGTAAGGCCGATTTTCTCTAGATTATTTCTAGCGTCGCGCAAAATTCAAAAAGCTTTTTTTATCGATGTTCCACCGTTTTCAAGCCAGGTTATGATAATGGAGTCAAACGATTATTTATTTTGGTATGTGGAATCATTTTTGCACTAGGGGATTGTCACGGCCAAGCTCTTGTTTGACCAAGCATTATTTAAAAAGAGAGGTTCAAGATTTGTTTATCTCATTTGTTTAATTACAAGAATTAATATTTATTTAAATAATTAATAATACAAACTTTCACATATCAGTAAATTTGAATTGATGTATTATTATTATGATGAATGATTTCAAGTGAATAAAACACAACCACAACAAAAGTGTATCAACATACTTAACATGATAAGTTTATATCTTTTCTGAGAATTGTGATTTGATGGTTCTTACCAATTACCAAAGATAGCTTAAGCATATATTTTATTAATGTCAATTTGGAATCATAGAAATACTCTTTTATACCAAATCTGTAAATGCATATTTTTGTTAACTTGTCAGTCGCCTAATGATATGCTTTATTCAGGTAAAGGGGCCACAGACCCATTATACATATACAGGGCATGAAGACATACAGCGTTAATTTGAGCGCTGGATTATACATTTCTAATACATTTAAAGAGAACATTATTATATAATTATATAACAGGAATCCCTTCTAAAAGGGAATTTCGTTTCTTTGCAGCTAGAAATAAATATTTTGCGAAATGAACACATATATTCCGAGATGTAGAACAAAATAGCATTGACAACTTCTCACGAGATTGAAAACAGTGATAATATCGAGGAATATAATTGACACGCATGTCAAGATAGAATGGGCACACCAAACAAAAATGAAATTCATCTTCGATAGTTGGTACAATACAGAAGGGGCAAATACGTTCATGCCTTGGAATATTATAATACCTGCCTGTTTCAATTAGAAGACTGTGGTTTGATGCCAGGAAATTTAAGACTTTAATTCGGAATAATGATATATCAATAAATTGAACCCAATTTCGATATTGAAAATTATCTTGTATAGCAGCAAATAGGACCAATTTAGGACTAGATTGAATGTGATCATGACAGACCTGATTTTCAATGTCTACACATCTTTGTCTAAAGTGTTGCAAAAATAAATCAGCACTACCAACTCCTTGTTGAATCCAAACTTCTGCGAAACCATAGGAGAACACCAATGTTTTAACCCTGAGTGCCCAGCAGGCAATACCACTCTCTGCCCGTTTAAATTGAAAACTGTAAGCCTTCTTTAATATAACATTGCTTTCTTGTGTTAATAATCTAAGCCAACATTTTATAATTTTTGAAAAATGGGACACTTTGACAGATTGCCTAACCAAAATAGACTTTACAAAATTATTTGAGGTATTTCTTTTCAATCCCAAAGTTAATTTACAGAATGTTTTGTAAATATTTTCCACATCGGGTGATGTGTGAAATCCCCAAACTTCGGATGCATATGTCAAAATTGGTAACACTTTTACGTCAAAATTTTTAAAACAAACATCTTGGGGTAGAGATGTAAATTTACCTAATTTAGATTGGAGAATTTGGTTGACTTTCCATGCTTGTTGGGATAATGTCTTTTGAGTTAAATACCAAGAACCAGATGAAGATAATTGAACACCAAGATATTTATAATTAGATACTGTTGAGATTTCGTCTCCGCCAATTCGAAACTTTTCCTGATATCTAAGCTTCCCACTATTTCTGAATACTACCACTTTACTTTTATCAATATTAACAGTGAGTTTTCATTTATCACAATATTCGGACAGCTTATCTAGACGCTTTTGTAGACCAACAACAGACACGTCCATTAAAATGATATCATCAGCAAACAACAAGATAAATAGTTCTAAAGCGTGCAATGTAACACCATGGGTTGCACATTCCAACTCATCCACAATGTCATTAATATAAAACGAGAATAGAAAAGATGACAGCTGACATCCCTGCTTAACACCCGAGAAACATTCGCAAAAATCTGTAAGACCAAAAAACTAAAGCGACACAAGATTTGACAGATTTATACATATTCTTAAGAACCCTAAATATTCTTCCCTTAACACCACCATTCCATAGTTTAAAAAATAAACCATTTCTGGACACAGAATCGAACGCACCCTTTAAATCGATGAAAGCACAATACAGCCTCCCTCTTTTATAGGAAAGATATTTATTGATCAATGTGTCTACAACAAAGATGTTATTTGTAGAATGAAAAACTTTTCTAAAAACACATTGTTCATCAATTAAAAACCTTTCACGAGACGCCCAGGTATTTAACCTATTGCAAATAATTTTTCCAAAGATTTTACCAGCTACATCTAGAAGTGTTGTAGGTCTATAGTTCTTAGGGTCACGTGGACTGCCTTTCTTAAAGATTGGGAGAATAATACCGAATGACCAGTGGGCGGGAAAGATACCGGTAGACAATACAAGATTAAACAGGTCCAAGAGCATGTTCAAACAAACCGGTGGTGCATTCTGAAAGAAATCAACTGATATCCCGGACAGGCCGGGTGCTTTACCTGGCTTCATGCTATCTAACGCTGATGGCAACTCAGCTGTACTGATAGATTCGTCTAACTCACTTTCAATATCAACAGTTCCATCAATCAAGTCAGTTGATATTGAGTTCACAATATAATCTTTACATTCCCTGTGTTTCTGAAACAAAGATTCAAAATGACTTATCCATTCGTCAGATTTAATACATTTAGAAATTGTAAATGATTTATTATGTAAGGTACTCCAGAAATCTTTACTGTTATTTGTGTCCAGACACGAAATTAAAGTAGCAATAAAACTGTTTTTATAGCCACGGGCTTTGCGCGAGCACAAGTCTTTATACTCCCTCCATGCCGATGTATATTTCAATCGGAGCAATCGGCGTGCATTTGCACGTGCAATCTCACATTCATTATCAAACCAGTTACTCCCCTTATTAGGCAGACTGTCCTTTCTTGTGTGAGGTTTGATTTTACAGTGACTTGCACAGGTTGAAACAATGTTTACAAATAAATTTGTGGCGCTGTCAACTTCATTATTGGATATTGCATTGTCGAATAATTTTCTACAGGTACATCGTTCCAATTCTCTATGTATTCCAATTTATTTTCATCCTTCCACTTGTATCGTATTCTGTTGGATAAAAACACCAGTTAGGCTAACATTGGTAGACCTGTTGATGTTGAGTGAAATTGTCACTGGTACGTGGGTCGATTCCACTTGATTATCTGCTTGAAATGATGATATCAGAGAGAAAGAAGTTTCATGTGTGAGAACATAATCAATGACACTCTGTCCGTATACCAGCATCACGATCAACACGGCCATTGCAGATCCTTAGACCCGTTGTTTAACAGAATTCAAGTAAACATTGTCCTCTGTTGTAAATGACATGATCTTGTGAATGTCGTGGGAGAAAATCACTATCCTCTATATAGTTTACATCATTATCTATGGGCAAGTATGTTGTATCGTCATTATCAATATAGTCGTTTGCACAACAGGTACGGGCATTGAAATCCCCCATTATGAAAACATGAGAATTTTGGAAATCATTTTTCTAAATGCTGACATCCTTTTCAAGAATATTAAATATATCCCCTAAAGAGTAAACACTTGATTTAGGTGGAGAATAATATATCAGAGCTAGTAATAAAATTATACTAGGTGTTTCTAATTTAAGCCATAAAATATTTCCGACTCAGATCGTAAGGTAAAGCAATACTGAGATATGTCATCACTCACCAAATAAAGCAGTCCGCCTGAGTTTCTGATAGCGGTACAATGTTTGCGTCGAAGTTTACGAAATTGTGAATATCCATTGAACACAAACACATCTGACTCATTGGCCCATGTTTCAACAAGACCAATGATATTAAAGCTATTAATATATTCTATAAAAGATTTCACACTTGTTTTGGATTTTAGACCTTCTATATTCCAGCACATAAGTTTGATGTCCGTCGTGTCCTATGGGTCCTGGCTAGCCACTTAACGGCCCCGAAACTCAGGTTTCTGGGCCGCTTCTCAGCCCTGTAGAAACGACGTCTGGTGGAGATGGCGATAGACCCCAACCCACTTCCAATGCAGTTTTAGATATGTTAGCTAGCGTGTCATAATATACCCTTTGGATTGTGCATAAATGACATATTTCACTATAAGTACGGCCTATTTTCAACTTTCTACGACAACGAGAACCAACCTTAATCGTCTTTATTCTAAAACGTCGCTATTTTCGTCCATGGCAGTCGCCATCTTGACCTGTGACGTCACAGGCTATAGTCCGTTTCAATTACCTTGCCCCACTGACAGACACTACATGACTAGGCTATATATTTGTGGTCGTACGTAGAGAGTCAATCCATTAAATGTTATCTTTTATTGATGTTGATTTATCGATGTTGTTCAATAGGGAACTTGTCAATATTTAAATTAAAAAAAGGATATTCGATCATTTTTTTATAAGCATTTATAATTATTTCCAAGCGACGTTTCAAATCATATACGAAATAAAAAAATAATCTCTCATTGAATTTAATAATTAATTCATATGAAATTTATTGTTAAAATGCAGAAACATGTAATAATGCTTAACTTATTTAATAATATCATCAATTGTTTTCGGATTTCTGGGATTTAATTTTTTTTTTTTAAACAACTGTAACAAGTCATGTAAAGCTTAGATCTAATCTTGTAAACAAGTTTATTTTTTAAATTCGCAAAATAATTTTTATGGGTATTTTTTGTTCAAAAGGTGACTGTCTTTAAACTGTTTTAAACCTATTGGAATGAGAAAACCAATAAGGGAGGTAGATAAAAATTGTAAATAGATGCATAATTAGATGGGATGTCTTGTTTAACAAATCTGAAAATATACTTTTATAATTAGTTCATACGGGTAAAAGTCTAGAAATTTATGCCTTTCATCTTATAAATGATCATTTGACTGGAATTACATGATGTACGATTTCGTTCAAAACCCTTTAAGGTATTTATCATCAGATTAAAAAGATATACACTTGTGAGAAAACACATTTCTTCTATTCTTTTGACTTTGTTATAATGAAGTTCAACGTTTTAGGAACACGTAAGTTGTTTCAACTCACTTTCAGCATTAACACACAAAAAAGATTTAAAAATTACTCTTGAAGTTTTAAAACATTTTCACCAACTACGTGAAACAATGAACATATGTCTTCTCTTTGGTCTGACACATTAATCAGCATAATAATTTAAGTCGCATCTTCAATATCAACACAGAGAAAGAAACATATAAAATCTTTGTAAGTTATCGCACTGTTCCTTTTGCGGGATATAGCTTGACTATCAGCTTCTTGGGTAAATTTATGTTTTGCTGTGTCCATGTGCTGGTTTTTGAAACAGTTATAAGGAACTCACGTTTTTATGCACTAGCACCTATGTTTATTAAACAAATTATGTCAGTTTTTTGGCACATATTTATCATTAAAATCACCAGACATTACTCTGGACAAATGAAACACGTTTTCAGTCAAATCATTTCCCTCAACATATACTGATAGGGAAGTATTAAATGATTTGGTGACATGAAAATACTGGGGAGGCAAGTTATGGACAAAACAATAATCATGGCAATTTAATTCTTTCATCAAACTGCTGAATAAGTTGTTATCCAGATGATAACATGTTTTACACTATGTATAATCAGCGTAATATGAAAAAACTTTGTTGTCCGTAGTAAAGCTAGATTGTGTCTCCTTAGTTAGAAGTTACTAACCGACATCAGCTATCAAGTTATAAATTAAATAAAAAAGTCATTTCTGATAATCTGACCTATCTGTAAAGGTTATTGGTGACGTAAGGTAACATTCGATGTCCTTTGTCGGCAACTAAAAATTAAGAACCCGTTTAAGTTTGTCTAGTCGTTTAGAGAGTTGCTGTAATTTGTCCTTCAAACGTTGAAGATTCTTTGCTCTGTAAGCGAAGAGGAAGCCCTTGAATGATCTGAACTCCCGTCCAGGAACGTTTTCCCACACACCTTCTGACGTCATCAGGGAGAGGAAGGTTCTCAGGTCGACAGAGATGTCGCGGAGCTTTTCATACTTAATCAGTTCTTTTGTTTCCAACTCTGCAACCTGCTCCTCGAATATCCTATCTAAATCCTTGCCAAGTGCACCGGCAACTTGGCTGTGACGGCTAATTGTTTCCTCGGTGTAAACACCTGAGGCGCCTTTCAGAGATTCTAGATGACAGATAAAAATGACGGAACAAAGTTAAATGCTATGGTTTCATATTATTGGTTTTGGAACTGCATGATAGGTATGTCAGGAAAGATTTTGCAAGATTTTATACTTTATAAGATTACCTCAGAAATATGATGATATAATACCGACTTTTACGACGACGTTACTTTTGAAGATGTATTTAATATTAATTGCTATTTTTATACCTTTAAACTCTTTGTTTAGGAACTCATTAACAAGATCCATTTCTAAGTTTTTGCCTGGACCCCCTGACAAATTGACAGTCCTATTCCAGACAGCGTCTTCGCGTAGTCTCTCTGGCAACCATCCCTCGTGAGCTTTCAAACATAATTGCATTTTAAACATGAAAAATAAAGATATGTCTTACATTAGTTACGTGTCCGTTATAATCACAAGGCTAATAAGACACAATCGAGGAAGACTTACATAATATATTCTTTATATATACTTGTATATTATACTCATTCTTCCATATATTGAAATGTACTGTTATTACTATCATTACGAAGGTTTGTGTTTAGGTAAATTTTAGTGTTCAATTGTACCTGCAAGCAATCGGTGGCCTAGTATCACGTATTTACAGTGATTTCTGTTATGAAAGAGGAACATATCATGTCGCCAATGGGCTAGCATGTCAGTGCCATCGTTTTCACGGACAGCGTCTCGTCTGACCATGTCCATGAGACCCCAGTAGGTCAAACCTTTGACATACTGGTTCACATGGTCATCAGGCTCTGGTCCCTTCCCGCGGTTCTCCTCGCACCAGGAGCTACAGTACCAGTCTCCGTCTAGATAAATATTCCAGCATATCTTTATCATTTGTGTATTCGGTGTTTAGCCAAATTGCATAAAAGTAAACATCTCTTATTTTCACATATTATTTCCTTATACAAACTTAAAAGTCATCACGTAATGAGTCGGAAATGTTTTAAGAAACCTTAGTAATATATACCAGGAATATCCGTTTCTGTTATGCCAACACACTGTAGGTGGAACCACTCTCCCCGAGGGCAGGAGAGGTTCTCACAAGCGACCATTGGTGCTTTGTTGCCTAGGTCAGTGTGACAGACACAGTACTGATAGGGAGTGGCTTGGCACTCCAGTGAACAGTACCAGTCTCCATCTGGGACATCGTCCTCGTCCATGCCAAGGCACTCCAAGTGAAAGTGACTGCCATTCGGACAAGTTGAATTATGACATTCAATCATGGATTGGTCATCCCCTAGATCTTTAAAGTAATTAGAAAGCAAGAACATTATTAAAACAAAGAGCACGAATGTATTATGTTTTACATAACAAATTATGATACAATAGCAGCTAATGTGACTTATCTATACTATAGTCGTAACGTCAGTTTCCATAAATTAATTGGTCATCAAAGGATGACATTGTTGTGTATTTTATGTAATTTTTCAAATACTTAATACCCTCTTTGCAAATGCAAAACTCGTAGTCTGCTGACTCCTCCAAATCTGTCAGGGACGGCCAAATGAGGTCCATGACCGACGAAGCAACATCATGAAGTTGTTGCCTTTTGGAAGTTGCTGTGGTCAAGCGTTGGATGTCGGGCTCATCATCTAGCGAAGACATTTGCAGGATGTGCAAAGCAGCAAGCACCACATAGCAACGCGTCGCGAATTGAACCAGATCAGCAACAGAAGAAAAGCAGTCGCCGACATCTTTCTTCACATTTCTGTGTCCGAAAACGTTCTTCAGGTGGAACAGAGTTCCCTTCTCTGTGCCACTGGATCCACTGTAGAACGTATCCATGAGATCCTGCACGTATTTAGAAGGCATTTGATAATAGGAATCAGTTCTTTGGTAATTATTCCAAGAACTTGTTATCCAAACGGAGGTCATTTTAACATTATTTGTAAGACTACTTAAGTTTATGTAATACCTGCATGAGAAGCATTCTCTTGTGGAACTCTTGGACTACAGGCTGTAGTCCAAGAAGTCGATGACGACGAGTTGCCCCATTGACCCTCGCCTTGTGGGCATCGTTATGACGCTCACACGACAACCCATCCCCGAAGCAGATCATGGGATACACATCCCCGTCTACTTCCGGGACATACTCATGGAGTTGCTCCAGTATATTGATGGTTCCTGTGATGGTAGATGGGTTTTCGTGCAAAACGCCTAGATTAGTCTATAATAGAAAATGTGTTAATTTCATGTTAATTTAATTTAAGTTAACTATGCAGGCTCAGAGTTGACTCATTTCTAAAGATGTATATGTTGAGATTACATATCTCGCTAAGACGATACAAATTTTGATATTCTACCACAATTTCAACGGTTTATATTTATTTTTTAAAAACAAGGTACTTGTGTTATCTAAAATTGATTGAAGATCATATGAAAAACGAACCACTTCGCTCTTTTGTGACGATTGTTCCCAATGCTCATGTTTTACGTGCTTCACAGCACTGTCAGGATAATTCGAACTGAAAAAGGGTACATCATTGACAAGAATCCTTCCTATGATGACCACCATTCTGTCTTGGATTGATCTTATGTCCCCTGGCTGCATCAGAAACCTGTTTATGGGGATTTCTGTTGCCAGTTTAGTTTCTGTGGAAACCAGGTGGGTGGTGGGAATGCGGTTTGTGGCGCAGTAAGCAAGAGCCCACAGCATCATCTTGTTCTGTCTGTTGGATGACATATGGCGTGTTCTAACCATCTTACCCACGTTATCCCAAACCAATGTATATCCGGGGCAAAGAACGTCCGACTCGGTTACTGACTCGTCTGGTAAAATGTAATAGAAAATATCATAATTCTAATTAAAGGTAATCATACACAACAATATTTCGTCTATATAAGTAATGCGTAGGTGCATCGTTGCATTAATTCCGTCATTAAAATAAATGTCACCAAATGCCCTGAAATCGCCTTTTTAGAATATAACCTTAACATATTTACAAAACTAGCCCAAATGAATGTTTATCTGTATTTATAGGCACATTGTAGTTTATTTCCGATATTTTGTTTTTAATAACGAGACGTTATAGTAACACTTGATATAATAAAGTATTATCATGTTCTAGATGACTATATAAACCTTTGTCGGAATCTGGAAACGCCTCTACGCCATCCATATCATCAAGCTCAGGTTCGCTACTCTCGGATTCAGTCTCCTGAGCTATTAACCCTTCAGTCGAATCGATCTCGGCATCCGACTCTGAATCAAGGGCAGCAGTTTGCTGAACATTCAGCTCGTCCAGTAGTGGTAGTTGTGTCTTATAGAAAGTAGCAATAGAAAGTAAGTTCACCTTTCGGCAATAGTTCGACGATTGTTTAATCATATATAATGTAATTTTTCTTTATATAGTTTCAAATTATTTTCAAGTTATCAATCGCAAGTTTACCTCTAGGTCTGATTTCATCTTGACAACCTTTGAATCGGCACCCACTTTCAGGTTCGACATATGTCTAAGTGTTGTTTGGATACTACAGCAAGCTCCAAGTGCATTTAGATGTTTGAAAAGCTAAAACCAAATAGAGAGTCAATCGAATGAATACAACTTAAATTGCAACTTTATTAAGAAGAAGATTTACCATCCCTTTAATTGATATTAATATTTTAGCCCACATCCAAATGAGTTTTGCTACTTACTGAGGTTCATATACATTTCAGATATTTACGATAGATCTAGTGACTTTGAAATCCAATGGTTCTATCAATAGTTTAACTGAGTTCACTGAATAACCCATACCTTGCGCTTAGCACCACATCTCCAAAGCTCAACCCCAATCATTGCCTGTAAGAATTTGATACAGTGCGGCATACGGACGTGAAGTATCAATGATGCAACAAAACCAAGACAGGCTTTTGACGATCTATATGAGAATGACAAATATGTAAACATGAAACCCACATATATTCACTTCAAGCATCAACAAATCTCGTAACATTTTGTTCATTTCTTAACAATTATTGTATCTCATATTATGGAATAGCACTTACACTTCAGTTAATCATTAAGGGAGATTTTATTAAACACAAAATAACTAAAGTTTAAGATTTATTAACCTGCCATATGGAAGTTTCGAGTCTAGCTTGAAAGTGTTCGATAAGATCGACATGAAAGTAGGTGCTGATGAGGAGATTTCGCTCATGATCGTATTCCAGTTGAATTTCTTGATATTTTCATATGTACAAGGACGCGAAAGAAAGGAATTTGCCTTTTCCACAGATTTCATTTCATCGTTGATAGTTTTATTCAAAATATCTAACATAGCCTTCCTTGCAGCTTTAGAATTGTTAAAGAGTTTTTGAAGGCCCTTCTTGTACTCAAAATTTTCCAAGCATCTCAACGCTGGGGCATGCGGGTTAACTCTGACTGATACACGTTTGCCAGGTGTCACTTTAGCAACTTTTATTTTTCTTGGCGTTTTTGAAGGAGTGAGGTGATGTTTCGAGCCTTGCATCATTGTTGAACTATAAGTAAAACATTTATAGCGTATTTTACAAGTTTTAACGAATGTCATTACATAAATATAAGTGTATATAATTAAAGAGTTGTTGTATGTGTTTTAGTAGGCATGGATAAGGAAACAGTAAAGAACACATTCGCCCAGCATATCAAATATCAAAATGGTTTCCATTTTGACTTGAGAGCCGAACAAATTGATCTGATTGAAGCTACACTATCTGGTAGAAATGGATTTGGCGTTCTGCCGACTGGATACGGAAAATCCATGTGTTTTACACTCCCACCCTTGATCTTAGATCAGGTTAGTTTAATTCCAAGTAACCTAACTTCTATTAAAACAATAATGATTACAATAATAATAATGATAAATAGCTTTACCATTGATGTGAAACTTATGAAATCGTTCAATGAAAATTAACTTTAAAGTTTGGCTTACATTTAATGATATTCCATTCCTGATAAATGTGCTTACGTGGAAAATATTGATATGTATATTTTGCAATGTGTTTTAGATGCACCCCCACGTTGACCACATGGCAATTGTTATCTCTCCATTAATTGCCTTAATGGCTGACCAAGTGACAGAACTTGAGAAACACCATATAAAAGCTGCTGCAATTACATCTGATACTTCATTCGATCAATTTCAGGGTGACGTGCTTATCTTAACTTGCAATATTTTATCTATCATTGAAGAGTTTTATCGTAACTTTCAAATAAATTGCTATCTCTGTTGTTATATATATGTTGATAAAACATAATTTATATTGAACTCGCATGTTTATATCCAACTAAGCAAGTGTTTAATAGGTGGTAACGTTTCTGTACTTATTATTGACATTTTTACCCTATAACTTACGATTTTCCTTAAATGATTCTAGACATATCCGCTGGAAAGTACAAGATAGTTTTCCTATCACCTGAAGCAGCTCTGTCAAACCGTTGCCGGAAACTATTCCTCACACCAACATTTCAGGAGAGAGTCTGCATGCTTGCTTGCGACGAAGCCCACTGTATCTCCGAATGGTATATAAATCTAATCTAAAAAGAAACAGATCCAATACCTTATAAAAACTGCTAACAATGTAATTGTCCGAAAAAAGTAATTGAGTTTCCCTAAATTAATAGCAAATTCATTATACAACAGCGGGTCAGTATAAACAAATCAGAAGATTCTAACTGCAATTTAATCAATCTTTACGAATTTCAGGGGAAATGATTTCCGCCCAATTTACAGTGATGTTGGCTGCGTTCGTAGTCTTCTGCCGGTACCTGTGCTTTCAATAACTGCAACTTGTGACCAAAAGATAAAGGCTGACATATATCAAACACTCCATCTCAATGAGTCAGACACTCTTACGGTTGCAGTTGTACCAGATAGGTTAGCTTATTCAAATGGTTCTTTTTCCAACGAGGTGCCAAATCTAATCTAATTAAGCACTGCTACAGATTACCTTAATATTTTCACCTAATTCTCACCTAAGAGTTAAACCTTTTAATCTATTATATCGTTTTCAAAATTCGAATTCACACTATTAATATTGTGATAGAAGTACTTAAGAGAGAGCAGTTTAAAGAGTTATATACTATAATGATTTTGTTTCTATGATAAAAGACCAAACATATTCATCGACGTGAGAGCGGCCACACAGAACATCGAGGATGAGCTAGGTTGGATACCTTCGTATTTGATCCGTAAGGGGAAAGACGCTAGGAAGATAGTGGTTTACTGCAGGTGTGTTTTAGTGAGCTTCCCACGCAAATAATTTGGAATAGTCGTTGCACCAATTACGTTTAACATGCACCAGAAAATATCATTATGTCGTTATAAGTTTTACCGCATTTATAGCAATTATGTCAAATGATTTTCTCGCCTTTGAAAAGTAAAACATCTTATTAATTGTAATTTGTAAAAAGATATGTTCTATCATTGAAAACTTATTTCCAAGAAATGAACATGTTATAGGAGCGTCTCGGCAACAGCAGATGTCCACTTCTTCCTGAAAGACCAACTGCAGACGGGTGGAGGGGATGATAGCCTTGTGGACATGTTCCATAAGGCTATCGACGAGGAGAGCAGGGGCAGAATACTCTCAGATTTTACCATCAAAGATGGCAGTATTCGTTGTGTCGTGGCGACCGTTGCATTCGGTTTAGGAATCAACGTCCCCGACATTGATATCATAGTGCACTGGGGGGCCCCATCAAACGTTCTTGGCTATTGGCAAGAAGTTGGACGGGCGGGGAGGGGGTTGACAGATAACATGTCTGCTATAGCCGTTTGCTATGCTTACCCCCGCAGTACCTCCAAAAACTGCACTGACAACATGAAAGATATCATTTCATGCGGAAAAAAGAACTCTTCTTGTTTGAGGCAGAAGGTTCTTTCGTTCTTGTCAGTTGAAGGGATGGAAGTCAGGGATATTCCTGACTCGCCCTCCTGCTCTCTCGACTGCCTTTGCTGTGCCTGCCCAAAATGTCGCTGCTGCTCAGTGTGCAGCAAGTCTTGCGATTGTGAATCAGACCTCTTCAGGCTCTATGATCTTTGGGAGTGACTCGATTTCGTTTTCAATATTGTAGTTTCCAATCAGCGAATATGGAAATATTTTCCTAATAAAGTCATATATCCATTAAAAATGTTCGGATCTGTATTTTCCAATCTTCAAGAACACATTCCAGATATCATAGGAGTTAATTACTTACTTCCCAGTGTACAAATTTGCAAACATCAGATTTTGAGGTAGAACTTTGAGGTTTAAGTTTCCACGTACAAATAAAAGTTTTTATCAATTGAGATATATGAATGCAGAAAAAGAACAACGTAAGGCATTTACACCACAATGTTTAAAGGGAATACTTTCTTTTATCACGCAATTAGACTGAGGAAGAATACTGAATACTTTACTTGAAACATTAAACCTGCGACTCCTGGCAGCAAGGGGGTTAAAGCAAGAAATGAACTATCTCCATGTTAACTTTTGACCAAGTCCGTATCCTATCAGGCTATATATCATTATTATGTTAAAATATAGATAGTTTTATAAAATACATTCCTTTTTATATTCTTCATTCGGTACCATGATAAGTATACGCCTGGTTATTACACCAAGTTCAGATCATCCTACGATAACTTAAAAGTATGATTTGGATGATTCACCTTTAACTGTGTCACAGGATGTAAACTTCCTTGCGTAGGCCTACTCTAGTATCCTCATTTATTCTTAATTATTTAATTCAAATGTACTTTCACAGGAATATTCAAAAGATATTCTTATTATTTAACTTAAACAATTCGGTAGTTTCGGTCACTTGTCGCAGTGAAAATGCAAGATATATGTATCGTTATTGTCGCTTGGTAGACATTTTATTCACTGATAAATCCCATATCATTGCTCAATATATATATATACATGATTTATGAAGATTAAAAATGAAACGGGAAGGAGGAAATCCGGCATTATGTTTTTATTTAATATTCATTAGATGAAGTTGGACCAGACATCTGGACAATATATATATATTTATATATTCACAAAAAGTTAATTGTCCAGGTGTATGGTCCAACTATCTTTATATGTATAGATAAAAATTGGAAAAGTTTACAAGTATACTGTTTTACATAATCAAAAGATAAAAAATGACACAAAGCCAATCAAAATTGCAACATGTTTCAATGGTGTCATCAGGGAGACTCCCGGTGATACCATTGAAACATGCTGGCGTTTTGATTGGTTTCGTGTCTTTTTTTATCTTTTGATTATATATATATACGCATATACCATGTACCGACAGTTAACCACATACCTTAAGTTTAAAAACTTTACGTCACTGTTACATTTACCAAACTTAATCCCATACGTACAGTAGCAAACACCTGCGTTCAGTGCGAACCTAAGTAGGGCAAGGTAATTGAAACGGACTATAGCCTGTGACGTCACATTACAAGATGGCGACTTCCAAGGAGCGAAACAGCGATGTTTTAGAATAAAGACGATTAAGGTTGGTTCCCGTTATCGTAGAAAGTTGAAAATAGCCCGTATTTGTAGGGAAATCTATCGTGTATAGGTAATCCAAAGGATATATTATGACACACGAGCTTACATATCTAAATGTGCCTTTGAAGCGGAGTAGGGTCTATCGCTCTTGCCACCAGACGTCGTTTCTACAGGGCTGAGAAGCGGCCCAGAAACCTGAGTTTCGGGGCCGTTAAGTGGCTAGGTCCTGGCCAGCTTGCTATTGTCCTGCGGTAGGAGCTTCATTCTCCTGGTGTACAGTGGGCGGAGGAGCTTGACGCTTGATGTGTCTCAAGTGGTCGAGTTTGGAGGGGTCAGAATCATTCAGTTTGAAGAGGTCATCGTCGATTTGGAGTTTAGTGTATCTCAGGACGGCGAATTTATTCTTCGCACGTGCTTCATTTATGAATGGTTTTAATCTATTTCTGGCACTGCGTTCATCCTCGGTGAAATCATGTGAAACATGTATGTTGGCCATCACATGCGATTTGTGTTTAGGGTTAGTGAATGTCACCATGACTGGTCTAGATCCAGTAGTCTTGGACGCCAGTCTCCTTGCAGTAAGGACCGTTGCATGTTCACAGGACAGTTTCATTTTATTTCTTATCACGTCCGTTATCTTTTCTTCTGTTTGTTCAAATGTTTCTCTGCCAGTCTCTTGCACATTGTAGAAGATAATGTTATTTCGTTTGCTCTGGCTTTCCATGATATTTTCAAGGCAATCAAGATTTTCAAAAGACCAAATTTCTGAACCATAAGATAGGATAGGCAATATCATTGCGTCAAAAGCAAACAACAAACAGTCCAAAGGCAAGTCAATATTTCGTGCTTTTTTCAACAAACTGAACATAGCTTTTTTCGAACTTTCACAAATTCCTTTTATACCAGTGACTAATTTTCTATTTCTGTGAAATGCAATACCTAGGTAATTATAAGTATCTACGATATCAAGTGTTTTGTTGTCATAATAAAATTTCAGTTTGTGGAATTCGCGGGTCCGCTACCGAAGATAAGGATTTTAGTTTTACTTATATTGACAGTCAGTTTCCAGGTATTACAATATGTTTGGAAGGAGTCCAATGCTTTCTGTAACCCTCGCGGCGTTTCATCGAATAGGACGGCATCATCTGCATAGAGTAAGATTAAAAGTTGTATAAAGATGTGTATATATTCATCTTCACCGCAGTCTAATGTGACACCATTACAGTCAGATTTGAGAAGGTGTGGTTCAATATCATTAACGAAAATTGAAAATAGTAAAGGAGATATGTTTTCTCCCTGTCTAACGCCATTTTTGCATGCAAAGTAGTTTGATTCATTTCGATTATATTGCACTAAAGATTTGATCCCATTATACATTGCCTTCTCAAGTGTCAAAAATCGACCATCAATGCCAATAGTTTGCATTTTTCTGCCAAAGACCTACTCTCCAAACTGTATCAAAAGCTTTGGTAAAGTCTATAAAGGCGCACTATAATTTTCGCCCTTTATTTTTTAATATATGAACAAGGTTGTAAATAACAAAAATATTGTCAGCAGTCGAAAATGATTTTCTAAATCCCGCTTGAGCTGGTGTCAGTATTTTGTTTTCTTCTAGGAAATTTGAAAGGCGATTGTTCAAGATCTTTGTAAATAATTTCCTGAAACAGCTTAAGATAGTTATAGGTCTATACGAATTAGGATCCGAAATGTCCCCTTTCTTTTTATAAATTGGTTTAATTATTCCAGTAAGCCATGCATCAGGAATGGTACTATTTTCAAATATCAGATTAAATAGTTCTACTAACAAAGGTGTCAATAGATCACAACCCTCAATTAAGTATTCATTTTCAATTAGATCTATTCCAGACGCCTTACATCGTTTCAGTTGCTTGATAGCTGAGCTTATTTCTTCTTTGGTGAAATCGCTGTTTAATGTGTCGCAATTAAGAATATTGTTACACTCGTTTGTATCAGGTTCACTTTCATCCGGTTCCGATTCGTTCAAAGACTTATAAAACTTATAGAATGTATCGATATCGATGTTATCATTTCGGTTCATTTTATCACCTTTTAGTGTATTCCAGAATTGTTTAGGAGAATATTTACGGGATTCTCTAAACATGTTACCAACTTCATCTCTGTATTGCATATGCCTATCCATGCACTTTTTATAATGTTTAGATTCAAGTCTTAATACACGTTTATTGTATATAGAATAATGTTTACGTAGACGATGTCTAGCTTTGTTAAATCTCTTGCGTGCTTTATAGCATTCAACGTCAAACCAAGGTTTACGTGATCGATCCTTTTTCATAGATACTCCAGCTTTTCGTATTCCGAATGTGTGCATGCGGCGTCAGTAAGCACGTGCGCGACCTCGTCAGTAATGTTATTGACTGTTACTGGGTCAACATTATCAAGCCTAGCTGCATGTGCTCTCTTTGTGAGATTGTCGATATGAGTGGTATCAATATTATGAAGGAACTCGCTGGTTTTCTGTTTATCAAATCTTTTTGCTTTATAGCAGGCGTTGTGGGATGTTTTAGACTTGCTATGGATACCCGTGTTAACTACACATGGAGGTTTTCTAGCTAAACTGAAGGTAATTGGACAGTGCACATCTGAATACAATGGTGACAAGTCATGGATATTTAAATTAGTGATAAGTGGTAGGCATGATGCTGAACAGATTACATAGTCTACAACACTTGCATCTTTGCAAGTTCTTTTACCAATACCTTTGTCATGTCCAATTCTACCATTACAGATAAACAGGTTAAGGTTTCTGCATATTTCTATCAGTGTGCTTCCTGAATTATTTATTCTTTTTGTGTCCTCATTTGCTCTGTCTTTAGGCAAATTTAGATTCTCTAAAATCTTATCAGGTTCAAAGTAATTATCAATAGCACTTGCATCAATATCTAGATCCTTTAAAATTTGTTCATTGAATATTATGTAGTCACTTAGGGATTTTGTTCTTGAATTAAAATCTCCCATTAGGATGATATGCTCAGTGATTAATGAATAGTATAATAGTGATTGTTCAATATTAGTGAATGTAGGTGGTATGTACACAATACCAAGGTATATGTCTTCATTAGTAGTGAATAGTTGTTTGTCTATTTTAATCCATAGTGTGCAGTCACATATCTCCTCAGTCATAATTGTAATGTACTTTTCTGAATCATTTTCATAGGCTATATCAATACCTCCAGACTTTCTGATACTTTTTCTATTTTGGAGGAATAATTTGTATCCGTAATATCAATATCATCTAAAATGTCAGTTTTAGTTTCTTGGAATCCAATAATTTCATTTCTGTTTATCATATCTACCAGTTCTTTATATTGTAAGCGCTTTCTTAACCCACACACATTTAATGAAAGTTAGTTAATATCAATGTTTGTTTCATATGAATCATTGCAATTATCAACACCATCATCAGTATCATCAGTGTCATCAGTGTGATCATCAACATCATCATCAGTATCATCATCATCAAAATCATCATCACCATCATTAACAACAACATTACCATTAACATTCTCATCCTCATCCTCACCAACCATAACATTTTCAGTAGTGGTATTCTTTACATGCAGTGTATCATTGACAATGATGTCATCAGTAACTACCATATTTCTCCAAGCATTATTTTGACTCTTTAAGTTACAATCACCATTGACATAAATCATATTTTCAGCAATGTCATCATTAACTTCTACCAGGTTCCTGGTAG
Organism: Steromphala cineraria; assembly: GCA_916613615.1. NCBI lineage: Eukaryota > Metazoa > Mollusca > Gastropoda > Trochida > Trochidae > Steromphala > Steromphala cineraria. Next base: position 8,708,960 of record OU744728.1, on the reverse strand, counting down.
GCTGTACATGCCCTGATGCTCTGCAGTTTTCATCATCATTATCATCCACTATATCCCTTGTATCATTCACTTTTGTGTTTATGTAAAATCTAAAGTCATTATCATTATGCTTTCCTTTACTTGTGTCAGGCTTATCATTATGTTTACATTTTTTAACAAAATGGTGATTTTCATCTTCAGTCAAACAAACATTAACACATTGATCAGTAATAACAGTGTTATTATCTGACTTTAAAGGGGCAGTAGCACGTTTTTTGAGAATTTTATATTTTCAATTTCTCACTGATAATTATGAGTTAATGCTAAATGTATTACTTCGATATTATCATAAATCTCATAACACAAACCAATCATCCATAGTCAGAGAACAAATTATAAAGATTCACATAAAATCCATTGGCAGCCATTTTTGTGTGAACACCTTTAATTCATTTTGTGTAAGAAAAGGAATCGCATGGCTTAACTTTACATTATATATTTGATTTATTACTGCTTCATTTAGTTTTTATACATTGTCCAAATATTGGAACCATTTATTTTCATTTTCCTGACATCACCTTATATTCCCCGTAAAAACGTGCTACTGCCCCTTTAAGGCATTAAAATCATCCTCATGATGTGGATGTGTTAGATCCTGGGGTGGATATGAGCAGTCTGGGTATGTGTAGGGTTCATATGCTGAACATGATAAAGTTAGTAGAGTCACATGGTGGGGGTCTGAGTCTACTGGCCCCTGCCCACCTGAGCACCCCTACCTGTATGAGCCTCGGGCTCCACTATTAGGTAAACGCCTGGGGACTCGGTAGGGAGTGGGAGAGGTATTTTCTAGCCTGTTCTCAATGTAGAACTTGTCGACTACCATATTTGCACGCTTACCCTCTCTCCTTGCCACTCTCAGCCGGGGTAGTAACACATCTCGCCTATATTGGGCGACCTCCTCGGGAAACTGCTCCACCACTCCGTAGGGAATATTAAGTTGTCCCGCATCGATCGACATCTCTGATCGATAAGATTTTCCCTAAGTTCAACATTTTCCATCCTTAAATCAGCAAGATTTTCAACTTTAGTGGATAGCTCACTCATTTGATTTTTTCAATATTATATTTATCATTTCTCAAATCATCAAATTGATTGCTCATAAGCTGGACACTTTCCTCAATTCCGTTTACCTTTAGTTTGAGAGTGTCTATTTCTTTTACTTTCGTCTCGAGTTTAGAAATGTTGAGTTTGATATCTGTCACAAAGACAGTATTACAGGTGCCTGTGCACTCTTCTGATCAGAAATTGATAACGATATTATTCCCGAAACATTGCACTTTTGCTTAAAATAAAATAAATAATAAGCTTATTAATTCATTTAGTAAGCTTACTAAATTGTTTATATTTAGTAAGCTTACTAAATGAATTAGTACGCTTACTAAATCAATCGATTAAGTAAGCTTACTAATTCATTTAGGAAGCTAACTAAATGAATTAGTAAGCTTACTAATTCATTTAGTAAGCTTACTTATAGCGATTAAAGTCCCATTAAAGCACACAATATTAATAAACATGAACGTGCTACCTTTTTATTTGCCAAATATTGTTTAATAAATGATGGACAGATCAACCGAATATAGTTCTCAACTTCAATTTAAAACACAAAATATTCATAGTTTATCACCCGAATGGAGTTAAGGCACACTGCAGGTCCCTTTTTCAATCATAGGCATATTTGAGCCGAGACGAAAACGTGTCAGTGCAATTCTATATCTTTGAACATTAATAATTTGTTAAATATGTTTCTGTCGATGAGGTTTTCAAATGGTTACTTTCTGTTTTCACAAAAAAGGGGGTCATGGATATAGCCAATCTTTTAAATCTTTTTATTTTAATTTCTTATTTACCGATTGAATCCCTTTTCTAGTATTGTTCCCGTAATGATAAAAGGTGCCGCCCACCCTTTATTTAAGAAATAGAGTAGCCCTAACCATCATGTGTTTTGCAATAAAGTATAGTATTGCCCTGAACTATTATAGTTAAAGAACGAGGCCGAAGGCCGAGTTGTTTGACGTTATATATTTTGTATGTTTATTTACTTTAAAAGTTCCAAAAACTATGTTGCCATGGTCACTGTCATTGTCATCCGAGTCTGTCAAGCCTTAGATATACAGTTAGTTAGTTCAGCGTCTTATTGAAGGGTTTTGAAATAAATTCATGGTACAAAAGTTACAACAAATGTATAACACCGGTAAAGAAAACAAAAACAAAAATCACTAATAGTTTGAAATAAAGGAAGGTCAGTATATCTCCCAATCTGAAACACACTGCACAACTGTCTTGACATCATCTTGTTTTTTTATTAACTTTAAAGTGGCTGGAGTCCAAAACCAAATTTTCAAAAAATCTTAAATGCAAACCGCATATGCAAAAAATAGAATCGTTATCATGTTATGGTATGGCTCATTCAGCATGCCTATACATAAATAAGGATGTAGGACGCATAGATTTTGGGATTACGCGTTTTAATGCAATCTTACTATCAATGTACCTAAAGAATAGTTCATTATTTAACTTCGAAAAGTTGTACTTTTCTCATGCTTATAAGTTAAGAAGCGGGCCAAGGGTTGGTCCTTCTTTTGTGTTTGTGTGCACTGTACACATTTACAAGAAAATACGAAACCAGACCCAATGCCATTGATATCAATCTAATCATAATTATATTTCATCTATACATACGGAAAAAAGTTAAGCACCCCCTAAATTCGAAAACTCAAAAATGATGCTATGGCAAAGTAACGGTACTGTGAATAGATTTATGACTATAACATTAAAATGTTGATTTTGTCATAATTTCTTCAAAGAAAGATCGTCCATGTAGACATTTTATGAAATTACTTTTGAATTTGTAATGGTACTGAAATTTTACCCAAAATAGGTATGGCTGTAGTGCCAAAACTAGGCAATAAACAATGGGTTTAGACATCAAAAATAACATTTGTGTTCCCAACTTGACTTCCACACATCAAATCATCTCTTAATATCTTACAAAATAAGGAAGTAACTGGTCATTGAAATGGCATCCCTTTTTTCAACAGTTTTGTCAATTATTGACGAAATGGCTGGAAACATACAACTTTGGAATAATCTACGGATTTTTTAAGTTCAATCTGTTAATCAAACACTTCTCATTGATTTCTAACGGTCATTACAGTTGACACTGACCATCTTTTGTTTTTTAACCATTTTCCTTGAATTTGGGTTTTTGGAGATTTTGCGACTTTGAAAGTTATTAGAGGTCTAAAAAGTGACTTTTGACAAAACTTTTGATACTAAAGTTTGACATAAGGGCTCGAAAGAATTGAATTACCAGCATCACAACTACAAATAACAACTTTCTTTTCTCAGAATAATGTAACTTATTTTTTATATAAAACTACAGGATATTATGAATGCAAATAACCAAAAGATGTGAAACGTTATCGGGATTAAACGGTCTTCCCCTAACTGCTCAATTATAGTTCTATCAAACCATATGATTATTCATCAGCATCAACAGCATCGCCTTTTTTTATCAGGCAACTTTTGCAGCTGAAAAATCGTTGGGGTGCGTAACGTTGAACGCTTCAGGTGTTTTCATCATTCCGAACCATTATTTTTCTTAATTTCTTAATGACAACAATTGCAACATGTAAAACGGGATTTGTTTATAATTTCCAGATTCACAAGTCACTGATCAGGCTAACGTGAGTATGGAATTAATCAAACAACATCCCATTATTCTGGGAAAGGGTCTGTCCAAATGAACATATTTGCTTTCCGGAAACATTTTTTTATTGTCCATTTTAGTCGAGCTAAATGTGTTAATCTTGTATTAATGAAATAACGCTCAAAAACAATGTATTTCTATTTCCGTGAGTACTTTAGTTTACATATGTAGATATGCATTTTTATACTTTAATTTCTTCGGATAGTTGAAAGTCCAGATGGGCTTATGGCATGGCCCGTCGTCCGGCGTCCGTCCGTCGTCCGTCCGTCCGTCCGTAAACTTTTGACACTTTCGACTTCTCCTCATGGACCATACACATTAGAGGGCTGAAATTTTGTGTACAGGTACCTTAGCATATGGAGATTCTAATGTGTAACTTTGGTGACCCTGTGACCCCAAATAGGGTCACAGGGGTCACAACCTTAAAAACCTATTTTCATCTTCTTCTCCAGTTCCAAAAGGAGTAGAAAGTTAAAAATGATATGTGCAGACTCCTTGGCCAATGGGGATTCTAATTTGTAACTTTGGTGACCCTGTGGCCCCAAATAGGGTCACAGGGGTCACAACCTTAAAACCTATTTTCATCTTCCTCTCCAGTTCCAAAAGGAGTAGAAAGTTAAAAATGATATGTGCAGACTCCTTGGCCAATGGGGATTCTAATTTGTAACTTTTGTGACCCTGTGGCCCCAAATAGGGTCACAGGGGTCACAACCTTAAAAACCTATTTTCATCTTCTTCTCCAGTTCCAAAAGGAGTAGAAAGTTAAAAATGATATGTGCAGACTCCTTGGCCAATGGGGATTCTAATTTGTAACTTTGGTGACCCTGTGGCCCCAAATAGGGTAACAGGGGTCACAACCTTAAAACCAATTCTCATCTTCTTCTCCAGTTCCAAAAAGAGTAGAGAGTTAAAAATGATATGTGCAGACTCCTTGGACATTGGGGATTCTAATTTGTAACGTTGGTGACCCTGTGACCCCAAATAGAGTCACAGGGGTCACAACCTTAAAAACCTATTTTCATCTTCTCAAGTTCCAAAAGGTCTAGAGAGCTGAAATTATATGTGCAGACTCCTTGGCCAATAGGGATTCTAAATTGTAGATTTCGTGACCCCACGACCCCAATTAGGGTCACAGGGGTCACAACCTTAAAAACTTATTTTCATCTTCATCTTCAGTTTCAAAAGATCTATTGAGCTGAAAGACTGCATGTAGACTCCTTGGCCAATTGGGATTCTAAACTGTAGGTTTCGTGACCCCATGACCCCAAATAGGGATCTTAAAAACCTATTTTTCTCCATTAGGTGACAGTCTATGGCAAATTTATTTCTCCTTTGATATTTTAGTGTGGACGTCTTTCACTGACTAATATTGGCAATCTAGAAAGAGTTGAATAATAATAATAAATCATTTGGGTAAGGAAATTTATTCCGAGATCGTTACATTTGTTTTGTAATTTTTTTATAGGTTTTCTTGCAATAGGTAGCATCAGTTTCATTTTTAGCTCATCTGGCCAGTATAAAAAAACTGGATATGATGCCTGATGAGCTACAGAGTCAATGGCTCTATTTTTCCATAAAATCAAGCCTTTTTAGATATTTGCAAGTCCAGTGATGAGATATGAACTTCAATCTGAATATATGATATTTTGTAGCTTATCAAAACTAAATAAATTTTTAAGAAAGATACTCTGTTTCACTTTAACTATATGGCGCACACTTTTGGCCTCGACTTTCGTTGAATTTCATTTCTGAGTACCCTTTATGCTGGTGATTACTGGAAAGGGATATGATGTCGAATTGTATCATAATAAAGAACGGATACTATAGACAGATAAGGATTATATCTTCCAAATAGTTCCCCCAAACCAAACAATGAGCACTTATCGAATTGTAATAACCTTCACATTTGCTCTGAGATGAATACATTAATTTTGTTTCTTAAAGTTGGTGAAAATGAGCGGAGGCGCAAAAGAAGAAAGTCAAGATATTGATGCCGAACCATTTGAGTCCGAAGATGACGAGCCAATAGCAGCAAGAGGGGAAACGGAAGAAGAAAAGGGAGGAGGTAGAGTTGGATGAAGAGGGGGAGGGGTTGAGGCGAAAGTAAGTGGGAAACCATTTGGGGGAGGAAGATGTGGGGAAAGTGGATGAGCAGTTGAAAATTTCGACCACGATTTGCTCTCCTGTATAACGATGAGCGTCGAAAGGAGCAGAAGCTTGCACAAGAGCTAATTTGAAGATGGGGAAAGTGAGGCTAGAAAACCGAGCCCTGAGGGTCATCGACTACTATGATCCCAAGTTTGGTGGTTCTAAAATTAAAGTACCTAAGGAAGTTCTTCTTAGATGTAGGTTCGTTTTCTTTCTTGTTACAAAAAAACACCGAAGAGATCAGAGAGGTATAATACGCAAAGAATGAAATACTTGGGCGTATTTTAGCTATGGAAAAGGATCTTCAGCGCCATTGTATTCGACCGTTGTTGACAGACAGGAGGCGTCGTGTTGAACCGCCGACAGGACTGGCAGAGGTGGTTAATACCCTCATTTCACTGAGCTATGACTTTGAAAAGTGTTCAAGACTCTTCCCGACTATTCCCGACTTTTCCACTACGACTTTGTTGGCATGAGTCGGGAGCAAATAGAGGTCAAATTGTGAAATTTGATATTTCTACGAGTTACTAACGACACTCTTAAGAGTTACCTACGACATACACGACTGACATACGACACAATGAAGAGGAACTCCCGACAGACCTACGAGGCACCCCCGACAATAAACTGAGGAACTTACGACTCATCCAAACTCAGATACGACTCAATACGGCTGAGACCAACTCGTTCACGACTCATTGCCGAGTCTTTCACGACACCAAGTCACCACCACGACTCTGACAAAGACTCATTTCCGACTCTCTAACAACTCACTGTCGACCCACTCACGACCTGAACGACTTATTTACGACCCCTTAACGACAATGAAGACTCCTCACGACACAGAAACGTCTCACGTACGAGTCACAGACGATCCACGTACGATAAAATCGGCAATTTTAGACCGGAATCGGGCATATAAAAGGCCAACAACCGCCGACGTTTTTGTTATAATAAGTCAGGAACGGGTCGTCACTGATCGTCTTTGAGTATTGGTTAGTCGTACATGTGTTTGCACTAGTTGGAAGTGAGTCGGCATGTAAATTAGGGAAAGAACCATTCCCGACTCACACCCGACAACCACGTTTCAATCCAACTATGTACGACTTATTCACGATTCAATATGATTCCATACGACTCAATAAGACTCAGATACAAGCAACATAAGACTCAATACGACGTCAATGGAATTTCTGGAATTTCCGGTTGAAAAGTACGAACCTCGCCGGACTTACAAAGTATGCATGTCAAAAGGGACCAACATTGTCTACATAAACCATGCATAAACAATCCACTTTCTTAGCAAATGTAACTGCTACGGCCATTAAAATCGGTAAATTTGAAATGTTCGTTACTGTCGCCGATCACAAATCCTTACTTCCCAGTGTGCCTGTATCTAGTACTTGGAATAGATGCAATATTATTTCATATGGTGATATCAATAGGGGTAAAAACTATAATTTTATCAAATTAATTTGGCTTAATCAGTCTTCTTAAATTATTAGTAATGGGCTAATGTCATGTCACCATTTTGAAGGAAATGTCCGTGATCAATTTAGAGGTTGAAATTTACACATGTTTTACAAACAACAAGCTTAGATTTTCACTTCAAATGAGTATACATTATATTCAATTTTTTAGTATTTTCCATCTTTAGGGGTTCAGATTGCCTCTCCGAATGATATACCTCAATTAATATAGATATTGCTTGTGTAGAGATAAGGGAGAAATGTCCGTTACCCCCTCTAGGTAGGGTAACTGTGTTCCCTGACGTATTATAAACTACAGTTAGATCATGAAGGCTATCTAATTCGAAGTGAAACAAAAAACACAAAGATTGCATATGGATAACAGTAACATACTGCCTAATATTGTTGAATATGTAATGTCCGTTACTGAAATGTTCGTTACTATAGTATTCGAAACTATGGCTTATGATGTTCTGATACTCATATTTTTTATGCCATGTGACCTGACTACGTCACGTTGACTTGAGGGAGCCGCCATGTTTGAAATCTAGCGTGCACGTTGAAACTATTTGAGGGAGATTCTTGGTATTGGTGAGTACCATGTTCACTTTTTATAACATGATGAATATATTCAGAATATGATAATGAAAGAGATTGTTTTTGTTTGATTGCAGATTATAAGAACAGTTCGAAACTTTAGTTTGATGTCTTCTCTGTTATAAATGTCAATTGTAAGAATTATAGTCAGTGAAATGTTCGTTACTTATAGTAACGAACATTTCAATAAAAGTATATGTATTTCTTTCTTGAATAAGATAACTTAAATTTTTCATGATTCCGAAATAATGTTCATTATCAACGTGTATGGATCACTTTTTCTTTGAAAGGACACATTCATTAAGAATAAACAGCTATCGTGTTCACAATTCTGATGTAATATCTTAAGCTTCTTGATTAGGAAAAAAATCATTTCATTAATACTGTTACGATGAGATTTTTGCCACATTATTGTATATGATTACGGCAACTTTATTCCAATTAACTAGCTAAACATGTAAATACTCAAATGTAGTAAGATTTGGCTTTTGAATAAAAACAATTACAAACTGTGGCAATTTATTCTATCATAACGAACATTTCACATATCCGTAACGAACATTTCAAACATTATATATCCTTGTTTAATGTTGAATTCTCTGTATTTTCAGGTCATAAAATGGGTAAAACAAGAGCTGAGATCCAGAAGGCATACAGGGAGCGATTGAAGGCAAAAAATAATGAAGAGTATCGCAACCTAAAAAACAGGGAGACACTGAGGAGGTATAGACGGAGAAAACTAGCTTTGCAGGTTGCGGAAGAGGAACCAGCAGACCCCGATCTCGATACCAGTGGATATGATAGTCTCCAGGAACCATCACAGGGTCCACTACGAGTACAGTTGAGGTTTCCAAACCGACGAAATGGACCCCGCAGACGGATAAGTCGTGCTCTGTCAGTAAAAAGTAGACAAGTCAACCAACTGAAGGATGATTTACAAACCCTCAGGAGGAAGTACAAGACACTCCAAAGGAAGCTGCAGAGGAAGAACAATCCTGGCCCATCAGCATCATCTCCTGAAACACCAAGAGGTCAGACAGAGGCACAGATTAGAAGACTTGGACTCACAAAAGACCAAGCGAGTCGCGTGAAAAAGCACCTGTTGTTTGGTAATGTTATGATGAAGGAACTGGCGACTACAAAATCAAGTATAAAACCTTCAAAGAGACAATCAGTCCACAACATCATTGCTGGCAAGATAGTCAAGAGATACCGATGCATCAACTTGTTGAGTCGCAGTACAGGTTTGAGTCGAAATAAGTTGAGTAAAGTCAGATCAAAGACCATAGATCACATTCGGCAGAGACGAGTTCGTGAAGTGATGAGGTTTAGAGAAGATGTCATCAACTTTATGTCTCGAGAGGACAACAGCAGGAACCTCCCTGGTAAAGGTGATAAAGTTAAAACAGCCGAAGGGGAATACACACAGAAACGAATCCTCACAGATTATCTCTCCAATCTTTATCAGAAATTCAATGCTGAAAATCCAGAAATTAAACTCTCTCTGGCGTCATTCTGTCGAATCAGACCTAGATATATTCTCACCACAGCCTTCATCACACGTGACTGTTGCTTGTGCACACGCCATCAGAACATGGCTCTCATATTGAAGTCTCTAAAGCCTTTGTGTCCTGAAATACAATTGAATCCGGAAAAGTATGCTGAAAATCCTCGGATTGACATCTTGAGAGCCAACTTGTTACAGTCAGACTTCACTTATGGGCAGTGGAAGAGAGTTCCTGTAGAGGTTAAAGGCAAGACAAAGCTAGTTATGAAAATAGTGCAAGTCACAGAATCAAAGGAAGCTTTTTTTGAAACCCTGAGTCTTCAGACAGAGGAATTCACAAATCATGTTTCACGGCTAAGAACCCATTACTCACAAATACGTGAACTTAAACAACATCTTCCAAGACATGAAGCAATAATCCATATGGACTTTGCGGAAAACTACAATTGCAAATCTGTTGAGGAGATACAAAGTGCCATTGGAATCAAACATCTGTAACCCTTCACCCAGTTGTAGTGTACACACGGTCTGATGAGGGATCTGAGCTGAAACATCAGAGTAATGTCTTGGTGTCTGACGAACTCAACCACAACTCCAGCACAGTACTAACCTTCATCAAGCACATCATCCACAAGGTGAAGGAACTAGACCCCGAGCTGAAGCATGTCCACTACTGGACTGACAGTCCCACAAGTCAGTACAGGAACAAGTCCATCTGCAATGCTGTAGCAAACCACAAGGAAGTCTTTAACGTCACTGCTACCTGGAATTACTTTGAGGCTGGACACGGCAAGGGACCATGTGATGGTTTGGGGGGCACTGTGAAGCGCATGGCAGACCAAGCTGTGAATGCCGGTAAAGTTGTTATTCAGGATCCAAAAGACTTCTTTGCCTGGTCCCAGTCACAACACTGCTCTATGCCCAATGTGAAGTTTCAATTCGTGTCAGCAGAAGAATGTGAAGTCACAGCAGCATCACTTGCAAATGTAAAGCTGAAGCCAGTGAAGGGGACTATGAAGATTCATGCTGTAAAAGGCCAGGGTAATGGGCGACTACACGTTCGCAACACAAGCTGTTACTGTGTCACTTGTCTGGGAGGTACTGTGTGTGACACCTGGCGTGTTGAGACCACACTCAGTCAGGCCGAACCTGAACACATAGAAGTGACCGCAGAAATACACAACCCAGGTGCTGCAGACAATTCTGATGTGCAATCTGTTGTTGCAAGCACATCAGTCAATAATGAACTCTCTTACAATGTTGGGGATTTTGTTGCAGCACTCTACAGTGGAGAGTGGTATGTTGGTAAGATTGAAACAGTTGACACAGAGGACGCAGAGTACGAGATCAAGTTCATGGAATCCAAGAAGTGCAATTTCCAATGGCCAGTCCGTGAGGACATCATCTGGTGCACACCAAGTGATATTCTCTGTCAAATCAACCCTCCAGTTCCATCTGGAAAGTCAAAGCGAATGTATGCAATCAGCAAAGATGATAAATCAAAGATAGAAAGCTTACTGAACTAGATTGGAAATGGTCACGAACATTTCTTCTTAAAGTGTTATATTGAAGCAAATGTTTGATGTTTACTTGCATGAGATATTTAGGAGTTTACAAGTTCCTGTTTCTTTTAACTTGTTAGTCCCAACCTATAAAATGGCCAAAGAGACGATTACTGTGATCTTTATTACATCCATAACGGACATTTCAGACCGGTAACGGAAGTTTCTGATGTATCAGTTTGACGTTTGATACGCTGCAGTCGTTTTATTTTCGTTCAAGTTCAATTTTCATTGTTTGTTTAATGTTTGATACTTTCAAAGTATTAAAGAGATTGTTATATCCTTAAAAAGGATTGAATAAACAACTCAAGTTTGAGACGAGTTGGCTTGTTTGTCCTTAGATCATAACGTGTTTGGAGTTTATTTAGTTCAAAGAGAGTGCAAATGTCCTAAACATTCTCATTTATTAATTAACATTGTAACTTCAAGGCAGTTCTTGTGGTAGTTTCTTGTTTATCAGAAAAGAACAGTAGATGTGAAGATCTGATTTTTCTAAAATGTCCGTTACCAAAAAGAAGGTCTTTTTCTAGCCTAGGTAACCTTTTAATATATGCTTCCTCTCCAAAATAAAGTGTGTGTTACTGAAATATGAAACTGTTGTAGTGTAATAAAGCGATTATATGATCAATTCATTCTGTTTAACTTTAATTCTGCGTTCTGCAAGTTATGCTTCAAAAGGCTGGTCAAAAGCTTGTAGTTTCATTACTTTTCATCTCGTTCTTTAGGTCCTGCAAATTAATGACTCTATTTAACATGATCACAACAATTATGCTTTGGAAACAAACATATCCAAGCTTTAAAAAAACCATCTGAACTCTTTTCAATGTGTTTAACTTTATTGAATTCCTCGGTTATCTCTTTTTATAACGGACATTTCGACAATAGAATTGTGGTCTGATACACACGTATTATCAACATGCCGCATTTTCAAAAGTTATCAATTCTTGTTGAATTCCTGTTGGTTTTACATCATTCAGTATCATAGCTCCGCGAGAAAAGCGATTTTTCTCGAGTACCATTTGACATAATTATTAATAATTACAAGGGCCAATTGCACCCCGTTATTGAGAATGAGTGTTTATGTGATGTGATTTATGTTTATGTGTTTGTTTTTTTCAAGATGGTTAACTTAACGACTTGTTTATGGAGTAATTTATGTTATTGTAGGTAAAGACAGAGGCAATAAGTTTAAAGTGAATGTGAGTGGGTCAGTCCAGAATCTGATCACCGGGGATCATCAGCATGTGGACATCACTATGCCGGCATCGTCTGGGAAGGGCAGCTCCAATTGTAAGAAGAAAGACGAGTATCCTGTCACAGGTATAGATTTCAAATGCATTTACAATGCATTATGATTAAAACATATTTTTAAAAATAAAGAATTGGATTGGTAAACAAGCTGAAAGCTGATGTTAATACCACTCCAAGACACAATATAAAGAATGTTTCATGGTGGGCTCATGGCATTGCAAGGTGACGATCTCGCATCTCTTTCCAGCAATGGATATTTTTTTTAATTAAAACGAAACATAGGCTTTATATATTGAAATGAAGTTATGTTGTTTTTGTCACGGTGATTATTTGTCCTGAAAATGTTATTTGAACATGATAGTAGAAGAGAAAGAAACCTTAGGTGCGGTCAATCTATTTCCCATAAAGTTTTTGACTTGTTTGGATTTATATTTCACCGTAGACACTAGAATAAGATTAAGACTGGAAGACTTTTCAAAGATTTCTTGACAGAAAAACTTCTAATCGTATAGGATTTAATATATTCTACATGTACAGACCAATGCCAGTTATATTCGGACAGCGACTTTTTTTCCATAGATTGGATTTTATGTTAAATTGGTGTGGCAAAATAAATTCACAAAAAAGGTTCTTGTTGTATGATAATAAAACTTAGCAGGTTGAATTGAAATCATCTCAGCTTGAAGTAGGCCAACATAATCTAAATTATTTTATTCGATTATTACGTATGTAACCTAACCAGATTTACCGATTTATATACACAATTGAGGCGCCTATCCCATAGATCACCATTATAAACTTGTTCACATTTGTGTCTACATAATTTGATTGGATTACGGCCATTCCTTCAATAATTGACTGAAAATTAAACAGAAATTATGAGGTCGTAGATGAGATCATTTATTACAAATGTGCAAAAAATGAACAGAATCCTACGGAAATTGAATGCCTGAAAATTGTTTATGCTACATGTGCACCAATTTAACATGTACGTCTATGGAAATAAGATCACTGTCTGAATATAACTGGCACGGTTCTGTATATCGACTATTTTAGGATGTTTTGCATTATTATTTCGCTGCTTTGCATTAGGCCTACTTTGTCTTATATTATTCAAAAAACAAGTCACCTTTTAGTCAATAAAACGTGTCACTCTTCACTCTTCAGTGATATCTGACACATGAAACAAATAAAATTAATAACATTTAGGTTTCTTGACTGAACTAATAGTATTATAATCAAATTTGTTTGACATATGATGCACTTTTCGGCAGTCGACCATTGTGAAAAGGCAGTACATAATTAAAAATAATATATAACATTTAAAATTAAACCCTGCATCTCCAATGTTATTTTTTATCAATATGTACAACTGAAAAATACCATTTGAGTTGATGTAGCCACATACAGACTTACGCCAAACATTTATAATGCGTATTTCATTGAAAAGTAGGCCTACCGACTATATTATTTTAACTAAACATTTTGATACGTTTATGCTCTTTGTTGCAAAAATAAAAAAACCGATTCTGATCGAAAACGTGCAATCAATAAGAATCGTAATTTGGCAATCTAAAAAAAAAACAAGATTTTTTCTATGAGATTGATAAATTTGGAAATAAGGTAGGTTGAAGAAAGACTTTTAGTTGATATGTTTTTTTTAAGGTTAACATGTATTCTTGTGAACTCTGCGTGTGTTTTTCCCACAGAAGTATTACGGGTATTGTTCGATGTTCATTTTAAAAATGATAATTATCGTATTATTGAGCGTAAGGAGATACAAAAGCGAGATGAGTTGAATGAATCGTGAAAGAAAAATAATATCGTGTAAATAACGGAACGTATGTCAATTCGCATTGATGTAATGTATCTTTAGATCTTAATAAACCCGAAGTGAGTTAATCCAGAAGGTGTTCATTGGTCTTTACATATTACATTTAAAAAAAATTAAATTTAGAGATAGAAAGACAAAAATCACATGATAATGACCATTCCTTGAAAGTTGATGTAAACATATTGATAAATAATTCGCAATATGGCTAGCGATCCTATTATTGTAGTGGTTAATTCATTTAACTCCCAAAGTCTTTCCATTAATATTTATAAATACATAATAAATGAATTAAATAAATACTGAGGCATCTAACAAATATTGTTTATAATTTTGAGTTTTCATATTTATTCACATTTTCAGTGATTTTAAAAAATTAGTATTTATTCAGTTTTGAGATATATTTACGGCATGTTTTAAAAACGATCCTGCCCAATATAGTGTCCGATTTTTAAAATTATTTTAAATATAAATAGTTGGAAAGATAACAATGAGAAATCTATGAAAGGAAGTGTATTTATGGTTTCGCAGGTGTTGAATAGAGAATCCATTTTTGCGGAAATGAAACACAACCCCTAAAATTATAACCAATTTGCTACATCCATAGTAAGTTATTAAAGAGTTCTTAATTTTTTTTCCATTTATAGTAGAACAAATATTATTGAAAACAATGATCTCACATTTCAGGAGTAATGTAACTTAAATATAATAAGTACTCTTAATTCAAAACAATGTCAATTTGTTAACATAGTGTTCAATGAAACTGTTGGAAAAAATGTCCGATATAACTACGGCAATTAAGGCGTCTTTCTATAAAAGATATTATTTAGTTACTAACCTCCGACAAGTGACCTTAGCCTGTTAGCCATATAACATGTAATCGACTCATTCCCACTGATGTAATGAAACATCATTACCCAGAACTATCAGAGTTATCCGCCCGTCACTAGCCCACTAGGTGGCGTGACCTGTCATCCAATTAGATTCATTCACATTACAGAGTCGGTATTGTGCAGACGTGTTTTCTGTATCTCTCCCGATTGTATTGAGCTATTTAACGTGTTTTGTTGTTTGTTGACTTACTTTATTCTTGTTCCTTTTCCCTTTTGGTCTGTCTATCTGTCTCTTTGCAGGGTATTCAGCCCCCGTGGTGGAATACTGTGTATTGAGAGTTTTTAGTTGACACAGCGTGGTGTCAACTTAGTGGCAGGCTGTAGCACGTGCTGTCGATTCGCTCGTGCTGCACGTGCTAGGCGAGCAACGGGCCGTCGCTCTCTCTATCTCCTTGTCGCGCACGCTTCGCCTGGGGCGAGGCGCTTGTTGCCGGTGGGGTGGGACTGACGCTTGCGCTACCCACGCGCTTAGTGTCTCGTGCGCTTGCTGGCGCAGAGATTGGACAGGCGCTTGCGCTTGGTGTCTCTTGCGCTTGCTAGCGCTAGGATTGGACAGGCGCCTTCGCTTGGTGTCTCGTCGCGGTTGACTCGCGCTCCTCTAGCGCTAGAGTTGGACAGGTTCACGCGCTTGGTGGATCGGCGCTTGCTGTCGCCTGGATTGGACAGTCACTTGTACTTGTCGCGCTTGGTGCTTCGGGCGCTTGCCAGTTGGACGTGCGCTTGCTTGAGCGTTTGGTTGGACGTGTGCTTGTGCGATCGGGCCCCCGCCTCGCCTTTGTGTCTATCGCTCTTGGACTCAGGGGAGTTTCCCGCCGAGGGAAGCGGCTGAGCGGAGAGTCGACTGATGCGTTGGGCCGGGTGCGTGCCAGTCGTACAGGTTCACAGGACAGCTGAGTGCTCGCTTGCGTGTCTGAGTGGTTTAGCGCTAGACGCTCAAGTGTTGACTGGTCGCTTGTGACTGTTGGATCGAGGCGCGGCAGACGCTCTCCCCTTGCCTAGTTGCTGTCTCGTCTGTGTCGCAGGCTTGAGCGGCATGGATTTAATCCCTTGCGACACCGCATCCTGCGAATTCTG
Source organism: Steromphala cineraria (assembly GCA_916613615.1). NCBI lineage: Eukaryota > Metazoa > Mollusca > Gastropoda > Trochida > Trochidae > Steromphala > Steromphala cineraria. The sequence continues at coordinate 8,692,880 of OU744728.1, read as the reverse complement.
CGGGCGCTGCGGAGCGCGGAAGTCGGCAAGCTACGACCCTCACGTGGTCTGTCGCCTGTGCAGGAATACCTGCCCGGAGGATAATCGGTGCGTCGAGTGCGCCGACCTCACCTGGGAGCAGCACAAGCGTTACCGCTCTTCCATCCAGAAGAGTGAGTCGCAACAGCGCTCCAGGAAGGCCAGACGCCCCACCCCGGGTGCGTCTTTCGCCACAGGCACCGCGCGAGGGTCGCCTGAGCGCTCGAACCTCATCATCACCGAGGACGCCGGCGAGTTTGACTTCCCGTCCTCCCTGGCGTCGGACGTGGGGTCCGTGCGCTCGGACCAGTCTCTACGTGACCCTCTGGGTCTTGAACGTGTGCCCGACGCTTCCCCCCGCGGGGTTCGTCTCCCGATGGGCACACCTCATTCACAGACACCTCCCCACGGCGCGGGGGGCGTCGGAAGAAGGTGAAGAAGGCTAAGAAGCGCTCCAAGGCGCCCACGCCTCCTCCCTTCGACCACAATGCGTTTAAGGACGATGTCCTTGCGTCCGTCAGGACAATGTTGAGGGAATTCATCTCGAATGACCCTCAGGATCGGCGCGAGGCTGTCGTTCCTTCGGCGCCTCCCGCTAGGAAAGGGCGTCGTGTGACTTTAGTGTCACCCCCCTCCTCGCTGCCCGACACGTCTGTGCCTTCCTCGCCAGAGCGCCAGGTGGAGGACAGAACCGAAGGGGGTTCCCCCTCTCGTGTTCATCCGTTGTCCTCGGCTGGCAGCAATCGCGAGGAGGAGGCGCCGGATCAGGCGGAGAGGATGGCAGCCATCGCTGACTGGTGCCAGGTAACTTTGCAGGAGGTGGATGAGGAGTGCTCATACTCCAAGCAGGCCCGCCTCGAAACCTTTTGTCAGGAGGAGGAGGTGGTGAACCCCCGCAGCGTGCGGTTCCCGCCTCACCGCCTCCTCCTGGCAGCTGGGAAGGATTTTGACACTAACGTGTCATCAGCGGCGCCTGGCCGTCTTGTCCCGCCTTTGGTGATCTCAGATCGTCAAAGGGCGGGGCTCCCGGTCGCCTCTTCACCCATAATGCTTTCTCCTCCAGCCTTGGATGAGGACATCAGGCGCGTGGCAGCTCCAGGAGTCGGGCACTCGATCTCCGACGGCCACTTGTCCCACCTGGACAAGGAGGCTAGGAGTATCCTGGGCATGGCAAACTCAGTCGGCCACTCCTGCCAGGCCATGGCCGCCTTCTCAAAGGAGGCGGGGATGGAGAAAGGTGCGAAGGCACTGTACAGAGGGTTCGGTTCCGTGGCAGGGAACCTAGCCCAAATTATGCTGAGTGCCTCCCGCATCTCGGCGGGAGTCACCAACCTGAGACGAGACGGGTTCCTCTCGCGCACCAATCTCCCGGCGGAGATGCGCACCCGTCTTAGGGAATGCTCGGGGAGCGTCGCCGACGCTCTTCGACGGACAGGTGGCAAAAGACGCGGCTATGGAGGTACTCCCAAGAAGCGGTGACTTCTGGGAGCCTCCTCGCCTGCCGCCGGCAGTAGTGTCGGTACAGGACGGGCCAGTGGGAGGCGGCCTGTCAATGTTTGTCGCCAACTGGAGACAGTTGGACTTGGACGAGTACGCCTGTCAGATCTTGGAGCGCGGGTTTCGTATACCCGTGCACACCCGCCCCCCTTTAACTTGTTCGCCAGTGGAGCGCCCGCTAGAGCCGGAACGGCTCGCGCTGACACTGGAACAAGTGGAGATCCTAATCTCCAAGGAGGCGGTGAGCGAGCTCCCGCTCCAGGATCTGACACCGGGGTTTTACTCTCCAGTGTTTGTGAGACCGAAAAAGGACCCGAAAAAATGGCGGCTGATTCACGACATGAAACAGTTCAACCGCTCCTACCTCGAGCGGCCGCCATATTTTCGGCTCTTGACCGTGCGGTCTATCATGCGGTTACTACAACCATACAGCCGCATGGTGTCGTTGGACCTCCAGGACGCGTACTTGCACATCCCAATCTGCCCCGCGGATTGCAAGTACCTCCGATTCGTCCTGGCGGGTCGCCACTTTCAGTGGAACGTCTTGCCGTTCGGGATTTCGACAGCGCCATGGCTGTTCACTCGGGTGACCCAGCCTATCGTCCAGTTCCTTCACAGGCACGACATCCAGTTCGCGATGTATCTGGACGACGGGTTCAGGAGCCACTGCTCCCCGTCAGCTCTGGCCAGGCAAAGGGACTTTGTGATCGCTCTGTTCAGGCGCCTGGGTTGGCTTGTCAACCTAGACAAGTCGGACCTAGTACCGACGACGTCTCTCGTCTTCCTAGGCGTCTTACTGGACACGACTCAGGACAAGGCCTTTGTCACGGAAGAGCGGATGGGGCGTTACAGGGACCTCGACGGCAGCTTGGTCGATCAACAAGCAAGGATCGACCAAAGCGGGATCACTCTCACAGCTGGTGATGGAGCTGTTTCAACTGGTAGACAATCTCAACATCTCAATCAGAGCGGTGCACATCCCGGGAGCAAAGAACGTCCTTGCAGACGCTCTCTCTCGCCCGGACAAACCTCCTTCTACGGAGTGGATGTTGCACCCTCGAGTGTTCGAGGCGATCTGTCTCAAGTTCGGGAGGCCGCATGTCGACCTCTTCGCGACAAGGCTCAATCACCAGCTGCCGGTATACGTGTCCCCCGTACCCTACCCCCTGGCATGGGGATTAGACGCGCTCGCGTTAGGATGGGAGGGGATGGACGCTTACGCTTTCCCCCCCCCTGCCATTCTGACTCAGGTGGTAGCAAAAATCCAGGAGACGAGAGTGCTACGTCTGCTCCTGGTCGTACCGATGTGGCCGGCGAGGCCCTGGTACGTCCCCCTTCGGAGGCTCTGCGCTCAGGAGCCGGTTCCCTTACCGACCAGGTGGGACCTTCTCAGGAGCAACCCGAGCAAACGGGTGCACGAGAACCCGCAGGTTCTTCATCTGCACGCTTGGGTTGTCTCCAAGACGGGATGAGGAGCGCAGGATTTTCGGAGGCGGTAGCCAGCGCGGTGGCAACCTCGCAGCGGTCATCCACGCGTAAGCTGTATGACTTTCAATGGGCTTCTTTTATGACCTTTTGCGAAGGGAAGGGGCTCGATGTGCGCACGATAACGGTGCCCCAGGTCGCGGATTACCTGGTCCACCGAAGGAGGTGAGGGGGCTTAAGGCCTCCTCCGTCAACACGAACCTCGCGGCCATTATGTCCGTCCTTCGCAAGAAGGATCCGGGATTGGATATCTCAGTCCTAAAGGAGCTCATTAGGACATACAGAAACGTGGATGGCCGCCACAAACTGAGACCGCCAGAATGGGATCTGGCAATAGTGTTGAATCACCTCAAATCTGAGCACTACGAGCCGCTGACGGACACGACGCTGCTGCGTCTGACCATTAAGACGTGTTTCTTGGTGGCAATGGGGTCAGCGGCTAGGATATCAGAGTTGCATGCTCTGCAAGCTGATTTGCTCAGGTTTGAGGTGAGAGATGGAGGGTCAGCGACCTTGGGACTGGCGCCAGACTTCCTGTGCAAGAACCAAGGCGCTGATGAACGTGGGAGGACCTTCACACTGCCGTCAATCTCCCCGGCTATCGAGCCGACGGACGAGCGGGAACGTCTCCTCTGTCCCGTGCGCGCTCTACACATCTATGTGGAGAAGACGCGGACACTGAGACAGGGGAGGCGCAGGCTCTTTTTGCCCCACTCCCAGACAAGCTCAAAGGAGATTGACAAGAGGCAGTTGGGGGTCTACCTCAGGTCTGCGGTGGTGGACGCCTACAAGGTGGCCGGGCTGCCGGCGCCGGCGCGGACCAACCCACACGAGATCAGGGCCATATCGGCGACTATGGCCCTTCACAGCAATCTGTCAGTGGCGGACATCATGGCCGGCTGCTTCTGGAATTCGGGCTTGTCTACACACAAGACCCCAAATGGGGTCACAGGGGTCAGAACTTTAAAAACCTATTTTCATCTTCTCCTCCAGTTCCAAAAAGTCTAGTGAGCTGAAAAGTTGTGTGTAGACTCCTTGGCCAATGGGGATTCTAAATTGTAGATGTCTTGACCCCATGACCCCAAATGGGGTCACAGGTGTCAAAACCTTACAAACCTATTTTCATCTTCTTCTCCAGTTCCAAAAGGTCTAGAGAGCTGAAAAGTTGTGTTTAGACTCCTTTGCCAATTGGGATTCTAAATTGAAGAGTTGTGACCATATTACCCCAAATGGGGTCACAGGGGTCAAAACCTTAAAAACCTATTTTCATCTTCTTCTCCAGTTCCAAAAGGTCTAGAGAGCTTAAAAGTTGTGTGTAGACTCCTTGGCCAATGGGGATTCTAAAGTGTAGATGTTGTGACCCCATGACCCCAAATGGGGTCACAGGGGTCAAAACCATGAAAACATATTTCCGTCTTCTTCTCCATTTGTCTAGAGAGCTGAAAAGTTGTGTTTAGACTCCTTTGCCAATTGGGATTCTAAATTGTAGATGTTGTGACCCCATTACCCCAAATGGGGTCACAGGGGTCAAACCCTTAAAAACCTATTTTCATCTTCTTTTCCAGTTCCAAAAGGTCTAGAGAGCTGAAAAGTTGTGTGTAGACTCCTTGGCCAATGGGGATTCTAAATTGTAGATGTTGTGACCCCATTACCCCAAATGGGGTCACAGGTGTCAAAACCTTACAAACCTATTTTCATCTTCTTCTCCAGTTCCAAAAGGTCTAGAGAGCTGAAAAGTTGTGTTTAGACTCCTTTGCCAATTGGGATTCTAAATTGAAGAGTTGTGACCATATTACCCCAAATGGGGTCACAGGGGTCAAAACCTTAAAAACCTATTTTCATCTTCTTCTCCAGTTCCAAAAGGTCTAGAGAGCTAAAAAGTTGTGTGTAGACTCCTTGGCCAATGGGGATTCTAAATTGTAGATGTTGTGACCCAATGACCCCAAATGGGGTCACAGGGGTCAAAATCATGAAAACCTATTTCCGTCTTCTTCTCCATTTGTCTAGAGAGCTGAAAAGTTGTGTTTAGACTCCTTTGCCAATTGGGATTCTAAATTGTAGATGTCGTGACCCCATGACCCCAAATGGGGTCACAGGGGTCAAAATCTTAAAAATCTATTTGCATCTTCTTTTCCAGTTCAAAAAGGTCTAGAGAGCTCAAAAGTTGTGTGTAGACTCCTTGGCCAATGAGGATTCTAGATTGTAGCTTTCGTGACCCCATGACCCCAAATGGGGTCACAGGGGTCAAAACCTTAAAAATCTATTTTTATCTTCTTCTCCAGTTCCAAAAGGTCTAGAGAGCTGAAAAGTTGTGTGTAGACTCCTTGGCCAATTGGGATTCTAAATTGTAGATGTAGTGACCCCATGACCCTAAATGTGGTCACAGGGGTCAAAACCATGAAAACCTATTTCCGTCTTCTTCTCCATTTGTCTAGAGAGCTGAAAAGTTGTGTTTAGACTCCTTGGCCAATGGGGATTCTAAATTGTAGATGTTGTGACCCCATGACCCCAAATGGGGTCACAGGGGTCAAAACCTTAAAAATCTATTTTTATCTTTTTTCCAGTTCCAAAAGGTCTAGAGAGCTGAAAAGTTGTGTGTAGACTTCTTGGTCAATGGGGATTCTGAATTGTAGATTTGGTTACCCCATGACTCCAAATGGGGTCACAGGTGTCAAAACCTTTTTCCATCAAAAGTCTGATGAGCTACAGAGCCCATGGCTCTATTTTGGGGGGGTTTTAAAGGCCAGTTTGCCGTTTCTCAAAGGCCTAGGAGGTGGTAGCATATACGACCTTGTTGACGACCCTCTTACGTCATGGAAGGCAAAGGCGGACGTAGGAACAAGCGAGGGGGAAGCCTGCTCTCCGTTGGACCCTGAACAGACGAGACAGATAGCAGCGATGATATGCTTTTTTGACCACCCGAAGGTTGGACGTAGCTTCTATTGGAAATTAGACAGCCTAGCAGCAGCAGCGATGAGCGCGTGATGGTCCTACGTCCGCGCTAAACTTACCATCTGACTTGATTTAATAGTATTTACACATGAAATTTAGACATAAAAATAGATAATAATAACAAAATGAGAACTGAATAGCAACTGAAAGATAAGCTGAAAAGAAAATTTGAAGTTGGGAATGAAATGATTCCATTGTGTGGAAAAATTCGAATGGGTGAGAAAATGAAAACATTGTAGGACAGAAGGGTTTGTTAGGGGTAAGATGCAAGGAGGTGAGTGAAATACATTGTCTGAAAGTAGTGTTTGTGGGCGACTAAGATGAAAAGCGATGAATTAAAATGTGTGTTTAGTGGAAGGGTGGGCGGAAACACTTATAAGAGAAATTTCGGACAGTGAATTAACGTTATGAAAAATGGCACAGGAATGAAAGAATGTGACGTCTTATTATGACGTATTATATTATGTGATGACGTGTGTGGGAGAAGTTCCCAAGTTAGTGGTGTTTGTAAACAGGAGCACGTGTTTTGTAAATAGGTATTATGTTTGAGTTTTAAAAGAAAGGAATTAACTGTAAATGTAAGTTGAAATATATTCGCAAGCGACGACAAACGGATTCAGCGCTGTATGGTGTTAATGTGATTCACAAATGTAATGATTTCAGTCAAAAGCTTATTGGTTATAGTCTTTTGTTGATGATTTACGCAATTTGCAAACAAACAGTTATCAAATGCATTTAAAACGCATGCAGGGTTGACAATATTCAAAGGTCCGTAACTCAATTTAAATGAAGTAACTCAATTTATTGTTAATATTTAGCTCATCAGGACTGAAAGTCCAGATGGGCATATGGCATGGCCCGTCGTCCGGCGTCCGTTCGTCGTCCTTCCGTAAACTTTTGACACTTTCGACTTCCCCTCATGAACCATACACATTAGAGAGCTGAAATTTTGTGTACAGGTACCTTAGCATATGGAGATTCTAATTTGTAACTTTGGTGACCCTGTGACCCCAAAAAAGGGCACAGGGGTCACAACCTTAAAAACCTATTTTCATCTTCTTCTCTAGTTCCAAAAGGAGTATAGAGAGTTAAAAATGGTATGTGAAGACTTCTTGGACAATGGGGATTCTAATTTGTAACTTTAGTGACCCTGTGACCCAAAATAGGGAAACAGGGGTCACAACCTTTAAAACCTATTTTCATCTTCTTCTCCAGTTCCAAAAGCTCCTCAACAAGGTCTACCAGCCTGTGAAATTTGGCTTTGATAGCATCAGACGTTTGGGCTGAATATTGTCCAAAAATTTCGTGGAATAATAATAATAAAAAACACGCCAATAACATCAGGATTCAGCCTTATGGTTGAATCCTTAATAATTGGGTAAATAAGGGTTCATACAATAACGACATTTAGCCAGATAAAGCTAAATGGAAGTTTCAACAAAAATGGTTCAATGTAAAGGGGAAAGTATAAGGATTAAATGATATATTGTTGTTTTGGCTTATTCGACGTTAACGTTTTGAATAATTTTAAGAGGACAGGGAAGGAGTTTTCCCCAGTTATACCCCCTTAGTTTCTGTATAAAAGGTGCCCTGGTCATCGACTCAAATTGTTTCTCAAGTTTCCGTTACATCTAACTTTTTGATATTTAAACAGCCAATGATTTGTGAAATATGTGTTCGCTATGATATACATAATTTTGTAATAGAGAGTTAAAAATGGTATGTGCAGACTCCTTGGACAATAGGGATTCTAATTTGTAACTTTGGTGACCCTGTGACCCCAAATAGGGAAACAGTTGTCACAACCTTTAAAACCTATTTTCATCTTCTTCTCTAGTTCTAAAAGGACTAGAGAGTTGAAAATGATATGTGCAGACTCCTTGGCCAATGGGGATTTTTAATTGTAGATTTCGTGACCCCCATGACCCCAAATAGGGTCACAGGGGTCACAACCTTAAAAACCAATTCTCATCGTCTTCTCATCAACTATTTCTATGTACATTATAGTCCGTCATCCTAACTTATTAAACACGGTTTATTGCAAGTTACATCTATACAAAATAATTCAGCAAACTTTATTTGGCTCATACTATAATAACATAGGGCGACCTAATATGGTGTTGAATTTCTTCATTTTATCTTAAATATTAAAGGTGTTACTTTAGAAACTTTCATTGGTAGTTTGTGACAACAGTGACATTCTCACAAGGGAGTACCGGCAAGTACTAGAATAGCTAACAACAAAGTCACAATGTGTGTCAACCTGTTATTTACTTGAAATGCACGTGCACTTCAAGGAAAGCGAAAAAAACATCGTGCTACATCAGCGTATATGTCTCAGCTAATGCTACAACATAGACTATAGGAGGATCACAGGAGATACTTCGTAGCATTAGCGGAGACATATACGCTGATGTAGCAGGATGATAGTTTAATTACATTTGTCTCGCATTATCCCTTTTTCGGGGTGCGTCAACTTTTATTTTTCTACTACCATATGGTATGTATTTGTATGTTGCGGTAAGACTTATGAAATATGTTTGTGGGTGAACTCTTAGGCAGATGTTTGGACCATTGAATGCTGTTAATTTCACAGGATGCGACAGTTTATATACTGTGATTGATATCTTACCACATGTTGCCACATGACAAGATCTAATAAGCTACTTAGTCCTGGAATGTGTGTTTGTTCCAGTTTTACGTGATGTTGGCCAACAATCACAGGAAAGTTATCCTACCCCATAAACTGCCTGCTGGTGCTGCATTATACATCGTTGTTGAGCTGGTTATCAAAGACACACTGCTATTCGTAGGGCTGTGCAAGGGCCATCATATAATGTCATAGGCCACATTGACAATGCTTTATGTGATGTGATTTATGTTTATGTGTTTGTTTTTTTCAAGATGGTTAACTTAACGACTTGTTTATGGAGTAATTTATGTTATTGTAGGTAAAGACAGAGGCAATAAGTTTGAAGTGAATGTGAGTGGGTCAGTCCAGAATCTGATCACCGGGGATCATCAGCATGTGGACATCACTATGCCGGCATCGTCTGGGAAGGGCAGCTCCAATTGTGAGAAGAAAAACGAGCATCCTGTCACAGGTATAGATTTCAAATGCATTTACAATGCATTATGATTAAAACATTTTTTTTAAAATAAAGAATTGGATTGGTAAACAAGCTAAAAGCTGATGTTAATACCACTCCAAGATCGATAAGAAGAATGTGTCATGGTGGGCTCATGGCATGGCAAGGTGTCCAACGTCGAGGCGTTCCCATATTGTTTTTGGAGCTTTATCATTCGGAGAGAGCAGAGCAACATTTTAATGATAATCAGATTGCTTGTATGTATTGATATATAATATATTTTCATTGTCAAATGGTTTAGCGTAGTTGCTAGAAGTCAATGACAAAGAGATGCTGACATGGCAAATAATAATAAAAATATCAGAGCATGATAATAAGCCATTTTCCGACAGCAGCAAGATCTCGCGCGACGCCTTAGCAACCGATAATAGGTCACGTGACCTGGGTCAAGCTTTCTCATAGCGACATGCCGATCGTAATTTGCAGAGACGATCTCGCATCTCTTTCCGTTCCAGCAATGGATATTTTTTTAAATTAAAACGAAACATAGGCTTTATATATTGAAATGAAGTTATGTTGTGTTTAGTGATTATTTGTCCTGAAAATGTTATTCAATCAATCAATATTAATTCATGAATGAAGGCCACGGGCCCATAAACATACACAAATATACATGTTACATAATATACAATGGACATATATTGAATACATTTATTTTAACAAATTATGTCTTTTATTTAAGGCAATATATATATACTTACTTAGATTTAGCAAAACTTTCTTTGAGGAGGAATTCAACAATTCTTTAAAAATATAATTACTTGGCGTTTGATTAGAGATATGAGGAAGATAATGAAGTCTTTCTGCAGAATAAAATTGACACACTAGGAGAAAATGAAATTCGTCTTCAATGCCGGATTTACAAACCGGGCATGAACGTAGAGATATATCGATGTTTAGCCATCTTCCTTCATTTATTTTTAATCTTAATAAACCAGCTCTAAATTTAATAAGAATATTTCTATGTTTAACATCATGTATAATGCTTAAATACTTTTCAGGTTCTAACAAAATCTTATATTCTCGATACAATCTGTAACGTGAACTGTTATCAAGAGAGCAATGCCAAGATTGATAAAACATATTTATACAAACATTTTTGAAGCATTTAAGAAAATGTAGTTTATCACCAACACCTTGTGACAACCAAACAAATCCAAAACCATGTGAAAATAATACATTGCGGATACATGAAGCGTAATTATCTTGTCCAAAATTATCTAAAAATAACAACATTTCATACGATTTTTTGGGTATTCTGCCTGAGTGCATTTCAGTTAGTTTCAACCAATACTTTATAGTTCTACATAAGGCATTTATATACAACGGGAATCGTCCACATTCTCCATATACAATAACATTAGGTGTCTGCATGCCTACGTTTAAAAACATTTGAACATGATAGTAGAAGAGAAAGAAACCTAAGGTGCGGGCAATCTATTTCCCATAAAGTTTTTGACTTATTTGGATTTATATTGCACCGTAGAGACTAGAATAAGTTTAAGACTGAAAGACTTTTCAAAGATTTCGTGACAGAAAAACTTCAAATCGTATAGGATTTAATATATTCTACATGTACAGACCAGTGCCAGTTATATACGGACAGCGACTTTTTTCCATAGATTTGATTTTATGTTAAATTGGTGTGGCAAAAAAATTTCATGAAAAAGGTTCTTGTTGTATTATAATAAAACTTAGCAGGTTGAATTGAAATCATCTCAGCTTGAAGTAGGCCTACATAATTTAAATTATTTTATTCGATTATTACTTATGTAACGTAACCAGATTTACCGATTTATATACCAAATTAAGACGCCTATCCCATAGATCACCATTATAAACTTGTTCACATTTGTGTCTACATAATTTGATTAGATTACGGCCATTCCTTCAATAATTGACTGAAAATTAAACAGAAATTATGAGGTCGTAGATGAGATCATTTATTACAAATGTGCAAAAAATGAACAGAATCCTACGGAAATTAAATGCCTGAAAATTGTTTATGCTACATGTGCACCAATTTAACATGTAAGTCTATGGAAATAAGGTCACTGTCTGAATATAACTGGCACGGTTCTGTATATCGACTATTTTAGGATGTTTTGCATTATTATTTCGCTGCTTTGCATTAGGCCTACTTTGTCTCATATTATTCCAAAAAAAAAGTTACCTTTTAGTCAATAAAACGTGTCACTCTTCACTCTTCAGTGATATCTGACACATGAAACAAATAAAATTAATAACATTTAGGTTTCTTGACTGAACAAATAGTATTATAGTAAAATTTGTTTGACATATGATGCACTTTTCGGCAGTCGACCATTGTGAAAAGGCAGTACATAATTAAAAATAATATATAACATTTAAAATTAAACCTGCATTTCCAATGTTATTTTTTATCAATATGTACAACTGACAAATACCATTTGAGTTGATGTAGCCACATACAGACTTATGCCAAACATTTATAATGCGTATTTCATTGAAAAGTAGGCCTACCGACTATATTATTTTAACTTCACATTTTAATACTTAGATGCTCTTTGTTGCAAAAATAAAAAAACGATTCTGATCGAAAACGTGCGATCAATAAGAATCGTCATTTGGCAATCATAAAAAAAAAAAATATTTTTTTATGAGATTGATAAATTTGGGAATAAGGTAGGTTGAAGAAAGACTTTTAGTTGATATAATTTTTTAAGGTTAACACCTATTCTTGTGAACTCTGCGTGTGTTTTTCCCACAGAAGTATTACGGGTATTGTTCGATGTTCATTTTAAAAATGATAATTATCGTATTATTGAGCCTAAGGAGATACAAAAGCGAGATGAGTTGAATGAATCGTGAAAGAAAAATAATATCGTGTAAATAACGGAACGTATGTCAATGCGCATTGATGTAATGTATCTTTAGATCTTAATAAACCCGAAGTGAGTAAATCCAGAAGGTGTTCATTGGTCTTTACATATTACATATTAAAAAAATTAAATTTAGAGATAGAAAGACAACCTTAAAAACCTATTTTCATCTTCTTCTCCAGTTCCAAAAGGAGTAGAGAGTTATAAATGGTATGTGCAGACTCCTTGGACAATGGGGATTCTAATTTGTAACTTTAGTGACCCTGTGACCCAAAATAGGGAAACAGGGGTCACAACCTTTAAAACCTATTTTCATCTTCTTCTCCAGTTCTAAAAGGACTAGAGAGTTGAAAATGATATGTGCAGACTCCTTGGCCAATGGGGATTCTTAATTGTAACTTTGGTGACCAGTTCCAAAAGCAAGCTCCTCAACAAGGTCTACCAGCCTGTGAAATTTGGCTTTGATAGCATCAGCCGTTTGGGCTGAATGTTGTCCACAAAATTCGTGGAATAATAATAATAAAAAACACGTCAATAACATAAGGATTCAGCCTTATGGCTGAATCCTTAATAATTGGGTAAATAAGGGTTCATACAATACCGACATTTAGCCAGATAAAGCTAAATGGAAGTTTCGACAAAAATGGTTTAATGTAAAGGGGAAAGTATAAGGATTAAATGATATATTGTTGTGTTGGCTTATTCGACGTTAACGTTTTGAATAATTTTAAGAGGACAGGGAAGGAGTTTTCCCCAGTTATACCCCCTTAGTTTCAGTATAAAAGGTGCCCTGGTCATCGACTCAAATTGTTTCTAAAGTTTTCGTTACATCTAACTTTTTGATATTGCCAATGATTTGTTAAATATGTGTTCGCTATGATATACATAATTTTGTTATATTTCCAGATTCCAATGTCTTGGATCAGGCCATGGTGAGTATACATTGTATATTTGTTCAGATAAAAACAACTTTTGAACCTTACAAAAGGGACATAAGAATTTCATTTGAAACATTTTTGGTCCTATCCAGACTTAATCTTGCATTTGACCATCACTAACTTTGTTTTTTGTTAAAATAAAATTTATCACAAAGAAGTTTTAATCAGCTAATGGCTGCATTTTTTTGCCAAATGGGACGCTAAACAATATCTCACTCACTCTTGAACTATTTTCAAAATACTTATTTTATCAAACTTTAAAGAGCGAAAAGAACGAATGTTTTCTGCATGGTTTATTTCGAGGCATCGATTGGTATAACATTAAAACAATACTTTTTTGTCAAAACTAGTATAGCTATATTGCCTTCTCACAAGAAAAATGTATATTATGATGATATGAAGACAGTAATAGTAATGAAGCTAGGTAATAATATAAGTATCTATATGAGGGAATGCCGTCAACTTTTTTGAAGAATGTCGTTCAACCTTTACGAACATAATTAATCTTACGTTTTTCATTGTAAAATGTATATTTTCATTGCAGAAATCTATGTCCAATTCCTCAACATTCGGTTACACTACCAGTAAGTTTATTGAAGATATTAAACATTCTAACATCATCATCACCACCACAAACACCACTGCAGCCGCAAACGAAACCACCAATGGATGCTTACTATTCCTTTCGATCGATTAATCATTTCCCAAAACAAATAATAAATAACTCTTTTGTTCAGCACTAGGGCTTATAGATATGTATTCATATAAACCATCTTTAAGTATAAATGTACAAAATCACAGTGAAGGCTGAAAACGAAACCAGTCCTTACCAAAACCCTTCTGCCTGCGATGCAATAGACCGTATGCACTTCAAACCAATGATGTATCATGTCATAAGATAGTTTAAAGATAATAAGGGGATAAATATGAATTAACTTTGTCTGTTTTGTTTGCTAACATCTTGATAGGCATTCTCTCCCGACAGAGGCAGATCAAGTCATGTTGATTTAGCCTATGTTCTATTACGCCGACGTTTTGGTATGGAATGGGAGATGCCTGATTGGAGGCAATCAAAGTTAGTTGTGCAATCAGCAACGCTGTTCTTAAATCATCATTTTGGCTACTATATGATGGCAAAGGGCATTGTGAAATCCAATCAACCACCCTTCTCATGCGAGAAGTGTTGTCATTTGCTTAAGAAATTCAAATAGATTGTGGTGCAATTTTTTCCACTCGGGGAAACTGCCAGAACCCACGGAATTCGGCGTAATCGAACATATATAATACATAACAGATAGGAATTACGCTAAAATGTTTATTTCTTGTCTGATCTCGTTCACATTTGAAAAGTAGATTTATCTCAACATATGAAAACGAAAAAAATTATAGGGTCCACTCCGAGATTCGAACCTCTGTGCAACAAAGGCTAAATCGACCTGACTTGATCGGTCTCTGTGGGGAGAGAATTCATGCTAGGAATTTACTGTATTTAACTCTATTTTCTTCTACAAGATACCAGTTCCACGATGAACAAGACTGAGGATCTTGATGATACGGAGTTGGTGGTCAAGGCAGGAAAATCGGTTGGGCTTATAGGCGAAACCGGCACTGGGTTTAGGGTCGGGTCGAAATATATCATGACTGCTTCCCATGTCATCAAGATGGCTTTACGTATGGATACATATAACTTTTATTCATATTTCATATCGAATGACATTTAATTTAGCAACATCTATATTTGGCAGAATTTGAATACATATCAATAATTGTATTTTTCAATAACCGTTGAAACAAAGGTGTTTGTATAGAGAACGATTATTATTATTTGAAAAACAAATGACAGGTATCCGAGAATTTCATATATTATATTTTCATCTTTTCTAAAGAAACTTAAGGCCTAGAAACTTGAATCCTTGTCTACAGGCTGTAAAGATAGATACATTGTACTTTTTGTGACCCTGTTGCTCCTTCTAAGGGGGAAACCACATTAGCCACACCCTAAAGCAAACATGATATAAAGCCTTATGAGCTACAGAGCCAATGGCTCTATTTGTTTTCTTTCTTCGTTCCTCATTTCAGAAAATATTGACGAATGTGGACAACATACAGTGGAAGATATCCAAACTCAACTAGACAAGCAGAGACTCAGTATCCACTTCAAGTTCAACAAAGACCCAGAACCAGTACCCTTGGGGAGAATTGTATTCTTCCAGGACTGTATACCTACCGGACCAGACCATTTGGACCTATTGGAAAAAGATCAGTCCTTCTTGGACTTGGCCATTGTGGAACTGAAAACTACTAGAGAGGACTTGCCCGGTCCTTTATCTTTATTCTATGATGACTTTGGAGCATCGCCTACATCGAAACAACTACATTTTATTGGTCACGACGGAGTAGATGACAAGCCAAAGCGAGGTCCTGCCAAGACAATTACTCGTGGATCAATGGCAGACGGAATTGTCAAAAAATATAAAAAGATATTATCTGAACCTATTGCAAACTATCCTATCTTACAAAGGCTTGGAACAGATCCGAAAAGGGTGCAAATACAGGGCACATTTCGAGAGGGGGGGTCAGGATCTCCAGGCGTTGTTATTAAACCTGGACAGTTAATGGTCCACACTATGTTAACACACGGTTTCGGCCATAAGCCTGAATACAATGTTCCTGTTGAACTACACATCCAGGAGGGTCCTTGTATGTGGCATCTGAAGGATCTCCTGGAGAAGGAAAACAAAGGACTTTGTAAAGATATCTTCGGAGATTGGGACAGTAAAAGCGGGGATGGATCACCAATGGAAGTCTCTCCAGAACGGAGTGGTTGCACTATGCTATAGTTCACAAACTTTATATGCCTTTTTTGAATCTTGACATTTGTTTCTGGAACGATTTACGATAAACGTAGTGTGACATCTTTCCCGGACTGAAATTGGGAACTGTCTACCAGCTGACAATCTTGAACGATATATTGACAAACATTTGAAGTGTTATATATTGCTGTTTCAAGGAATTGATGCTTTTGTCGTATAAACTTTACAAACTAAGGCTAATATATTTTGCATCATGTAGGCCTTCATTTGCTATATCTATGCTATTTATTCTCCATTAGATGTTCTTACAAAATTTCACGAGTCAATTATTCTGCACTTCAAAACGGTTAATATGTATATTTCAGCCTATATAACAGCCTAGATATCATCCAAATATAATAAAATGACACAAATGTACTTTGTATTTGGACTTTATTAAAGGGACCTTCGATTCAGTTGTTGGAATCGATTTCTTGAATGCGACCATACTTAAATGTGTTATTAAGTTGATATTATAGTTTGACATATACATCACTTACTTTGTTTATGTTTACAGATTTATTTGTTTTGAAGCGGCCTTAAAATAAGATATTCAGAGCTTGTTGACCAATACTTTATGTATTATTTCATGAATAAAATATTGTTTGTTTAAATCATCGATATCTATGAGGAATGTATTAAAAGCAAACGTTTCAATACGCAACATTATGTGATAACAGTAAGAGGTCCAATAATAGAGAATTTAATGTATTTTATTAAACGTGTTTTTGTATGATAGCATAAGACCATTCATGGACTCCATGATTACATACTTTAAGTGTGTTGGTGACGAAAGGAACTTAGAAACTTTGATCACTATACGTGGGTCTTCAAGCCACTAAGTACCTAATCTGTACTTGGCAGGTCCTTCAAACTTAAGTGAGTAAATTGAATGTTTGGCACTTTTTGTGCATGTATCCAGAAATTATTTTGTGCTATTATTGTTTTATTGATATAGTGTATCTCAGTTGTTTTGTGTACAGATGTATATGAAATAAACTCACTTTTTATTCTTAATACGTTCTGGTCTGTCTGTTGATTCCGTAGTTACTCAAACTTGTTAGGTTCGTTTCAGTAGTCCGAACATTTCACTATCCGAACGTTTTTGATGAAAAACGGAAGCGTTCGGATGATCGAGGTCTGACTGTATATAGAAATTACGGACATCGATCGGAAATAATCATAGATTATCCTCTGTGATGTCATTCATACTAAAAATATCATTGTGGCGTCATTCTCACGAAAATACGAAGATAAAATCATTCACTTTGTTTGTTTTGTTATCCTTTCAAACGAAAAGCCTGAAACCTCTGAAGTGAAAATTGTCATGTTTGATGATTCGTTTTGGCAATGAACTAACGTAATTATATCATTTTACTATCCTGAGGCTGGGAACACACTACTCCTACTATCAGCCATTTAACTTGAGATTAAAACGTGTGGTTTCTCTTTGAAAATAAATGAAAGATTACAGAGTAATTGAAGAGAGGAATTAGGATAGGAAGTGTGAATTCTAGACGGAATGAAAATAAAATTATGTCTGCACGTATGTTTTTGCAGCGGTGATACCAAATAGTATTTCGATATCAAATCAAATAGCTAGTCTTTGAATTATTGATTGATCATATGAAAACATGATTTATACTCAACTTACTTTGAAAGAAAAATCTCTCTCCTTTGCAATACGGCAAAGTAGGTGCACACCCAAAAAAATAGTTGTTTATTGTACGCTAATGTGACAGTATGACAGGTGCTCAGACAATCTGAAAATGAATGGAACCTACGGCAAGTGGGCAAATTCCGCGGGCAAACATCCTTTATTATTGATAGTGCTCGTGGACTATGTGTTACCCATAACATATTCCAAAGGTCGGGATTAAGACAATTAATAAGTTGTTATCCAATACACCCTTCGATCCATGTGTAAGAGGTAATTGCATTTCTTCTTTATGTCTGAGATAAAAACAGAAAATGTCAAAGTTCAGAATTCGGAGTTCACGTAGGACAAATCACAAAGGTGTCCACTTCTGAAAGCCGATACGTTTTCGTGTAGACAACAATAGGTGGGTCCATAGCCAGATCAATAGCCCCAATAGTGGGATCGTTAAAGAGTGTGAAATACAACTCGTCTCTTGACGGCTAACCCGTAAATATGACCTCCAATTATATATTCTGTAACATTAGAGCCGTCATAATTCACAGAAGACAGATTCGTGTCGTCACTAAAATAAATGACTTGAGTTTTGGGATTGACTGCAATTGCCATGGGACTGCTCTCAAAATGGACAGGACCTAGTATTTCGGTCGATTCCTTACCTTCAGCTGTCATACTATAACTAACGTTTTTCAAGAAGCCAGAGGTTAGAAAGACAAGGTTTAGATTATTGTCAACGGTCATTCCTAGCGACTTGATTCCTCTTGCGATCTCTTTTGGGTGTTTTCGTCTTTCATTCACTTGAATTATTTGATAAGGTGAATTGGTTGCCACAAATACATGGCGGAGGTTGGGTGCACAGGCTGCCGAGTGAACATTCCTGTAGGACTCCTTGTACTGTTGGTCCTCACCCCTGAAGTTGATTCTCCTCAAATGATTGAAATATTGAGACCACAGTCCAGCTAGGAGGAAAGTCTTGTCTCCAGGAGGTGCAGCAGATGAAGTCAGTGTTGTTGTTGTATAGATGTTGTAGGGGTTGAATTTCAGTCAGTTTCAGTTTCAGTCCCATTTGAAGCCAAGGGGACTTCATCTCAAGGTTTACATGTTACGGCAACTCCACTTTAGTTCAACAAAGATTCCATTTGTTCTTTGAGACCAACTATTTCATTCTCAATTTTCTCCGATTTGACGCCACATGAAGAAATTATTTGGTTTTCGAGAACAATCATTTTGTCCATCAAATCTTGAACCGCCTTTGCCTTTTTTTCACTAACGTTATTGATTTCTCTTTCCATGAATTTCACTTCCAAGCTGTCTATACGTTTGATGAGTTTATGAAACATCTGATCCTCCCGGGAGGTCATAGTTTGTTGTATGGAATCCAGTTTCTGTAACAGGTCTTCGGGGATTTCATGTCATTCTAACGCCTTCCTTCTCAGGGACAGTTTGAGCATGACAATATCCGAAAGTAAAAAAAAATCACAAGCACAACGATCGCAGTCTTCTTGCTAGACTTCCCGTCTCTAGCAGTGAAAACGTAAGTCAACGAGTCACTGATAACTAACGACTCGCTAATTTGGAGATGCGATATTGTTGCTCGCTTGGGCATGTGACTGTAACATGTGGATATCGTGGAACGTGTGCTAGTTATTTTATTGTGGCAGATCATAGGATTAATGATTCATGCACATTTTTATGTCTTGAACCTTGATGTAAAAGTGTGTCAGACATTTAAAAATCAACAATTTCCTTGTCTCACTCTTCAAATACACTCAGATATAGTGGACAAATAAATTTGGTATATCATATTCTTTATGATAGATTGCCTTTCTGATTCTTATATTTTCACAAATTTCTTATCGCTGTACTCATATTCTCCAGTATATTATAAGCTGTTATATATATATACACAAAGAACTTAGTTAAGCACCACCAATGTTTTCAGAAAATAAGCTTCTGCTAATAAACCATACAAGGTTCCAGAAAAACACATAGGGTTTTTCGATAGAACGATCATATAGCAGTGTAGAAATGAAAACATAACTCAATTTACGATTCACTGTCTCTGGATAACTTATTTCCCCCAACTTGGTATTTTTAAAAATTCAAGTTTACATATAACTGAAAATGAAAGTAAATACTTTTTGCTGCAATATGGTAATGATAATTCTCTTGACTGAATTGATAATTTTAAGTAAGGACCTCTAAGGAAATGTTAGTCGTTAGAGCAGTATGAGCCTTCAAAATCACAAAATTATCACATATCAAATTTGAAAAAAGCTTCCCTAAGAAAAAACTGGCGACTCTTTAAGATAATGGCTTATTTAAGGGGAGAAGAAGTGTTTGACCCACAAGTCCAACTCAAAGAATCTCAAATTCACTCACAGATTTGAACAATTTTGAAATTTTCTCAATTTTGGTTGAAAAAAAGTACTGAAAATTCAATGTCCTGCTAGGCTTTTATCGTGCATGATAAAAAAGGTTTCTCTAATTGAATGTCAACTAGGGATCAAAAAGGTTATTTTTGATTGAAAAAATCCAAAGTTTCATGCATGGTTTCTCACCAAAGACAATAGTTATATTTTGCCAAATTTCAGTGGTCTCACATTTTTTCTCATATTTTCAATTATTTCGTGTTATAAGGATTTTTACGTCAATCAAATAATACATAAAACGGCAATTGTTATATCTAGAGTGGTCAATACATCAAACATATCACAATATTCAAAGAGCTCCCAATTTCATTTTACAAAATTGGCGGTGCTTAATTTAGTTCTTTGTGTATATATATATATATATATAAGAAAGAGTAAACATCAGATGGTTCGGACTGGATCAATCTTCTTTAATACGATGAATTCATTTCGACCATTATGTGGGTCTTGTCAAGTATGATTACAAATGGAAGGTAACATGTACTTATACAGGAACAATATAATAAATCAATTCATATAATCAACACATAGTTGTGTGCTCAGATTGACAGTTAAGAAAACAGTCATGTGTTGTCAATCACGTACATTGAAAACTATTTACTGCAACTTCCTATGAACTTACGTATATATATCACGAAACTTAGAACATGTAATCACAGACTTCCAATTGAAACCGGAAGATGGTATAAAATTGATAAAGAACATAGATTATGCCCTTCATGTAAGTGTAAGATCGGTGACGAGCTTCATTTTATGTTAGAATGTAATATGTTTAATGAAATAAGACACAAATATCTTCCTGCGTACTATTGTAAACATTCATCCATAGAGAAATTTATCTCACTGATGTCCATCACATATAAACCAATACTTGTTAAAATTGCTCTTTATATCAAATATGGATCGCGTATGCTCCATTAATATGTATGTAATACTACTGTCTTATTATTTGTTCACTCTATGTCATAAATTCATGACTTATGAGAATAAACTTGACTTGACTTGAATAAACTTGACTTGACTCGTAATGATTGCCCCAAGCACTAATGGCCGGGTGCAGTTTGAATACAATAGAGTCAGTCAGCAAAGACGAATCCGTGTTGTCTTATCAATCACTTGATGGTCAGAGAGGTGTAATTAAACAAGCATGCTAATATATCACTATGGTAATCACTTCCTCATGTGAGCTAACTGTTCATGTCCCACTGTTTAGTGTTGGAGAATATTTTTTGATAAAAAATGTTTCTTTTGTTTCAAGATTATGTGTTGATTATATGAATTGATTTATTATATTGTTCCTGTATAAGTACATGTTACCTTCCATTTGTAATCATACTTGACAAGACCCACATAATGGTCGAAATGAATTCATCGTATTAAAGAAGATTGATCCAGTCCGAACCATCTGATGTTTACTCTTTCTTATATACAACCTTTCTTCACGTGAGAAACCAACTCTCCTTATTCAAATATATATATATATATCTATATATATATATATATATATATATAGATATATATATATATATATTCCCCCGATATTTCCATAATTCGATATCTATAACTCAAAGTTTAATATTCTTGTATTAAAGGGGAAGAAGCACGTTTTGGGGGGAATATAACCACAGGCCCTATGATGATAAAAAAAATAAAAAATTTTGACCCCCCCTTAATCGAATTGTTATAGTATATGGAAAGGCCGGACGAAGTTCGCCGTCAGTCGCTTTCTTGGCCAAATTCTACAATAAATACGCACGGAATTAATATATAGTTCATGCAGAGATGTTCTGAAATGATTTGCCGTTCTACTCCATCTCACTTTAACAAATAAATCTTTGGGTTATTGAGTATAGGGTGATGTCAACAAATGCAAATAAATGGTTTCAATTGAAAGACAATGTATTTATACTTAATAATATAAATATTAAATCAAATATATAACGTAAGTTGGAGACAAGCGATGCCTGTTTCTTACACAAAATGATTTAATGGCTGCCAATGGACTGTAAATATGTGTATGTTCATATATGTGAATATCTGACTATGGATGATTGTTTTTTGTCATTATTCGAAATATAAAATACCTCTATAACTTCGTGTAAAAGAAAAATCATTGAAAATTCGTAAAAATGAGCTTTAACTTGTTTGAATATATTGATATTTCAACTATCCATCATATGGAAAAAGTTATCAATTAAGAATGTTTTAAGAATGTTCTAAATGAATTGTATAAACATAATTCTACCATGAATGTGATGAATACTAGATTCTTATTGGTTCTCCTGGAAAATCAAGCGTGATCAATTTTGGATTGAACGTCCTCTGATTTTGAGGCCGCTTCACCGCGCATTGATACAGCCGACTGGCAATTTCAGAGCTGGTATTCTGCTGTTTACTGAGATTAAAATTTTTAAAAAGTTATCTAACATGTTTTATTTACGTGTGTTTAAGGGGGAATACCTAATAATTTGAAGTAGATACAGTATTTTATTAAAAATAAGAAGTTTCAGTGGTCAGTCAGCGCCACACGCAGCGGGCTTCCTTCGATTACGACAACAATAAAGTGACGTCATTTACGTCACAATGGTTTTCTGTTAGAATCATCTATTCGATTGATAGGGATATTTCAGTCTATTCGGGCAACAAGTAATGGAAGCACATGTTTTAAACGGTACGATATTAGTAGCTGCGTTAAACAAAGTGAGAAATCTATTTGATGGACACCCAATGATAGATTTACCTTTGCTCACGGCTAAATTTTAGTTTAAATACCCAGGAGCAAAACCCCCGGCACAGACGAGTTCATTTTTGTTGCCGGAAGTGCGGACATTTTACAAAGTGCAATTCGCTTATACAAAGAGTTCACGATAAAAATCGCCATGGTAGAATGGAGATAAACCTAGTGTGTTTTAAAATCAGAGACATGTTATACTGGATTGATAGCGAGTAAATTTTAAATTGAAACATTTAAAATTTACTCGTTATCAATCCAGTATAACATGTCTCTGATTTTAAAACACACTAGGTTTATCTCCTAAATATGCCCAACGTATAAAAATGTTCTGTTTGATGCCATGGTTTGAAACATCACCGTTTTGAGAACAAACATGACCCCACTACTACAGTCCAGGCAGTTTGTTTAATCATGGCTGTGTGGTCGCGTATGATAAGAATCATAACATAACCGAAACTCATTAACGCAATTAACGATGGATCAGCTTTCAGATAAACTTAGTGATATTGTTACACTGTTTTTGTCCCTTTAATTAGGACCAATAGAGTCAGACACAACAATAAGCATCGTGCCTCTAGTACTTGAAGTACACATATGCTTAAAATGTGATTTATAACCTGATTTGACATGACTGAAGCGGACAATGAAATTTACACAAACTAAGTTTTAGTTAATCAAACAAAGCTTTTTGAAATTTTTAGATTTTTATCATAATTTTTTTCTGAACAAACAAGGATTATAATTTTATGGCAGGGTATACAACATGCTGCGTTGATATTTATTGGAGTATTCTGTATTAATGTAAGAACGATAATATTATTTAAAAAATGATCGCCCTATGCCAAGTGGTTTTGCTTTTAGTGAATCACCCTTGAGATACGTCAAAATAAAATCTACATTTGTAGATACTGGGAAGTATAGGCCTGTCGAGTAAGATGCTTCCATACACTATTGGGCTTATGTCTCCTGAAGTTTCGATCTGATTTAAATGAGATTGCCTGTAGACTCTGTTGATCACAAGTCAAGTCTTCTGGAATAACCACGTGCACGTGATCGCCAGGTAGCACATGGTTATCATGTATTGTGTGGTGCACTAACCAAGACACCTTGTGGTCGTGTAAACATAGAAAGAGGTGCTGTTAGACGAGCGCGTGGTCTTGGTCTGTCTCAGAGGGGTCTACATGTTACATAACAACTCCCCGGAGAATGGGTGCACCAAATATTGCGTGCCATCGTGATAGCGAGTAAATTTTAAATTGAAACCGAACGCGCAGCGTGAGGTTTCAATTTAAAATTTACTCGCTATCAATCCAGTATAACATGTCTCTGATTTTAAAACACACTAGGTTTATCTCCTAAATATGCCCAACGTATAAAAATGTTCTGTTTGATGACATGGTTTGAAACATCACCGTGCACCAAATATTGCGTGCCATCGTGGAAGACATAACCTTGTACCAGGCAGATTGTATATTTAGGGACCCATGCATGCATCACCTGGATGTCCCTCCCACAGAGAAGATGCAGCGACGAACTAAAACTTGATGTGTTTGCACTAAAGCCGAACTTAGGCCATCCTGTCTCGGGGTACGAACGTTACACTTACTCCTCTCATCTGTACCCTCGGCTCAGAAACTAGATTTGCTCTTGCGGCCCGACTTAGGATATAACCAATCAAATCAATTTCTCGCCACCTTCTCGATAAAAGTTCAACAAGAAAATGATTTAGAGAGATACCATGTCCAGCTGTAGAATAAAGTCCTAAAACAGTCCTAATGTTTCGGGATGTGTCTTTATAACTGGTTAATAACTGGTCAGTTCCTGACCTATGACTATGTGGTTCTTTGGTATTGCCAGATAAAGGTAGCTTAATGTAACAAATTTGCCAACATCTGATTCATGTTTAGAAAAACCATTCATTTTTCTATTTATTATTACATATTTTTTGTTCCATCAATTAAATTGAGATAATTTTTGTTACATCATTTACACGAGTATACTCGATCGTGGTTGGTAGTTAACGTTTTAACTTTTTACAATGCTGTACAAATTATAACTTAACATAACTATCTTATTTCAGTTGGTTCTCATGTTTAATTGTATATTTGGACTTTATAATGTGTGTACAATAATATTGTGCAATCCTTGTTAGAATCTTTAAATCTCCCAGTGATAAATCTGCTGCATATATCTAATTGTGAACTTGCTTCATCAGCTCAGGAATAACAGTTGTTAGATCATCAGGAGTGGCTACGCAAACTGTGGAATGACCAGGAAACCCCAACGGAACTAAACTTCGTACATATAGACAATTTAAGAACAGTTATCCGAGAACCATATGATATTTTTATATTGACTAGATGACATCGTAGTGTTCTAGGTGAGCTACGTTGTGAACGTGGTATAGATTTTTCCGCTCTGTGGCACCTCTTGTTGATAGGATCTGTCGTCACTGTAGTCGTCAGGCTGTCGAAGACGACGTTCGCTTCTTAATAAAAAAATAGTCCATATTAATCAGGTCTCCGGTATGACCTGTTCCAAAATGTAAGTATTTCATACCAGAGTTTCACCCAGTTATCGGATATTTAAAAAATTCATTCCTCTTACAACTAAAAACAATTGTAAATCCACTGGCCGCTTTAGTTAGCCGTATTTATCGGCGTACGAGGTAATAATAATAATATCTTTTTAATAATTATACTTTATTGCTCAGGGAGGGAATTAGTTTTGCGTTATAGATTGCAGAGATGAATAAAGGTTATAAGTACAAAGTATATACAAACACATCACTCACACCATTCAACATGCATTCACAAATCACAATGAACATTCAACGTTGGTTTAAAATGGGTCATAGTATAAGTTAATACATGAAACATGACCATAGATATTAGATAGTGACATTGTTACATGAGGATGTTAAGATATTAAAATACTGTTTAACATGAAGTGTTTAGGACATAAAATAAGGTCAACTCAATCTCAATATTTGGGATTTCTTTGTATCTTATAATTAATACTTTAATATTTAACTTGAATACACAATGTTTTTGCGTGTCTCGTTGACCAAATGGTCTTCTGTTTATATACTTTTTTAAGTTTTATACTGTCACTGTAACCGATTTTACACACAACATGTGACACAATAATGATACATTTTGTCTGTCTGCATGATATTTCGGTGGCCCCTTTACGATATACAACATCACCACAATTTCAAAATGTCCAATTCTTTATTATGGATCATATTATACTGAATTTTCCTAATATCAATGCAAATGAGTGTAATTGCATGTCTCTTGCAAACCTACATAGGTGGGTAAGCTCAAACTTGTATATCATATTCTTGAATATAGATTTTTTCTTCGAACCATCCTCCTACGTCCGTTCCTGTCACTAGCTTCTTTGAGTAACTCATCCAGACAAACGCATAACATTTATTTTCAGAAACTGAATTTCAGCGTAGTACCACCCATGGATCGCTAGTTCCAGCCGATGCTCGCAGGTTCCACCGCAATGCATAACCATAATAGTGTTGAGGACTTTCTTCCTGTAATAATACTAGCAGTCGCGATTTTAGTGAAATACCCTTGAAAGCGGCGATAAATCCCACATAACCTCACCTCACCTCACATCTTTTCAGCAAAGGCTGAGCCTATGTCAATAATTGAGCCTTGAACATTTGGCATCCACAAAGCTTCCACAAGATTTGTATATATACTTGCTCTCATTTCATTACTATCTCATATTTTTGTTACAGTAAAACTCAGTCTGAATACAATCGACCCTATAAATGCAATATATTTATGTTTGTGGTAGTAGGAACCACTCATATTTAAAAAAGAACTTCTCGTTTCAAAGCAGTACAGCAATATATACACACACGAAATAAAAGTAAGCACCCCCAAATAAAAGTTGAATTTTCAATATGCTGAAACCCAAATTTAACCTTCGTTATGGAATATCAAGAAGTGTTCTATTGGTGAAAAAAATAAGGTTTTACTTTTTGAAAAAAAAACGTGTCTCACATGCACGTGAATCCCGCCACCCATGTGTTGCACAAACCAAAGTTTCAAACAATTCACAAGTATTGGGTATTTAAGGATCGGTTCAAACTTCATTGCCGCTTGTTTCACTCCTCATTGACAATGGCACGAAGGAGAATTTCAAAGGCATTGAGATGGCAGATCATTGGGCTTAGTCGGACAGGACTTTCCAGAAGGAATTGCCAGAAGAACTCACATCCACTACACCGTCATAAGCTGTCTGGTCAGGACGCATGCACACAAAAATGATGCGTAGGACCTTCCACGATCAGGAATACCAAAAGCTGCCACGCCCAAGGAGAATAGAGCTCTGTAATCATATAAAGCTGCGTTTACACTTGCACGACTCTCGAATCCGCATTGGCACGCATTAAATCGTGGCAATGTGTATCTTTTTCGTATCGCTATCGTGAATAATTCGTGAACTGCCCATGGATGCGTGAAAATGCGCGAAAAATTAACCATATGTTTGGTTATTTCTTCACGCACTCCATTGCGTGCCAGGTGCGCAAAGTATTCGTGAATTTGTCTCAACTTGTTCGTAACTTATTCTTGTAGTTTATTCTTGTAATTTTGTGTGTCACGATGGAGATAAGACAAGGTTGGGTACTTCAAGCAATGCAATTTCAGGTACATCAACCGTCTCTTCTTTTCAAGAAGCGCGATATCTTGGAAGTTACTCATGGTTTTCACTCTGTGACAGTAGAGGATGAACGTATTTTAGGGTACTGCCTTAATATACCTCCAATGCGGGCAGTATCGTACACCATGCGGGACTAAAAAGGACACAATCTTGACAAGCATGCGTGAATTAGTCGAACCTGTGAGTGCAGTTGCGCCTACTGCGTACCAAAACGCAACTTAGTCGCAACAAATGCGTGAACAGAACGCAGCTTTGTCGTGGTTATGCGCCAAATTGTTCGTGAAATGCCGGGTAAAATCGGTATGGCGGGGGATCCGTGATGAATTGGGGAGGCTTCTCCTACGACTGAAGACTGGGTTTGGTGACTATACAGGCGTTCGCTACATTCAGGAGGTTCTGGATCCTGTAGTTATTGATCATTTGCTACAAGACCCTTGTTCATGGAGGACAATCGTTCACTTGCTGTAAACCAACATCTGGAAAATAATGGTGTTACTTGAATTCCATGGCCAACAATGTCACCTGATTTGAACCCAATCGAGCATGTCTTGGACATTTTGGGTCGTTCTTTTCAAAGAATTGATCCTCCTGTACAAAACCTGAGCGACCTGGAGGCCGCTCTTCATGATGAGTGGCAGCGGATACAGATGTAATAATTAAAGAACCTCGTTAGGGGTATGCCAAGAACAGTTATTCGCGCACATGGTGGCACCACACGTTACTGATGTTTTGTGATTCTTGAAACATTGATTCATTTTATTTCAGCTGCTTTGGCCGGATGGCACACACCAAGAGCTTGTAGTGACAATACTTAAACATGCATGTGGTTTGAATGAAATTCCATGTCCATTTCCCTCTTTTTTCATGCACTTTTAGTGCCCACACAATTAGAAAACTTCTCTTGCAAATGACCAAATGATTGTCTTCTCAATAAAAATTTGCTTTGCTTATTTTTATTTTTAGTCATATTGCACTTCAACGAATTACACCCTCTGTAAAAAATCAGTTGCCTTAGTTGGATCTTTCGTTCCTAGTTCGTTTCTACATTGAATAAATAAAATCTGAACCATGTTTTTGACAATCGTTTGTAGTTAAAAGTGATATTTTTTTCAAAAATTCACTTATCTTGTTTTCTGCTCTATTGGTAATTGTTAAGATATTTCTCTTGTTGGGGAACATTATTTACGGCTGTGAACCAGCGGTGGCATATCAACGCGGGTATACCCTCTTCAGTATGTCTCGCAAGAAATTATGTTACCACATTGATGTTAAAAATTGAAAGATGGTTTTAGCGATATGTATTTCAAAGGCTTCTGACTGTATATATTCTGCTAAATTCTCGTCATTGGCTGGAAGAAAAGCAGCAAACTACTGATAGAGCAGAGGTAAAACATAAGTTTAAAGAGCTTCTCGGAAAGTTATCTGGAGTCACATTTGTCGAGTGAAATGGTTCATGAGATATCATGCTAACAAGAGCTTTAAATCGGTCAAAGTGCTGTAGTGACCTTGAAAATAAGGTCAAGGTCACCATTATTTAACTGGTGTCTGCGCATTCCCATCATGTTGGTTGACACCAAATCTGAAGACTGAGTGAAATGGTTCATGAGATATCCCGTTAACAAGAGCTTGAAAAGCGGTGATAGTGCCGTAGTGAACTTGAAAATAAGGTCAAGGTCACCATTATTTAACTGGTGTCTGCGTATTCCCATCATGTAGGTTGACACCAAATTTGAAGACTCTGAGTGAAATGGTTCATGAGATATCGTGTTGACAAGAATCCGTACGTAATTATCAAAAACATCTACAAGAAATATATTTGGTTGAAAAGTTCATTTCCAAAAGAAACAATAGAATGATTGCATTCAACAGCAAATGGAAATCACTAATCCCAATATTCAGAAAATGATATATAATTTTAAAATAAGAAATAATAATAAAAATTCGAAAATGTCATGTATATAAAGTACTTTTTATATGCTGTGTTACCCATGGGAACCAATAAAAAATTTTTTTTTTAAAAATCCGGACTTACGGACGCCGCTGAATTCATAGTCCCCCGTTCCGCGTTGCGGTGGGGGACAATAATGAAACATTGGGCAGTCGCAGTAATGAAACCAACGGAACACAAATGGGTTTTCTTTCTTGAAAATGTTGAGATGAGGCAAGATAATAATTGATTAATATGATTTATCAGAAATATTATTGAGATAATCATGTTTGACGTGAACTACGTTTTTAAGTGAATTCACACAAGGCAAGGGGCCCCAATGTACAAGCTTTGCTGGTTATACAAGTTTAAACTTACGACTTCAAACATGGTATAACCGTGTGGACAAAAGATCTATATGAAAATTATGCCTTAAAGAACTTTCTCGATAAGAAGATAGAAAGCCTCGTTTACCATCATCATGTTACCTCGCTCATGTTCACGCACCTGCCGATGAGTTGTTTCATCGATTGTCTCCAAATTCAGGTCAACAGAAAAAAAACATCACTAATGAAAATCTTGTTTGCGATAAGAACTATCGTTACATTAATAAATGTGTCACTGTCTTCATATTTTCATATTTTGCAATCCTTTTGTTTATGCGATGTACGAAAAAAGGTAGAAAAAAATCCCAATATATACATTTTTGCTTTTCTGTAGCTATTCCATTATTTGACAGAACTTCTCTGCGAAGATGTCACTGTTGTTACCAAAAAAACTAAACGATAGTTTCTTAGGCAACATCTTTAATAGTTGAGTGGAATTTCGGAAACTAAGCACCATATTAGATCGTTCCTTGCCGCGAGAGCTTTATTAAAGCCGAACAACGATTGGATGGTATTTGAAGTTACTTGCTATTGATTTCCCTGTCAGCATGTCCCGTGTGTATTTGCTTGTTCTTATAACTTTACCTGATAGTCGCGTCACGATCAAGGAATCGTCATGGGCAAAGATCAGCGTATCCATGTCTATATGAGCAATGCTACCAAACCATTTGTTTGTGAAAGTTATCACTCTCTTCTCAGAGGTTTCCAGATCTTGTAATATTAGTTCAGGTGTATGTGGCGTCCCGTGCAAAATCTTTTTGGTTTTACCGAAGAATATATTGGTATGTTCTAAACTTTCAAATTTCTCATCAAAGACTGTCTTGTGGTCCTTAGAAATAAAGTTGTAGTATTTTAAAATACCGTCGATGTTCAGGTAAAACATCTCCGACTGCGCTCCATTGAACTGAACTGTGTAACTTTTAAAAATCATTACGTTCAAACGATTTTCCACTCTCTTGTTTTGCAAATGCAGTAGGTTTATAAGGTATTTAATATAAGCTGTTTTTTCAAGAAAGTACAGTTGTCTTTTCATTGTATTCAGACCGAGGTTTGTTATAACATGATCCTTATTTTTACACGTGTAAACATCAGTGAACTCGCGCCACTCTAATGAACCAGATTTTATTGTTGATCCTCCGAGGAACACTTGATTAGTTGGAATGTCAATAACGACATCGAAACATTTATAAGACATGTCATAAACCTTCACAAAACTGTTTGATTGTTTTGTGTACAGACTGACTTGGCTGTAGGATTTGTCAACATTCAGCACGAATATCAAGGGTTCATTGTGGCGCATTTCATTCAATACAGCCCTCGCAATTTGTGGTAAATCCTGTTTATTTTCGCGGACAAATATACAACCTATTTTCATCACGTCTTTCGTATATCCCTTTAATTCTAGACATTTGCATGGGACTTCACTTTTACGTTTTCCCACTTGTGCTGTGTCCATGTGTTCACTTTGACTGCAGCGAACAATGCATGACAAGGTATCTCCTCTGTGCCTATACGTCTGGTGATTCTCTGAACATTGTCTTTTCCAAGTGAATGTATCAATACCCTCAATAACTGTACAATATGTGCTGCATAATACCACACAGAGAGAAAGGCTTGGCATCAAGATATCAGACATATCCTTTATTCAGTTTTGAACTGACAACTCACATGAGTGGGGATGTGAACTGATAGCATTGATTAACAAAGTTTTGGTTAATTATTGAATGTACGGATTTGATGTCTTAATCATTTACTAATTGAATTTGTGATACCTTTGATCTTTGTGCAGAGATTATAATAGATTCTCGTCTGTTATGTCTGTTGCCTACTGCGCGAATGTCACACTTGTCAACGCAGCGTTGCCGAATGTTAAAATACTCTTGCGAAAGTATTTTCTCCATATGTCAAGAGTGAATGAAGGTTTGACGCCGCTTTCAAAAGCATTTCACTTCTATCACGGCTGCTAGTATTAATGCATTGCGGTGAAACCAACGGGCAATCGCTAGAACTAGCGGATAAAAGGTGGTAATGCGGCAAAACATACATTAATATACATAAACCTTACATAGTGTATAACAGTTTTCTTCTATAGACGTATAGTTGCTGAGACCCTGATTCGAACCACAGCTGCAATTTTCTTGATAATAACCAAAAACGTACATGGAAATTATATGTCTATTTAGCTGAGATGATTTCCAAGCTACATGAAAAAAAAACAGCAAATAGATTTCAACTAAATTTATGATAATTATTCTCGCAACAGTTAATTATTATTAACATGTAAGTCAATGGGAATTAATATGGCCACTCGTTGTAGTTTAAAAATATCATTCACGAGTCAAGTTGAAATTTGACATTTTGTCAACAAAACCACACTTGCCGACAGTATCATGAGTACGGGAATAATTAAAACTTAAGTTGTAAATTACTTAATTTAAATGAACATCGTTTCACAAAAATATATTATATTATATTTTTCTTCTCAATTTTCAAAAGTTCATTGAAATGTGTTTATAAATTCTCACTTCTCGGTCAATATTGATCTATAATTGTAAGTATTGTTGTGATCTACTACAAATTCTTTGAAAAAACCCACAACATACACGGCTTTTGACTGATCCATTTGATATGCAGAACTGAAGTTATTTATTTAGCTGACAGAGCTCTGACGTCAACTTTACCGTCACTTTGCAGTCAATTTTGTTCAAACTAAATGTTTATTTTCAACAACAAATATCACATGGAAGGATAAAGAGTCATCATACACCTATCTTTGCTTCATGAGTCATGACATGAACATCGATTTGATAAAAATACTTACATTTCATCTTGTTGTCTAAAAACTTCCACTCCAGCCAATGCAGCAGACGAC
Source organism: Steromphala cineraria (assembly GCA_916613615.1). Classification (NCBI taxonomy): domain Eukaryota; kingdom Metazoa; phylum Mollusca; class Gastropoda; order Trochida; family Trochidae; genus Steromphala; species Steromphala cineraria. Next base: position 8,660,431 of record OU744728.1, on the reverse strand, counting down.
ATGGGTTACCACCAAAACTTGCATAGTGAATTAAAACGGAATGTTAATGTTAAAAGTGGGATTTTGATACGAAATAGGATTTAGTAGAAAATGTACAGAAATGTATCAACAAAGTGTAGGGGCACTGAACTTTTGCATAATCAAAGCATGAACAAATGTATTTGTTTTACTACTTTTTGGGATGAAACGACTAAAAGGCTAAAAATATGCCCATATTATGAATAAATATTAAATTTATTCATTATCAATTGTCAGATACGTTTTTTTTTAAATTTGTTCAAAGATGTGGACATCTTTAATTGCATAAAAATTCAATACCAAAATTAGAAAAAGCAATTTTTGTTCACATCCAATACAAGTTTACCCGATTTCAGCCCATATATTATTATTATTATTATATGACATCTAATTGAATTTAAGCTGAGTTCGGCGTCAATGACGTTTTGTTGAATTTGTTAGATACGTTACAAAATTTGATATCATTAGGAGATAACACACTAGGTTTATCTCCATTCTACCATGCCGATTTTAATCGTGAACTCTTTGTATAAGCAAATTGCACTTTGTAAAATGTCCTCACTTCCGGCAACAAAAATGAACTCGTCTGTGCCGGGGGTTTTGCTCTTTGGTATTTAAAATAAAACTTAGCCGTGCGCAAAAGTAAATCTATCATTGGGTGTCAGAATAGACTGAGATATCCCTATCAATCAAATAGATGATTCTAACAGAAAACCACTGTGACGTCACTTTATTGTTGCTGTAAGCGAAGGAAGCCACTGCGTGTGGCGCTGATTGACCACTTAAACTTATTATTTTGAATAAAATTCTCTATCTACTTCAAATTATTAGGTCAGCCCCCGTAAACACTCGTAAATAAAACATGTTAAATAACTTTTTAAAAGTTTTTAATCTCAGTAAACAGAAGAATACCAGCTCTGAAATTGCCAGTCGGCTGTATCAATGCGCGGTGAAGCGGCCTGAAAATCAGGGGACGTTCAATCCAAAATTGATCACGCTTGATTTTCCAGGAGAACCAATCAGAATCTAGTATTCATCACATTCATGGTAGAATAGCCAATGATTCAATTTCTGAATGACAAGGAAAGCAATATAGATTTTGTTGGAAGTAAGTTTATTCCTGACGTTGAAACAACGTTGCCCCTCAACCAATCTCAACTAATTCCTCTTTCGTCGCATTCCTAACGTTGAATCAACGTTGATGAAAGGTTGATCAACCAAACAACCAAAAATCAACGTTGAATAAACGTTGATTCAACGTTGTGTGCCTGCTGCGAGACCTCTTGACCAAGAGCGGAAGGCGCTTACCACTGCACTATTCCGCCCCCCAGAATGGTTATATCTAGTGTCAATGAGAACGAGTCATATGAAAAACATCATGAGCGTGTGTTCGTTAATGACTCCTTCGATTCCTATGTTTTGAAATCATTATACAAACGATGCTAAATACATAGAGATTATTACATGAGGAAGTGTGTCATATGACTCTTATGAAACAAGTGTGATCTTTGTTATTACCCAAAAGAGAGCGAGTGTCAAACACAAATTTGTGTTTCGAATTCATATGGGTGTACATAAACACTGTAATAGAACGATTGACAATAAGGATCATCTGGATGCGAAAAGCCAAATCACAATGCAAGATCAACGAACTATAATTGGCTAATGGCATTGCCACATACTGAAAACAAACATACTTTTCATAGTTCTCTCAATATATATTTCATGAATAATAATGAATGCAGAGTTAACCATGTTCTTGCATCGTCTGCAATACCCAAAGTGTACGGGCAATCTGCTATGGTGACCTTGAAAAAAGTCCAAAGTCATTATCATCAACTCGTGTCTCTAAAAAGACTGTGTGAAACTGTTAACAAGACATCACGCTATCAGTTCAAAAGAAATCAAAATGTTGTAGTGACTTTCACAATGAGGTCACGGTCACAATACTTGAATGGTGTCTGCCTCACGATTCTTAAAATGTAGAGTGTCACCAAATCAAAATGCCGTAGTGACCTTAAAATAAGACGAAGGTCACCATACTTGACTTGTGTCATGCTTATTCCCCTCAAATTTCATGCTTGTAACATGAAAATGCATAATTATACCATTATCCGCTGGACTACAAGACCGCCGACATCAAATTCTATGACCTTAAGTGAATGGTTTACGAGATATCCAAAAGAGTTTTAAAGGTGGTAAACGTGCTGTAGTGACCATGACAATAAGGCCAAGGTCATCATAGTCAACAGCTGTCCAAGTATTATCTAATATCCGCGCATGTACCAGCGATACTAAAATAATAAATTCAACGTATTTACTTTATTTCATGAGAAATTCAGGGATACAATAGCGGCAGTAGGTGTGATTATCTACTCAATGTGTAAGTATGTTTGAACAACTGTATCAGTTATCAAAGACAACCTTAACACAGTTCCACTTCAGTAGTCTATATTTTTCGATCAACATTCACACCATTTTAATAAGCGCCCAACTAGGTCAATTTTTTTAGTGCCCTGGGCGCAAATTAGGTCGAATACGGTAGTACCCCATTCTGCATGAACCTTTCAACTATCTTTCCTTTCACATTTTATATATATGTGCTCCTTTAAGAAAAAATGCAGGGATAGGGAAAAGAAAACATGGTCCATTAATATTTTGAAGTTTACTTTTGACAGTGGCCCATTTGAAAATTAGAAAATTGCTAAAACCCGTGAAATAGCCCTTTGTCAAAGATGTCTTTCCCAATACCTGAAAAAAGAACAAAACCAATGAATAGAAATGGAATACCGGGCTTAAATTTAAAACAGAAATATATAGATAGGTTCTGTTGCCTCAGGGTTGTTGAATGACTTCTTTATTCGGAAAAAGCTCATTACTGGCAGGCAAAAGAAGTTGAACGTCCATAGTTTAGTTTTCATTTTTATTTTATGAGCCAAAAGTTCTCAAATAATTGTCAATTTATGAGTGTCACATACATGTTCCAAAATTTGCTGTGATAATACAAGTGTTTTATCAAAACTCTTTCATTGTAGAATGTATATCAGTGATCTACAAATCACATTTTACTTCCAATACCTCTTCTGTGTGGATTTTCAAGTGTCTCCTCATGCTGTTTGATGATATGAATGTTTTGTCACACTTATTGCACTTGTAAGGTCTCTCTCCTGTGTGAAGTCGTGTGTGTCTCTGCAAGTCACTTGAAGCTATAAATGCTTTACCACACTCAGTACACTTGTACAGTTTTTCTCCGGTATGGATTTTCAAGTGCGTTTGCAGGCTACTCGATGATTTAAATGTTTTATCACACTCACTACATCTGTAAGGTCTTTCTCCTGTGTGTATTCTCATGTGTTCATGCAAATGGCTAGATGTTGTAAATGACTTACAACACACACTACAAATGTACGGCCTCTCTCCTGTATGGATTCTCCTGTGCTTCTGAAGATCACACGATGCTGTATAGGCTTTTCCACAAAACTCACACTTGTATGGTCTCTCTCCTGTATGAATTCTAAAGTGTGTCTTCAAGGCACTCGTTGTCATAAATGATTTTCCGCACTCACTGCACCTGTGAGGTCTCTCTCCGATGTGGTCCGTCATGTGTTTCTGCAAGTCGGCCGATGTTATGAAAGACTCACCACACTCGCCACATTTGAAAGGTTTCTCTCCAGTATGAATTCTCATATGTTTCTCATAGTGCCGTGATGATATAAACGATTTATCACACTCGTTGCACTTGTAGGGTCTTTCCCCGGTATGAATTGGCATGTGTTCCTTTAGATTACTTGATGATCCAAATGATTTGAAACACTCACTACACTTATACGGCCTCTCACCGGTATGTGTTCGCATGTGTCTGTGCAGACCCCCATATCCAGAAAACGCTTTGTCACACTCACTACACTTGTACGGTTTCTCACCAGTATGGGTTCTCATATGCCCCTTCAGGATAAAAGCTCGTGAAAATTGTTTGGTACACACTGTACACTTATATGGCTTACTTGTCTCTTTTTGCATGGACTGTTCAGGTGTTTTCTCATCTTCACAAGATGTGCTTGGTATCTCTCCAGTTTGTAATGTCATATTGTGCTGAAGCTTCATTGACTCTTGAAATATCTTATCTTCAACACAACTCTCTGGCAATTCCATAATTGATACCACTAGGATTTTTTCAAATATTTGAATTTTAAGGAGAAAAGTTCATCATTCAAATCAAATTACAATTATCCTTCAAATATGAAACAGAAGTGTTTTAAAGTTAATTTGGATTCTTACATGACTGAGAGTTAATGTAACAAATAGTTTGTGGCTCAATCTCAATTCAGTTTTCTAAGAGCTATTGAAGCAAAAGGTTGTTTCTTAACATCAAACTACAAGGAACTGATGTTACATATAGAGTTTGTTTGTTTAACCAAATGACTTATAATGGTTGCCTCAAGTGGTTGTTTCTCAATGATACATATTAGGTTATAAATGACTATTAACTGAAAAGGGCATTTGATGTAAAAGCATCCTGATGTAAGCTGTTGACCATCCAATGACTGTGTACATCCCAAAGTGAGCTGTTGTCTAAGTACTGGATTACACTTAGGAGCTGCATTCCAAAGTGAGCTGTTGTCTAATTACTGGATTACACTTAGGAGCTGCATCCCAAAGTGAGCTGTTGTCTAAGTACTGGATTACAACTAGGAGCTGCATCCCAAAGTGAGCTGTTGTCTAATTACTGGATTACACCTAGGAGCTGCAACCCAAAGTGAGCTGTTGTCTAAGTACTGGATTACACCTAGGAGCTGCATTCCAAAGTGAGCTGTTGTCTAAGTACTGGATTACACCTAGGAGCTGCATCCCAAAGTGAGCTGTTGTCTAATTACTGGATTACACCTAGGAGCTGCATCCCAAAGTGAGCTGCTGTCTAAGTACTGGATGATTCCTGGGTACATCCTGATGAAGACTGATGTACACCGGATGCTATCGGAGCTGCAGTGATTATTCGGTTGATCTTGAGGGGGGTCAATCTGTAAAGAGATGGAAAGCATTTCAAGGTTCATATATAATCTCCATGAACATTTTTCGCTTTTACATCAAATGCCCTTTTCATCAATCTCGATTATCCAGAGTTTACATTCCAATTATATCTCCACTAACCTCTGAAACCAATATAGGCTCTATACGATTCACAAATTACCTGCCCTTAGTGGCATATTGTCCAATGAGGTAACCCCGCTGCCTTCAACAGCGTACCAATCGCATGGCTTCTTTCATGACACACCCCCGCTTCGTCAATAAACAGAAATGACATCCAAAGAGATGGATTTCAAGCCTGTATTTTAGTGTTTTTGTCTATCAAAACGTGTGGGGTATATGTAATAGATATACCCTACCTTCCTGAGGTGTATCGCTCAATATACCTCCTGTTTGAATCGTGAGTCTCCGAGGCGTAGCATAGCGGAGCCAAGGATCTACAATTCAAACATGAGGTATATTGAGTGATGCACCGAGGGAAGGGTGGGTATATCTGACTTATACCCCACTCCGGTCGAGTTTTATTTGACGAAAAAGAGCTATCCACCCGTCTCTTTGTATATATGATTTGACCTAACTAGATCAAAAAAATATAAACAATACTCTTCATATAACGTTTTAAAAAACATAAACTGACTTTATTACTTTAATATTTTGTACAAACTAATACCTATTATATTGAAAACAACCTAGACATGACACAACAAAAAGTACCACCACCTGTATCAAGCCTCAGTAGCTCAGTCGATAGAGGCGTTGCATCGCAACATTAAGGCCCCTGGTTCGATTCCCACTTTGGATGCTAAGATTTCTCAAAAATATAAAAAAATTTACAACTCCGTTGATTTGCCAAAGTTGGAAATCTCTACACCTGACTTAATGTGGGTGTGCAAAAAAATATAGGTGTATTAGAAAAGTTGTGGTGTATCGGTGAATATACCTACAGTTAGAACAAAGGAAACCATAGCAACGAGACCAGAAGTGGGGTATAATAATTGTTACCTAGCATTCCCAGTTCTCGTCCAGAGAATACCTCTTGACTGTAAAATTGTTATAACATGGTCTTTGATTTTATTTATGAAATAGTGAGTGAGTTGGGGTTTAACGTGCTGTCAGCAGTATTCCATCTATAAAACATGCTGCCATCAAATTTAAGAGAGTTGACAGATCCGAGAGAAAAAACTGTGTAAGGAAAATTACAACACAAGTTTTGCATAAATAACCGATGGTAGGTAGATTTAGTAACTTCATGTATTATGGAATGTTTTTGAGTTGATTATATGCCATCCCACTTGACTCAAGATGTTATTGCGGTGTGGTAGCTTGTGTGCTTCCCCGACCCTTGAGCTATGCCAAATGGAGCTGGCATGCTCCTGGTAGGGTCACCCAAGCTTTAAAAGTCAATTGGAAGAAATCAGACCAAAACTGTGTCGTTCTAAAACCTGCTTTCTATCAATCTTTTTTGTCTGTTCTCTCATCCTGTCGAACTTCTTTCTCTCCGATCTTCTGTCTTTTGGCAAATCCACATGTTTAATAGCTGAAAAAATTGCTGATTGTATGTTAAACCCCAACTCACTCATTCGCCGTTTATCTGCCTCTATGATTTCTTTCCTATTTCTGACTCTGACTAAAGGCCTATCTGATTGGCTAATGAAAGACGGTAATGCAACTAAGGGCAGGTAATTTATTAATCGCATTGAGCCCATATTGGTTCCAGAGGTTAGTGGAGATATTATCGGGACGTAAACTCTGGATTATCGAGAATGCCTTTTCATTTGCAGTCATCAAACCACAAAAGCTACCCTATAAATTCAGTCTTATTAAAATAGGCCTTGTTTCGAGGAATAAAAGATTCAAAATATTAACTCAATCAAGAATCAAACTAGTATTTCCGATAGATACATATCCTCCTCACTGAGTCCGACCGCAGCCCCGCTTTTCGATCAGTCTAAGTAAACCTAGCCTCAATATTATCAGTTTCACCCCTATACTGAGTCTAGAAAGGCCTAGTAGAGGGTCGCGTCAGCCGACCTTTCTGCGACCTATGACCCTCCAACATTCTACGTGAGAAGGCAGACTATTGTGGCTTGGCAAGATGAGTTCTGATTTGTCAATTCGATACGTTGGCTGACGCAACCCTCTACTAGGCCTTTCTAGACTCAGTATTGAGGCTAGGTTTACTTAGACTGGCTTTTCGATCAAAGAACACAACCTGAAAACTCCAAATGACATTATCAATGGTTAGCAACTGGTTAGGACTCACATGACATGCATGGAGTTTTGAGAAATAGTGTTTTGACCCAATTTGCATCTTTATCCGATTTGAGGCAAATCGGATACCAAGTTTTTCAGGTGTAATTTATCAAAGTTATTACAAATAGTCTAATTTTGAAACAAGCATCCAATTGGGGATGTTATGATTTTCTGCAGATTTTCCTTAATAAGAATTTGTTTGTATGGATTTAATATTTGTACTATTATATATTATAATTATAATAACATACATTATAAATACACCATAAGCACCTATCCGCAGCATTCTTCCATTCAAGACCGGATCAAATATCCAAAAGGCATAATGTACCATTTTTTGGTGCAAAAAGCGACATATGACATGCTGCATATGCACAAAATTTCTACTAAACAAAAAGAAAACGATTTTAGATTTTCAATTAAGGCAGGCATTCACCTTTTCAAGGCTAAATGTGTCTCTATAAGGCAGGCTTCACTATCATATTATCCTACAGTTGTTTCAGAAAATTGTTAAAAAGTTACATTATATTTATCAGCACCTCTGCTCTCTAGCGAGTTGGTGTCAGCTGAAATATTACTCATAAAAGTTTGTTTTCGCTTAACAATTTAAATTCATAATAGGATACATCAATTATCTTCAAGTCATCTGTTTTCAGTCATCATGTGTTTTCGGTCAGTCATTTTGACTCTCTTCTGTGAACAAGTCCAAAAGGATTTTAAAGTACCTTGTGGTTTATTTGCAGCATTAGGTACATCTAGGGATAGTCTTTTTAGATATAACATGCTCAATAATAAAAATATATGGACAAAAACATTAAAAAACTCACATTCTTAAGCAAATTTACTAATACCAATTTTCTATGGGAAAGAAAGTCTTTTTATTTTCAAATCTTGCCCTCCTAACTTACAAAATAATTTTCTTGTAATTCTTTATGTTATGCGATATCTTGATGTGATAATATTTATTGTCACTTGTCATTTTAGAAAAAATATATTCATTGTTTTCAGTGTTATTTCTCATCAAATTTATGATTAAGAGTAGTTTCTCATCAATGCATGTGGTAATTATTCAATTACAGGTCGTTATCCCTTATCTGACTGAAAATCCATTACACAATGATGCATGAAGGCTTGTAATCTGTTATTTACTTGCTCTAACCAAGCAATATTGCCGACAGATTGCTGAAACTAACATTTTTCGCAGGTGTATACATGTGCCGATTGTGACAGTGAGCTTACATCGTATTGACATCACAACCATACTTATTGTACACAAGCGAATCTTGCATACCCAGTGAGGGAACCAGTGTTTTTGTTGACAAAATGAGTTCGTAGACACGGTGGGTTCGTAACTTCATAGATACACACACAAAAATGTCTACACTTGATATTTTGTTAATAACTATGAATAGATATAACCATACATATTAGTAAATAAAGTTAACTGGTGAGTAAGATTTTTGAAATCCGAACAGTGCAAAATACTTGGGAAAAACAGCTTTCATTGCAAGCAATTGATTGAAAAATAAATATTTCTAAAAAATGATTCTTTCAAACAAATACAAAAGTAAAGGACAAATGTTAAACAAAAGATATTCTGCGATGAAGCAAGTCCTTCCTACCTTGATGTCCGGGCGTAATTGGTCGTAATTAATTAATTCAAGGTATTGTTACTATCCTCATAGTAATTTGTCATTGTTGTCTAATTAATGTCATGGTGATTGTTGTAGCATATCAGTAGCATAGTTGATTGTTATATGCAATCAATTATTATACTTTCTTGAAATTTCTGTCTAGAGAGGGGCACATGGGACAATAAATATTTCTGTCAATTAACCTCTTAGTATCTGAAGATTGAAAGTGCATAGGATAGTGACTGCAGCACTCGCTATGAGGGGATAATGCTACATAAGAAATACATTTTTCTCAGCGTGATTGGAGATTTTATATGTAGACTTATTTAATTATCATTTTCTAAACTTAACTCAGAATCAAATCTATTTATAAATCAGCCAAGCACCTGCTTGTATTTAATTTCCAAATCATGATATTCACTGATAATATTTGATCTTTGTAGTGTCAGAACCATATCACTGTCAAAAAAACAAATCATTGAACAGATTTAAATCATCAATATTTACTTCCTTACCTTACTTTTGTCAGTGATTTCTATAATACCAGTGTTTTTCTTGGTTGATCAGCTGAGGGGGTTATTTTGGCAATATTCAGCAGATTGTCCCTTTTGGTAATGATAAAAATATGGAACACCTAATAATTTTTAGGGACACCAAACCAAAAGGGTGGGCAAATTTCCCTATTTGATAGGTGAATAAATATTTTTTTGATGTCATTGTGAAAAAGTAATTTCATGAACAAGATCAATATTTCTTTGCCAATGAAAAAATAGTGCATAAGAAAAGAAAAATGATATTAGATATTTTGTTGTTCACAGAAATTGAGAACCCACAGCTACAAAAATTGTGCTTCAGGGGTCGAAATTAGTCTTATCAGGGCACTAGCCATTCGGACTAGTGAATTCCTGTAAGCTCCAGCCCAAAGATATTCTGACTAGCCAAATACACAGATATAATCATATTTTCTTTAATTTCAACTAGTCCTTCGGACTACCAATGATTGCACTTTACTAGCCCAGCATCTTTTTCACTAGCCATTGGCTACCGGGCTAGTGAAAATTTCGAACCCTGTGCTCTATACTTTTCAATGATGTTTGTCTGTTCTTTTATAGGTAAATAAAACTCTTCCACAAATCTTTGCAAAACTAACCAAATCCAGTGTCTGGGAACAGTACTGGAATGGAAAGGAAAAACACCTAGAGGATTTGATTATCAGTAAGTATTCATATGTGACTTGATCATTCAGATATCACCTCAAGTATTGTTTCAAAGAAACATACATCTAGGGTTATTCTTAATCTTTTCAAAGTTAAATACAACTAAACTAGATTTATCACGTCACATTTAGGATTATTTTTTTGCCCGATAATCCATGTAGGATAATGTAATTTTCAACAGATATACAAGTGTATTTACAAGTTCATATCCTTTCATTTACAGAGGGGTCTGTGATTTGCAATCATAAATCCAACAACAAAACTGCTGAAGGTGCTTTATCAGTGAAACTGTTTGCCAGTTCAAGAAAGTCAATGCCAAAATAAGTATTACTTGATTTTCTCTGTTTCATTTTATTTCTTTACACACATTCAACTTTGTAAAATAAATATTTACTTTTGTTTCTTGATGTATTTGATCCTTCATAATTTAATGAATGAAAATAATTTTTAATACAGATAAATTTTCAAAAATATCTGATTTTATAAGGTATTAATTAAATGTATTATTTTTCAGGTACTACCTATTGAGCAGCGAAAGGAGGGATTCTGTCAAAACATTCACTCTTGAAAATGGATTGTATATATATACGTGTTATTAATGTATTCAAACTGGAAATGGTTTTTTTTCTAAAAAAACTTTATAAACTTGGAACTTGGGTTTTTTTTCACCGTTTCACTGAGTTATCAATATACAAATATAATAATGTTACATCCAGGCAGCTCAGCTGTATCATTTCGGTAGGTCAGTAGGTCACAATAATACTATGCTATTTAACAATGATCTGAATTTGAAAAAAAGATACTATTATGTTTCAGTTATGAAGCAGAGCAAAATGCAATGTTTTTCTTTTCAACCCTTACACAAACACTCACCTCTAACCTGCAGTCAGTCGATCTAAAAGTAGATATCAGACAAATACACCATAAATATCCTTTAAACAGTAACATGCAACACTTATACCTTATCTGTCAGTATCTGAGTTAATTAATTTAATCATGATTTTTTAAAGTTTTGGACTACGTTATTGGTTGACGGTGTGTAGAGATTACTCAGAGACCATATTACTGGTTGCCGAGAGGAAGAACATGGAAACCCAAATCAAATTATTAGTATAAATTGAATAATTTTGTAAAATATATAATATCAATGAAAATGACCATTGGTTGGGCCAACACAAAATAAACATTGGTCCAACGTGGTAACTTGATGTTGTGCCAACGTTGAACCAATGAGCAAGGCCAACGTTGGGCCTATGTATTTATATAGCCAACGTAGGGCCAACAACTTGGGAAATCCTTCTTTTTTTCATCAGAGGACCTCTCCCACTTTCAAATTATTACCAATAACATAATTCACCAAAAGAATTTAATTTTCCAGATGCCACGAAAAATAAATTTTAGCACGTGGGAAAAGTAAACAAGACTGGGAAGTCGCGTGACCTTTCGAGATATCTTATCAAATATTCAAAAATATCATACATTTATATAAAATGAGCTTGGCTATAGTTCAAAGATCAATTGTATGATTGCAAATAATTTTATAATCATTTTCCTAGCAATAATCGTGGTTAAAACTGGCACACTTTACGGCAATGCTGTCACTAATACCTTCACTCACTGTTACAGCGTGTAAATCAAGAAAACAACAAACAATGAAATAATGCAGCACATATATGCCTCAAAGAATTCAATTTCAACATGAGATAGTTTTCATTTCAATAATTATTTATTTTGCCACAATATTTCACATCTACCCGAAGTCGTTTGGTCCTCGCTAAACCGCTTGGATGGGGTCCGATCAGGTCGGGTGCTTGTCACTGACAGTCAAATCTAAATAAATTTAGATCAACACGAAACGTAGCGACGTAGGAGTAGTTTCGATCTGATTTGAATGAGATTGCGTAAAAAGTGATAGATAGCCCATCTAATGAATTTTCTTGCACGTTTTATGCTAATTATTTATTTGCAAGGAAAGAATGACATCATTTTTATTGTGAGGGAAATGTAAACTTCTTTAAAATTTCTAAAAATTGTGGAGGCTAATTCCGCTCACATGAAATGGATAGATTTGTTTTAAGAAATCTAAAAACTTATGTTACAAAGACATGTATTTTGTTCTTTAGTTGCACATTTCAACATACTGTACATTGTGTAGGCAAATTCCTAGAAATTATAGCCAAAGCAGATAAAAGTCTCTGAAGATGAACAGCTTCAGTGGGCTCCTTTCAATTTTAATAGTAGAAAGCTGCATTTAACAATTATTTTCATTTCAGAGACTAAAATTTAGTCTACCTGGTGAGGTAAAAAGAAAGATCTTCTCACATTCACAATCTGCATATCAAAAATATATGAATAGTGAATAAGTGCGCTCAAACATACCTTCTATAAAATAGTTACTTTTCAAAGACTTTTGGTTGTAATTTGTAAACTTACCACACCCTTCAAGCAACTGTTGACGAAATAACTGCCAATTTACCAGCTGTTTACAGACAAATAGATCTGTGAGTTGACAGACACGAGTTTATATCAAAGAATGCACAGCATAGTCTGTATATCAGTACAAAAATAATATGATACTTATCAGTCCACAAGCGGATAGGAATTAGCGATAACCCACGAGGGGCAATATATAGTGCAAAGGGAGATAACTCTAATTAAGAACTCTCTTTACAATAGCAGCGTACAACATGGAGCTGACAATTATTAAAAACGGCGAGTTTCTACCATACGTCAGATTAGACATGTTGGTTGATATATTCATGCGGAAAACCCGTATCAAAACGAACTCGTCCAGAAAAATATGTTTGATATTAGATGGCTATTTTCATGAATTATACATACTCACTAACTAAATCAGAGAATGTACATAATCGCCGAAGAAACAAGAAACTATGTACAGGCCACAAACACTTGATGCATGGGCAGTGCTCATATATTATATATGGTATATGAGCACTGCCCATGCATCAAGTGCTTGTGGTACAGGCCGTATTGGATACAAGAACTTTATCGGGAGTTTAGTCGGAATATATCCTTTTCGAACCTGAGAGGGTATAAAGGCTGGCTTGAACCCCGATAGAGATTTTTTATTTTTCCTATTTATTCCTCGGAGGACAGTCGATTTTAATCATACTGGGCACGTGCATGCTGGAATATTGACCAGCAGATTGTGTACACATGTTCCCTGATAATAGTCATCAAATAGTAAAGCAAAATATATTTTACCATATGAGAAAAGAAAACAGAAAAAAATGCAAGGAAGTAACTTTATCAGACAAACAAAAAAACATAAATAAGGGTGACTTTTGTATATGTGTTCATTTTTCATGACGTACGTTATTCTAGTATTTGATTGAAGTGTCCTCAGCCGAAATCAACCAAACATGCCAAGCACTGAGGCAAGCCGTTCATTTAATGAACCGAGAAGGAATATGGTAGAAATGACAAAAATCTGGAAATTCATGCAAAGCTGTACAAAGTATTATTAAAATGTAATGTACCTAGAATTTCGACATTCGATTTCGATCCAATAACATATCCTTGACACATGTACATTCAAATTTTTCTCATTGACTTTCAGACAACATTCTATATATAAAAGAAAATCTGTATCGGGCTCGTTCACAAACACAGTAATGCATTATAAATGGTTTAGGAATGAAAAATTATATATATAATGATAATTGAAGACCCAATGATCAACAGCTTGTGAGTTTGGGATATTTTTGTTTCTTTTTGGGAATATATATCTATAATGAACTGAATTATACTTTTGTCGTTTCCATGCAAACATGACAAAAACAGTGGCTCTCTTATAATCTTTTTTGTCCAGAGCATATCTCCTAAACTGGACAAGCTTACTTCCCAAAACGCGATACACCGTAAGTGGCATGTAAGGGCAATCTGTTTTTGTTTAGATCTATATCTTGACATTTCAAGAAAAAAGTTGAAGTTTCAAGTAAAGATTTGATTTTTCAAGGTTCTTAAGTTGAAATTTCAAGATGATATTTTGAAATTTCAAGAAAATTACGTTTTTAAAATGTGTCAGAAGAATTCCCTTATCTTAGCTTATCGTATTACGGTGATGTGTAGTAAAGAGTTGCTGTCGCTCCTATGAATCACATTATTAATATCCATTTGAATTTTTATTATAATTACTATTCACAGTTAGCTTTCCCAATCTCCAATGATTCTTTGTAAAGTATGTTGATTGCATATTCTGAAATATACTTTATAGTATACATTTTATGTTTTGTCCACTCCAGGTAGGCAATAATTATATGATTAAAAGAATGATAATGATAAGCAAATGATAATGATAAGCAAATGATAATGATAACCAAATGGTAAAGATAAACAATTGTATTCAATATCGAGATAGCTTATACTAAAGTACTCGCGGAAATAAAAAAGAAAATGGTTTTTGGCATTTATCTTTTTATTACTCGACTAATGTGAGTAATTCCTACAGATGTTCAAATAACTAAGTTTTTCCCAACTAGGCCTTATGAAATCATTCCAAAAATATTTTTAAACTACCATTGTTCAGGTAAAACTGCCAAAAATCTGAATATTTTCAATACATTTCAAAATCTGCTATAACTTACGTCATTCTCAGCAATGCGTGTGACAATAAACCTGCAACGCTCTTTTCACCTGAATTTGCGCGCAGTTGCACGTGCGTTGCCATAGCAACTTTGCAGTTTGCAGTTTGTAACACGTGTTTATGTCTGTAAACTTAAAGCAAACCACATTCTTTTTCAACTATTTTATGATTTTTTAAATCATATAAGATATGAATAGTAAAAGACATAAGATATAAAACTATTGTAATTAAACAATGTATTTAACGGACGGTACTGAGATTACAAATCATTAACATACTATATATAGCCTTATACTTTTCAACTTTGAAATAATTTCGAGGCGTGAAAATGACACTTTTTCTCTCCTGTAAATTCATATATTTCGGGGGATTTTACAAAAACTGCCTGAAACAGAAGTTGGGAAAAAGCATTGTGAATGAATATTTAAAATACAAATATCCAGTTAGTTCCAAATAAAGAGATAATCCCCAAAAAGCATTTTATTTCTATTTCCGTGAGTACTATAGTCGTAATTTGAAACAGATTATTTTTCATCTTATTAAGTCATTTTGTACAAAGCTGGCAAGTCGTTGCAGGGACAATGCGTATCAATTTGCAAGAGTAATGTCCCTTGGACTCTAATCAGCTGTCCTTGATTCGTATATGGATACTCCGATCACATACCAGGCATCCATCAATCAATATCAGGAGTGAGAAAGAAGTGTTTACTTATATTTATAGAACTGTTTCGGGATCTAGCTAATCTTGAACGGTGGTTTTACCAGAGATGGTCACTACGATCATCACATGACCAGATGACATGGTCTCGGCGTATGCCGGGATATTTGTTGTGCTCTCAATCAAACGCAGCCATTGTTTTTTAGAGGAAGATTTGAACAGGTTGAAGGGGTTTTGCTCTTTGAAAGTTACGTCTTTATCGGTATGTATATATTTATCATTGTAGGCGGTTACCCATATATGTCAAGGCTATGAGCTTCCCTTGTAGTTGGTTATATTCTTTTCTTTCTTACCCTCTGCAATTAGACTAGGTCGAGAGGCTCTACCTGCAACCCCACTGGATAGCAGGTAGAGAGCGACTATGGTTAAAATAGGGTGGCAAAGCGCATACAGTACTGTATGCGCTGTTTTTGCTATGTTGCGTTACTTTCCCATATGGCAAAAATGGTCTAAGTATGCTTGATCGATTGGAATCACTTGCAAGAATTGTTTTCACCTATTTTCAATGTCGATAACAATTGCTTGTTTTCTTTAACCGCCCGCGAAATCTGCAAGCGTCCGGCCGACTGAAACATCAACAAACGCCGCCATCTTGTAAGTAGCGGGTGTTCTCGTCGACCAATCAAATTGCGTCAACTGTTCTAAAAATAGATACAGCGTGGCACTAATTTATGCATAGTGACCTTGCGTACTGTCGTCCAAAGACGACGCAATAGAACAAGAAAGCCCGCGCGACATCTAACATGATTGCTTCTTATGAAATAATTGAGACGGATGAAAGAAATTAAAAGTAAACTTTATTGACCATTGTTCATTTACTTTTCTCATGAATATTTGCCAGTCCCTGTACATTTCGTAAATTTAATCAATTTTTACAGCAAGATAAGAAATCGCGTCTCCACGGTGAATCCGGCCAGTTTCTGAACTCTGTAAACATGCCGACTTGTCATGACGTTTTTTTTAAATATAATTGAACGTCAAGAAAATAATGTGTGACAAGTTAAATTTTGATCAAAATCGTTGTTATAATATCTCATTGAATTTTATCAGTATCCCGGTACATATTTAGAAATATTTTTCACGGAACACCGTCCGACTGACGATTTTCATCAGACTGAACAGTGACATTAAATGTTCATATTTCAATTACTTTTCATTACCAAATGATAAGACAGCCTTCATCGAAAAACCTATGTTAAGAATTTAATTATTGATAGACCCATGGCATAACTTTATATATATACATGGTTATAAGTTTCGGATCTAGTTGTTAATAATTATTCTTTACGTTGTAAACAAAATCCATGAGGCATGAACGTTGTCAAATAGACACGATTCAATAACAGAACCGATCATTAAAAATATAGATTTAGTTTGTGATTTACAAAACAATTATTCCTCTCGTTATGATCGAGAACTATGTAATGTAAACGGTTGTTTTTATACAATTATTTCATGTTTTTCAAACTCAAAACCTGCTTATCTACAGGTCCGATATTTAGAAGGAAATATAGCCTCAAAGTCATCCAATTAAACTAATGAAAACTCACATTGACATTTAATTCAAGAGGTGTATTCTTTTTGTCCTTTTTACGAATTCTTTTTTAATAACTTACCCACGTGTTCAATGTTCAATCACCAATATTTAAGAGTAAACAATGTCCTAAAACTGATGTTTTGTCCAAAGAACGATAAATTAGTCAGTATCGTGTGGTGGGCATTGCGTTACCTGATGTTATTTTACATGGAGGCCGACAATTCCAGGCTTTAATATCATTTGTCATATGATTTCTGTCGAAGTGAGCTGACTGGCATTGTAAACAATTAAGAAAATTTTACTAATTGGAAAAAAACAACAACAGGCGATTAAGTCATGATTTATACGATCTTAACCGAATTTGTGCGACACAGCAGATACAAAACCCGTTTTCTGGATAAGTATTAGATTTTATCAACGTGAATGTTGTAATTAATTATGTGCTCTTATTAATCTAACTGAAAAAAAGTCGAATGATATATGAAGTTGAACAAGTATGTGTGCGAAGAAAATGTCTTTCCTAGCTAGGCTATGAATACAAACCGCAAAGTCGGTACAACATTGTTGCAAATAAGAACAAAGTGAACACATTCTACGGTTCAACGTAAAACTCAGAGACCTGAGACATGGTCTTTCAAATTTCTATAATACTCTGCAAGCAGTATAAAAAAGAATTATTTATAAATATTCAGTTTATACCATAACGTAAAAAGCACGATATTTTTATCATTTGTACTGCGATAGTTACGCTAATATAGACATATATATTTGATAATATTGTTAACTGACGTTGATGATATAATACATATGTAACTTAATTAAATATTATTGAAATCATTTCCATTGAAATTTACGTACATCAAACACTTAGATGCATGTGTTGAAAAAACTCTTGAACATAAAATTTAATCAGCCACAAGTCCAACAGAGCACGATATTTTGTAACGTGCATGTCTCATCTCCAGTAAGATGACGAGCCATTCATTACGGGAATAATTCAGCCATGCAATTTTTCGAAATGCCAGATAAATTAAGTAAGCTAAATAACTATTGTTAAACAGAACGATCTAAGACTTTTACAATAACAATGCCACGATGGGCCCGACAGCGCTGCCCATATTACAAGCGAAACACCGCTGTCGGCACTGACGCTAATTATATTCATGGTGACCTTGCTATAGTGATCACGGTCGTTTCTGATTGGCTGGCGATTCCAAGATGGCAGCGCCCAATGCCGTTTCCTTGATTGCCGATGAATGAAATTTAAAGTTTGCTTTACAATATTTATCAACGCCGGTAGAGTTTTTTGAAGTCACCAAAACGTTAATTATATGAACAGGTAATGATTTGCGACAGTTTAAGTTGACTGCCACTTCAAAATAAAAAATCAGATTTTCACCCAGTTTTAACCATAGCCTGCTTCTGTCGTTAGTATGCGGCTCGATATGCGAGGATACAGCATTCGGCGACAGAAGTTTCGGTCTACAATTAGACTTAATCAATTATCGGTCGGATAACCACCAGGTTCGGGACACCCCTCGATCGGCCGAAAGGTTTGTTTGCCTAATAATTAGTTCGTTGTGATGCACCGTTATGATATGGTAATGTGAACAAGAAAATCAACACTTTTCCCCCTATTTTTGAGGATTTTATTATCCCGATCGGGGTTAGTACCAGATCGAGGGGTGTCCCGAACCTGACCACCGAACGAGCTATATATAGACCTACTGGCTGGCGATGAGTTATCATCGCGTAACAGTTATCGCCATCACCTCGCTGTAAGGCATTTGTGAATTCTTTCACACCCAATCCTTCTTTTTTTCATCAGAGTACGTCTCCCACTTTCAAATTATTACCAATAAAAAAAATTCACCAAAAGAATTTAATTTTCCAGATGAGGCCAGATGCCACGAAAGATAAATTTTAGCACGTGGGAAAAGTAAACAAGACGGGGAAGTCACGTGACTTGTCAAGATAACTTATAAAATATTCAAAAAAATCATACATTTATATAGAATTATCCTGGCTATAGTTATGATAAAGAAAAAGGTCCATTGTATGATTGCAAATAATTTTATGATTATTTTCCAAGCAATAATCGTGGTTAAAACTGGCCCACTGTCACTTACCTTCACTCACTGCCAGGCGTGTAAATCAAGAAAACGACAAACAATAAAATAATGCAGTACATATTTGGGAGCACCTTTAGAATCCCTCACCAAATAAGCTCTCGTGCCGGAAGTGTGTAGAAAGCACGCGCCGAAGGCATAATTTCCGTGATTTCCATAAGGAGACATTTAAGACGAATTTAGAGGTCATTTTTGTATCGGCAAGCAAATGTTTAATTTAAAACTTTGTCTGAAAGACAATAGTTTTAAACACGAATTTTAATATCACTTCAAAACATCATTACCTTTGCCTGCAATCGAGGGGAATCCTCAAACTGTTCCTCGTCGCTGATTGGTCAATTGGTCAAACTCCCGTGTCGATTGTTACGTCACTTCCCGGCACGTTCTCGCATTTCGCCATGTCGTCATAGTGATGTGTAACGTGTGACATATGATGCTTGTAAACAGTCGATACTTTTAGCTTGGCAAGTTGTAAATTTTGTGCTTTTGAGTCGCTATGGCGGGATTAGATGATTCTTTGGAGGATTTCTATAGAAAAATCCTGTATCTGTTTTAAAGCGCAACTCCCGGGTGATTTTGCTCCAACTTCGTTCATTTATCTTCACAATGCTTTGCATGTACATTTCAAGGATGTAAAAATCGCATTGCTATGTTATAAGCGATCAATTCAATACACCTCTTTGCCATCACAATCAGGTATATTTCATGAAAATCGTAAAAGAAGGTGAAAAACTGTTCTGTTTACGTCGCTTTTTGACGTGTCAGCCATTTTGTTTTACGGAAAAGACCGGAAAAATCTTGATTGTTGCCGATGGAATTTGTGACGTCAACTGTGGAATACACGGTCTGCAAAATGGCGTCTGTCGCTATTAATAGCACTGACAGACAAATAAACACCGAGGGTTGTAGCGATCATACCACTTGACAAATCCATGTCAAAACCTGCAAGATCATCTTAGATGCCTGCACACAACTTTCTGAGGCAATAGTCAAAAGGAATAATCTCAACATTGACGATAAAATTTGATAACTATCTATTTACCAACTCGGAAGTGAATCCCTTCAATGGAATCGTATGAACAGCGAAACAATGCGATTTTCTGTTCAAATAAATCTAGGAAAACATTGTTTTTTTTACATAAACAATTTCTAATGTATGTGGGTTTGTTTATCATTGAAATTGCGTCTTTTGTTTCTGTTTTTGTTGTTGTTTTTTTGTAGTTCGATTTTGCAAAATACAGCATGATACCAAAGTCAGGGTTAGAAAGTCTAATTCCACAGAACACCGATAGGCAATACAGAAATTATAAAAAATGTTTAGTTATACATTATACTTATAAATAAAGGAAAGTTATCAAAAAAATATGTTATGAATTGTATTGTAATGTCATAACAGGTGGACGTAAAATCGTCCAAAATATCCTTCAATAAATTTACAATTTCACTAAATATCTATAAATATAATATTACTTACCGATCATGTTACGACATGGGAAATCTTTATCTAATTTATAATTAATATACAATTTCAATTGATTATATCTGCATTTGAAAAGTGTTTTATCAGTAATTGATATTTAGCAGCTATCAGTTTTTGTGAAGTTTCCATCGCCGCCGGCCGCCGCCACCCCCGCCGCACTCGTACTACTAGCTTTAACTTTTTTCCACTAAGCTTCCAGAACTCTTATTCATACCTTACTACTCATACCTCGGGGGACGATTTTTACACGTTCACTTTCAAGGTCAAAGGTCAAGGTCACGAGATATGTATTCGCTCTAAGAATTCCTTGTAAACGCGATAACTTGATTGTGTGACCTTGAAGGTCAAAGGTCAAGGTCATGAGATATGAGTTATTACAAAATGCACTAAATTTGGGTATAACTTTATCCCATTTAGCTTTTCAGAACTCATGAACATGTCTAAATGTTAATACTTCCAGGGAATCATTATGACATGTTCACTTTCAAGTTCAAAGGTCAAGGTCACAAGTTATAAAATCACCGCAAAATTCTTTGTAAACACGGTAACTTGAAAAGTTATTGTGCTATGAAGCTCTAACTTGGTATATATCATCCTTGGAAAAGTAAAAAAATTTGAAAAGGTTTCGGCTACAATCCGTCAAAGGTCAAGGTCACAGCAAGGTCATGACTTAAGCATGGTTTAGTGAAAATGCTTAATTTTAACTATGATCACTTTTAATCAATACATGATTGTTATACTCAATAAAAAGTGTTCAATTATTGTGTGACCTTGAAGGTCAAAGGTCAAGGTCATGAGATATGAGTTATTGCAATTCCTTGTAAACACAATAACTTGAAAAGTTTTTGTGCTATGAAGTTTAGATTTTGTATATATTATCTCTTGAGAAGTACAATTTTTTTTTAAAGTTTTGGGTACGAACTGTCGAAGGTCAAGGTCACAGCAAGGTCAACATATATGGAGAAAATGGATTAATTTAATTTTTAACACTTTATTTCATTACAATATTGTTATACTCAATGAAATGTGTTCATTGATTGTGTGACCTTGAGTGTCAAAGATCAAGGTCACGAGAAAATTCCCAATTTGGTGAGGCCTGTAAAAGGCGGAACAGGGTAAGGCGAAACCCCAAGTTCCGGGGCTGCTCTGCTTTTGCGGTATCCCGCAAACGCTAATCTAGTTAATATCAACGTTTCCGTTATGTAGAACTTTTTCAGAGTTTTGAAATTAAAAAAAATATTTCTTCAATTTTTGACTATGTTAATAAGATGCTATTCGCTGTAAGCTGGGAAATATAAAACAATAATTATTAAATTTTGTTTATTGAATGAATATCATATTTATAGGATATCTAACGAGCTTCCCCTTTCATATCAAGTTTATGTCCCTAGTGAAATAATTTTGCTTTGACTCACGAGCCTTGGCGAGTGACAAAACAAAATTATTTCACGAGGGACATAAACTTGATATGAAAGGGGAACGAGTTATGTATCCTATTTATTACCAACTTGCATTTCAGACGATTTTATTGCTTTTTTAAACAACTTTTTATGATACCTATAAAGAGACGAAACGGCGGATGAATATCAAACCATGTCACAGCCTCAATTATTATACTATTGCGACGTTAAATATTCACATTTCTAAATTCTACCCTACGTTAATTCATAGTGTCTGGTGAAATGTAAGCAATAAGCATTTTTGTCATGAACGAAGCGTACGTGAAAATAAAATCTCACTGCGCGAGAACAGTCAGAGTTATCTTTCTTTGATCAACGGCATGTCATGGCGGCCGCCATTTGCCTGTATCTTTTCGTCAAAATGTGTAAACAACCGACTTCAAAGTAAGTTTAAGATGCTTATCATTGTTCAAACGCGTTTTGTTTTGAAAGAATATTCAGTTGTCTTTATAAATATTCCATAGATAACAAGCAATGACTGTCTGTGTCATTTTAGAGCGACCTATGGATCAAATTAATGAAATTCGGTGATCAAATTGTGCTGAATTTAAACCCTTTTGTGTTTAAATAAGCCTTGAGATATCAGTAAGATGATTTATTGTAATTCTTTTTTCCTCCGATTTATTCCTTAACAATTCGGTAAGGAAGATTAAAAAAATAAACTGAAAGTTTGAAGAATGACTCCGACTCACTCATTTCCATTCGAATTTGTGAATGAAAACACGTTCGTTTTATAAATGAATAAAGTAGTCCGGACAATGTCAAAGCCAATCAAATCACTTTTAGGTGTTATGACCCATATGTGTCATAACAAATTATTATGAAACCCCTTTACGAAGTACCACGTGGGTAATAATTAATGCTATTATAGAAATATTAGAATGATATATCAATATCAATATTTTTGCAAAAAGTAAATTCGAAATTCCTCCGCAAAAAGTTTTGAATATGATATTTCTTTCCTCAAGTCCCGACAAGATGTTGGCCTTCTTATAGCTGATCTTCTACGGATATGCACAAAGCATGCACATTTATTTCTTTCCATTTGATTTTATTCCTGTTTTTTTTCTTCTAATTGTGGACGCCATTGAGCATTGCCAGTAAAAAATACTATTAAAATCTTTCTAAATTCTGAATTAATACATGCACATACACTAGATATTAATGGAATAGAATATTCCTATCTTATAAATATTTTGATAATTGTTTCAGACCTCTTGGTAAAAACATATGTTTGTTAAATGTTATTAGATAAATTATTTTTGAATTTCACATAAACAAGATAATTGATTGATGAAATGAAGTTATGTTATTTTGTATATCAAATTAATACTTTTATAAATGTTAAATTATTTTTTTTGGATATCAGAGTACAAAAATAATGTTTTCCAGAAAAGCCACTCCAAATATTAATACCTATCTTTATAACTTTGAGTGATTGCTCAAGAAAATATGACATATTTTAGTTTGAAATAAAGAAAATAAATGTACTGTTCATTCAAATAACAAGCAATTTTCAATATGAATGCTTATGGAACATGAAACATTTTCTTTATGTTATTCCAATTTTTAAAGAAAATAGTTGAGATAAAACACACATGCATTGATTTTTAGCTCATCTGGCCTGTAAGGCCCGATGGGCTTATGGCATTGCATGGTGTCCAACGCCCGTCCGTCCATCCATCCATCCGTCCGTAAATTTTGTGGAATTTCGACTTCTTCTCCAGAACCATAAGGCCTAAAAAGCTGAAACTTGGTGTACAGACTCCTTGACTAGTGATGACTAAAACTTGTATCTTTGGTGGCCCTGTGGCCCCTATTAAGAGCCACAGGGGCCACACCCAAAAAACCTCTTTTCATCTTTTTCTCCAGAAGCATAAGGCCTAGAAAGCTGAAACTTTGTGTACAGACTCCTTGGCTAGTGAGGATTAAAAATTGCAGCTTTGGTGGCCCTGTGGCCTCTAATAAGGGACACAGGGGCCATTCCCTAAAAACCTATTTTCATCTTCTTCTCCAGAAGCATAAGGCCTAGAAAGCTGAAACTTGGTGTACAGACTCCTTGACTAGTGAGATTTTAAAATTGTAGCTTTGGTGGCCCTGTGACCCCTAATAAGGGCCACAGGGGCCATTCCCAAAAAACCTATTTTCATCTTCTTCTCCAGAAGCATAAGGCCTAGAAAGCTGAAAATTGGTGTGCAGACTCCTTGACTAGTGGGGATTATGAATGGTAGCTTTGGTGGCCCTGTGGCCCCTTATAAGGGCCACAGGGGCCACGCCCTAAAAACCTATTTGCATCTTCTCCAGAAGCATAAGGCCTAGAAAGCTGAAACTTGGTGTACAGACTCCTTTACTAGTGGGGATTCAAAATTGTAGCTTTGGTGGCCCTGTGGCCCCTAATAAGGGCCACAGGGGCCATGCCCCAAAAACCTATTTTCATCTTCTTCCCCAAAAGCATAATGCCTTGAAAACTGAAACTTTGTGTATATACTCCTTGACTAGTGAGGATTATAAATTGTAGCTTTGGTGGCCCTTTGACCCTTATTAAGGGCCAGAGGGACCACACCCTTAAAACCTATTTTCATCTCCTTCTGCAGAAGCAATAGGTCCAGAAAGCTGAAACCTTGTGAAGATACACCCTTTAACCTAATTTCATCTTTTTCTCAAGAAGCATCAGACTTAGAAAGCTGAAACTTTGTGTGCAAACTCCAAGTTACATAAGGATGAATCCAAATTGTACATTTGGTGACCCTGTTGTCCAAAGTAAAGGGAGGAACCACATTTGCCACACCCTTAAGCAAAATTGATATGAAGCCTGATGAGCTACAGAGCCACTGGCTCTATTTTTTTTAGTTTCAATTATATTTAACAAATGACTCATATTTTATTTATCATGGAAATATTCATATTAAAATAAATAAAACATATAAATCATCATTGTCCGAAAAATCACTGGATTAATATAAAATTTGTTCAGTCCCATTTACATGTATTTCCAAATAAAAAAATTCCATTTTATGTTTCACTTTAGACTATTCTTGAAGGATAGAACATTCTCTTCCAATAAGCAATAATATATGTATTTATGAAAATTGAAATGAAAAAATTATTACTTCATTCATTGTTTGCATGGGCTTCAAAGTAAGTAAATAGTAAAAATTATTTTGAGTGAGAGATGCCAGCTAGATCACAATTTTGAAATTGGACAACAAAATTTTAATTTGATTAATAATATTTACAACGTATATTGTCGTGCACTGATGTAAATGGGGCTATTGTCTATATGCCGTTTATCAAGAAATGCATGCGACGAAAACAAACCAAAGGCAACTTTCTGCAAATACGGAGAGCCCCATTTCGAAAGACGGGCAGATAATATTTTTTTTCAAGGCTAAATATTGAAACATTTTCATACATGCAAAAGGAAGTTAAAATGATACGAAGAAGGTAAATGAAAGATTGCATACACAAACAGATGATAACATATAAGGAAAAAAGACACAACGACTAACTCACAGTCAAACAGTGAAGAGCGCAGGTTTTCCAAGTATGACATAACATTGTCAATATATCGGATAATAGTTTCCATAAAATTTGCCAAACAAATCATGTAGCTTTTCTTCCACTTAGGATATCCTTTCATACAGCAGATAATGTAGTCACTAAAACTTTGTTTGATGGGACCAATATCGACAAGAACATGATCACTGAAATATAAAACGTGGTATTGTTTATGTTAGTAATGGCGGCCACGTCACTCTTGTTTTCCACAGTTGACGTAACTTCCAGTAAAATCTACGGAAACACGATCGAGGCAGGAACTGGAAGCTTATTATTATTTTTAAAATCGCAATTAATCACTTTTATGATTCATTTAAAATTATAATGACCTCCCGTAAATTCATATTATGAACTATATATTATGAAAACATGATCATAAATGTACAGTTTGGCTTAGATAAATTAGTCTAAATTATCCGGGAGCTACGCTTTAACAGTTTTAAGTGTCTCATAGGTCTATCACGCTCGGAAAGCTTTACCAAATGTATTAAATATGTTATCAGTTTTTGTAAACTATATGACACTTGAATAAACTGTTTCTCTCTCTATGAAACTGTTTTGTCTACAATAACACTTAGGTGTTGAACAAGTCAATACCTAAGAGATGCAGAACCCATTGCTCTCTTTCAAAGGTTTCAGTATTTGTTTCAAAAAAATAATAACAGTGTGTTGAATGCTGTAGATAAGACATCATCTTTAAACATATAATATTGTGTATAACTCATGTTCCTTGTTTTTTCCAGGTTGCAGAGAATAGAAAGAACTTTAAACTCTTTGCTATGAGTTAATTGAAGACCAATTGAGAGATGTTTTCTGTAGACATTCCTTCAATGAAGCAGGAAATCCAACTTGGGGAAGCATTAATGTAGTGGCTAGTGTTGAAAAACAGAACCATGGCAGCTCTAACCAAAGAGAATACTTTTGAGTGTGTTGTTTGCAATAAGTCATTTTTTCGATTAGCAGTTTATGGAATTCACATGAGAATTCACAAAGGAGATAAACCTTTTAAATGTGATAAATGTGGGAAATCTTGTTTAACTTCACAAAGATTGCAAGATCACATAAGGGTTCACACTGGAGAAAGACCATATAAATGTAGTGAGTGTGGTAAAACATTTATAGATAAAAGTATTCTCAACAAACATTTGAAAATACACACTGGTATTAAACCACATCAGTGTAGTGAATGTGGTAAAGCATTTAGACAATCTAGTGACCTGTCAAGCCACATGGTAGTTCATAATGAGGAGAGACCATACCAATGCAGTGACTGTGGTAAAACATTTAAATCAGAACAATGTCTGAAGCACCACATGACAATTCATACCGACGAACGGCCACACAAGTGTAACATTTGTGATAAAACATTTAAAACAAAATTAGTTCTGTCAAGACACTCAAGAATTCACACTGGGGAGCGACAACATCAATGTAGTGTATGTGGTAAAACATTTAAATCAGAACAATGTCTGAAGCGCCACATGACAATTCATACCGACGAACGGCCACACAAGTGTAACATTTGTGATAAAACATTTAAAACAAAATTAGTTCTGTCAAGACACTCAAGAATTCACACTGGGAAGAGGCCACATCAATGTAGCAAGTGTGGTAAAACATTTCAAAGTTCTTCTGTTTTGTCAAATCATTTAAGAATTCATACTGGAGAGAAACCACACAAGTGTAGTGTGTGTGATAAAACATTTAGAAAAAAATCAAATCTGTCAAGACACTTAATAATTCACACTGGGGAGAGGCCACATCAATGTAGTGAGTGTGATAAAACATTTAAAAGTTCTTCTGATCTGTCAAAACATTTAAGCATTCATACTGGGGAGAGACCACACAAATGTACTGTATGTGGTAAAACATTTCAACAATCGTGTGATCTGTCAAAACACTCAAGAATTCATACTGGGGAGAAACCATTCAAGTGCATTGTTTGTGGTAAAACTTTTAGACAATCATATAACCTGCAGGCACACAGGAAAACTCACACAGGAGTGAAACCATTCAAATGTGAACAATGTGGGCATACATTTACAGCATCATCAAGCTTGAAGGTACATATCATGAGAGTCCACATTGGAGAGAGAAGATTCAAATGTAGTCATTGTGAGAAGACATTTAAAGCCTCGTCTAACTTACGGGAACACATGAGGATCCATATTAAAGGAAAGCTACACAAGTCCACTGAGTGTGGGAAATCATTCCTTCAGTCACAGCAACATCTACTGATTCATTCTGGAGAAGGACCACACAAGTGAAGTGAAGTGAAGCTTTTATTCCATTAGATGACATGCATTAACATATGATGATTCATACAAGGAAGACCACTAAAGTGTAGAAAGGACTATGGATAATTACCATTTCCTCTATTGGGGCCAGACCTCTGATAGCAGACTGGTGGTGAAGGCACCTTAACTTGAATACAAGCTTTATCCGGTGTTGTGAATAAGGACCGGGCCCCCAGAAGGGCCTCGGGATAAGACCCCTTAAATTTAAGAGCCAGGGTCGCTATTAGAGGATATATTGTAATCCAAATAATGACTCTGAGAAAAACTATTTGAATTTGAAATAATGCTAGTTGATAGTTGTTTTTCTAATGTTGCAAGATTTCAACAATAAATGAATTGTCCTCTAATTAAATAGAAAAATCAATTAATTTGATAAAGATTAAAGCAATTCTATGGATTATGAATAAAAAGAGTGAACTTTGAAAACAGCACTCAAGTATTTATATTATATCAAGTTATGGTTTTGTGAAAGGGTTGAAAACTGTCCCCAAACCATCGGTCAACAGAAATTATTAGGGCTTTGTATTGTACCAAATTTCGTATATAGAGATTATTAACCGAGTGTGTTTCCGTATCATTTATATCATATATCCGTTCATAATGATCATTTCGTTTCCGTAGCAGAAATCTGTTATACCTAGCTCAAAGAAATTTGGGAGATGTGCCTTTTGGCATTTTCAGATTTTTTGGGGGGCGGTTTCCATGGACATGTAACTTCGAAATCGGTTTCCGGATCAGAACTTTTAGACGTGGCTCAAGAAATTTTTTATGTTGATTTGTCAGCATGTGTAGATTTGCCTTTTTATAAATTCAACTTCTTTGGGTTTTAAGTTTGTGCGGTTTCTATGAAAACCTAACCTTGAATTTGGTTTCTTGAGCATAACTCAAAAAATGTTACACCTAGCTCAGTGAAACTTGGTATGTAGATGAGTCATTATATGTAGATGTACCTTTTGGTATTTTCAACTAAATAAATAGCAGTTCAAATTTTTGAAAAATAGACAAATGACTCATAAAGATAACAGAAAATATTGATGGCCTGTGTATTTTAAGAACAACCAAACACATATTCTTGCAAAATAATGAATTTTTCACATTCAGTATGTAACTGCATAAATACAAGATATTTGAATTAATTTTTCTTGATTTTAGTTGGTTAAAAATATAGCAATATATTGCTCAATGAAAATAATATTGCAATATATTGGTATTGCAATATATTGGTATTGCGATAGTATTGCACACTGCGAATAAGTATTGTACCGGTATATAGAAATACAAAAACTCCAATGATAATACCTTAAAATCTTTTAATACAGCGTTGCAGAGATTGTGATTCAATTTAATGAGTGATATATGATTTATACCCCAGTCCAGTCAAGTCATATTTGACGAAAAAGAGTTTTCCATCCTTCTCTATGTAAACATGTCTTGACCTAGATCAAATGAATCTCTAAAATACTTTAATTGAAGTTTAAAAACCATATATATACTAGAACTTCATTGCATTTTAACTTGGCACACAAACTACCTATACATAGGTTTATAGGAAAAAATAACAGTATAGACATGACACAACAGAAAGTACCTCTCTTTATCTCAATCCTCTGTAGCTCAGTCCGTAGAGTCGTTGCTCCACAACATGAAGGACCCGGGTTTGAACTTTTGTTGTGTAGTATTCTTAAAACAATTATTTTAAAGTCTGTTGATTTGCCAAAGTTAAAGATCTCTTCTTAACACTAAAGAGTTGTATAAGAAAATTAGAGGTGTATCTAACAATAAAAATACACCACAATGCACCCCTTCACTTAGAAATACAATTTTATATTGCTTTGACAATGATTTGAATATATATGGGTACGGTATTTTATGAAAAGTTTCTTCAATTTTTTTAATCGATGTTTTCATTTCAGGAATTTACGACTGAAGTTGCATGGTACTCTTTTGTTTCACCAAACGTAACTTTTGTTGATGTTTCAAAACAATGTGACAAACATTAGGTCTCCGATTATGTAAACATAAATTGTGTTACCAAGTTAAATTCAACATATCAAAAAAACTTTTATAAAGCATTGCTATATATTAAAAAGGTTGCTGAAAACAAGTCCTTAATTCTTTTCAACAATTATTTTGGAATAAATCTTGCATGTTTGTAAGTTCAGTCCGTTAATTGAACTACCCTTTGAGTGGCCATTACGGTTTATACAGGTCTGATTTTGTGCGCATGGAATTTTTCCTAAATTTACTGTTATGAAAAATTGCAGGATTTAAAGGCCCATATTCACTTGAAAGAATGTAATAATTTACATTACAGCAACAATCAGAATTGAATCTTGACTTTCACTTTTTCATGTGCATATACAAAAAAATCTTGTGCAACGTTATTTAAAAAAGATTTTAGAAAACATTTCTATCACATTACACAGTTAGCTTTTTGTAATGCATTCTGTCGTATCAGAAAACGTTTAATGTAAAAATAAACGTGATTTGGGGGGGGGGGACATTTATTTTTTCTATGCATGCATGGTGTGTTTTCTTCCTGTTGTGATTATTAACCTATTCAAATTCCTCTATTTGAAAGGCTTAATTAAAATATCTGGGTATATTACATTGATAGAAATGAAATCCTGTTCGAGACATCGGCAAATTTCAACCAAAACCATTTTCAGTAATATGCATAAGCGTTTTGTGCATAGCTGGTTTCCACTTATGTTGTTCCCCAGATTATGCGTATCGCCGTTCAAGAGTAACGTCCCTTGTGTTGTAGCAGCGACTTGTCAAGACTATTAATTTATGTCCTTGCTTTAACTTACAGCATAACTGTTGTTGCGGATTTTATCAAGGTATGTATCAGTATATGCATAATATACTGCCACAGCCATGTAATCATTTCATTCGGACCCAAAAGATGTAAATCCAGTCTGTTAAACAAGACTAGTGTTGGACCCTCAAAATGGTGAGTTTTGAAGCTGCGTAAAATCAGAGCAAACTCTACTTTAACTTCTTCAATGTGTGTTTCTCTAATTTGAAGGAAAAAACCCATTTAGGGCCCAATACTTCAAAGAAGCTATAGGGGTAAAGCTTTGTTTCTCTGCCTGACAAGTACAACACGCTGCATCGAATTAGAAAAGATATGAATTCAAATGTCTAAGCAGAAATTTTGTGTAAATGTGTACAAAACGTATGCCGTAGTAGCCTATTCCAAAACAACGAGTACGGCAGTCCCCAATTCATAAGTAAAAACAAGGGTCCGTAAAACTGTTAACACCGCAAAAAAGGCAATGAAAAGTCGGTTTTTAAATTGCAATTTTAATTAACATTTTAAGCAAAACAAATCACTACAATGATGAAGTTGCTTTTATTCGAAATTTTCTTTTGGGCAAACGTATGCTAACCGATCTGGATAGTGGATGAACTTATTTTTTGGCTACAACAGATGATTTCATGCACTCAAACAGTCTAAGTAAACCTAGCCTCACTATTATCCGTTACACTGCTATACTGAGACTCAGTATAGCAGTGTAACGGATAATAGTGAGGCTAGGTTTACTTAGACTGTGCACTCAAACTTCTAATAGTCTGTGGTCGGTAATTTCTCCGTGGTTATAGAAGCACCCTACAACCAAGCAATGGTTCTTCCTCTGTGAAGATGACAAAAAGAAATAAAGGTTTGATCCTTAACTTCTCTTTCAAGAGTAGCCCGCCGCTAATGGCTGAAATATTGCCCAAGCGGGGTTAAGCATTAACTCACTCGCCCACTCTCTTGAGTAGATGGCCTATATGTATTCATATAGAACATGAATCATAAGGCACATATATTGGTATTATCCTCAGACTTCGACGTAAGTTGTAAC
This sequence comes from Steromphala cineraria, assembly GCA_916613615.1. NCBI lineage: Eukaryota > Metazoa > Mollusca > Gastropoda > Trochida > Trochidae > Steromphala > Steromphala cineraria. Next base: position 8,628,645 of record OU744728.1, on the reverse strand, counting down.
TATCTTTTAAATCAATCTAGAATTCCAATTTAAAATATTGATATATTTTAAGTTATCGTTACAGCACTAATTCAGATAATCTTTACTCCAGGTTATAAATGTGCGAAATGACTACACTCATTTAAGGTAAGCATAGTCGTTAGCATATTGAACTACGCCCTTCTTGTTTTATCACAGGGGTTCGAATCTCGGAGTGGACAATATCACTAAAAATATTCAAAACCTGGACTTTTGCACTCAATATATCGTTTTCATATGTTGAGATAACCTAAATCTCAAATTTGAACGAAATCGGTCAAGAAATAAAGATTTTAGCGTAATCTCTATCTATTAAATAGGATATTACTATAGAATACAACATATTAAAACGATGTATTGAGTGAAAAAGTCCAGGTTTTGAATATTTGTTGTTATATTGTCCACTCCGAGATTCGAACCCCTGTGGTGTTTTATGCTCCCTGCTTTGTTTTATTCAACGACAGATGCACACCAAATCGTCTTCTATTTCTTAAATATACCTAGGATTTTATAACACAAGCAAGTTTATATTCCAATCAACCAACGAACGATTTATTCATTAAATGAGCTGTACATGATTTATGTTATTGAAATAATTTCCTCGAATTTGAACAATAAAAGGAAGAATCTCGTGTCAGAAAATAATGAATCACCCATTTTGCCTTTCGTACAGAACTATATAAGTCTTCAGGCGATCTAGCGATGGTTCAACATAAGGTTTTGAGGTTTCCGTGACAATCTTTTGCTATGGCCATGCAGTGTCCTCTGTGTAGTAAATAATTATGGACCTTCAGTGATCAATCTACAGATAGATATATGACCCTCTGAGTCAAGGGACTCGCAACCAAAAGTCTCGCAGGTAAATTTATCCCTGACCTTCCTGCAATCTCATTAAAATCAAATCTAGGATTCGTTCTTTAAGCTTATTTTCGTATTTGGGTTGTCACTCATCCAAGACAACCCAAATACGAAATTAAGCTCAGAGAACGAATCCTAGATTTGATTTTAATGAGATTGGACCTTCCTGTATCGGGTATTATATGTTGACTTCTGACTATAAGTCACAATTACAATTGAGAGCAGCATGATCATCTGAGATATTTCTGTACTTCAATTGTCAATGAAAACATGATTGTGTGAAGGTATAACAACTCGCAGAGGTTTGACTTCACGGTGTTTTGTCGATCAAACCCCTGTCACACGAAGCATGTTTTCTTCAGTCGTTTCCATAGGGTTCAGCTCTAAAATTAACAAAAGCGGGAGATAGGCGCATTAAAATACCGTACACTGAGTTAAAATTATCAAGGACGTACTTATTATTAAAACCCACTTATTTCATGCTGCATTCACCTCAGACTTAGACTTTTGGAGAAATTCGGCGATATTGTGTGGCTCGTTAATTAAAGGGCCAGATCGAGCGGCTATTTTCTGTTCCACAAATATTCGGGAGGGAATTCCCTTTTGCACACGACACGTCAAATTTTATATATTCGACTTTGTTTTCTATTTTTTTTATGTTAATAACTATGTCATATTTGGTAATTTGTTCTAATCCGCCCTTCAAAACAAAAAAATTGCGAAAATAAATAAAGCCACTGACAAGCACATCGAGCGGTGATTTTGTTTGTTTGTGGAAACGAAATTCACGGAGGACATTCCTGTTAACTAATAAATACGATTTTTACATGATTATTTCACACTTAATTTAAAAAAATTCAAAATGTTAATGAGGTTATCATTCAAGTTGTTCATGATTTAACAATTTGATAAAGAATAAAGTGTATCGCCCCCCAAAAAGAAAAACATCGTGAAATGAAGCCAATCATCGGAGCTACGAGCGTGAGATGCATTACTGGCATTTACTGCAACAAAATACTGTCTTAACTGATAACTTTATTATGCATCACGTGTAAACATGTCCCTCTTCTATCAATCACTTTTTTTTTCTTGATTTACTCAATGAATTAGCATGATACAGTACATTTGTTTTCTCGCAATGCAAACAATTCAAAATGGCGGAGGAAAGCCGATCGAACTCGAAGCCTTGATCATGGCGACCACTAAGATTATTGTCAGCTGATTGTTTGGTCGGTGTTGTAGTTACTTGGATGTTTAATTTGTAGGAAATTTGTTAATAATGTTTGCATAAGAAAATTGACAGACAAACAGATTGTTTATTGAAATCTACATATGACACTCAATGTGACACTGAGAAGAATAGTTGATTCGCATCGAATATAAAAAAAAATCGTCAGCGCTGTCGCACTCCGAAATATACATAGTCCGTATTGCACTTTTTCGAACATAAAAGCTTCATGTGATTTAAGTGACTAAGATATATTTTGGAAGAAAAAATGTTTTACTATGAGTCGGGTTGAGATTAGCAAGAAATCCATAAATTGATAAATATATATGTAAATAATTTTCATTTCTAATTAATATTGAAATATTGTGTAATAAATATTGCATTAAAATGGAAAAGAAATTTCACAAATAATTATCCAAACAAAATACTTTGTTTACATATGAGATAAGCAAGAAATCTATAAATGGAAATTTATATAAATAATTATGTCATTTATAATATTGAAATATTTTGATATTACAATTTATGTTGTAGTTTTTTCGTATACCCCCAAGTCATAATAATTGGAATGAGCAAGACATAGAAATAAATAAATAAATGCCAAAATTCATTTGACACCCTGACACAAACGAGCCATGTTGTTTACATATAGCGTTGCATTATGGGAATGGGCTTTTCTCGTGCTATTTATAGATCTAAAAACTATGACGCGCTATTCGAAAACAGCCTCGTTCCCGATCTAAAGCTTATTTCTCAGAAAGAGGCTCGATCGGCCTCTTTAAGCGCTTATGAGCAGTTCACTGGTGTCAGCGCTATATAAATTCTTGTATAGATAGATAGATAGATAGATAGATGGGACGTACTTGGACGACATTGAGCCTCGAGTCACTGCTTTTGTTCGAAAGTTGGACTCTGAAATGGAAATGGCCAATATATCTAAAATTTGAAGACAAATAAAATGAAAATGAGACTGATTTTTTCAATATCCAGAAATTGAGCTCTTAAGTCATGTTAGAGACTTGTTTGACTTTAATCTTATTTCAGGGTCTGACTGACAGCCTTCATAAAAACAAACGCCGATATTTGTGGTTTTGGGGGGAGCGACCTTGAAACGTCCGTCATTGAACCAAAGGCCAACTTTAGCCCAGTCTCAGTAAACCTAGCCTCAATATTTAACCGTTTCACTCCTATACTGAGTCTAAAAAGGTCTAGTAGAGGGTCGCGTCAGCCGACCTTTCTGCGACCTTTTACCCTCCAACGTTATACGTGCGAAGGCAGACTATTGTGGCTTGGTAAGCTGAGTTCTGATTGGTCAATTCGATACGTGGGCCGACGCGACCCTCTACTAGGCCTTTTTTGACTCAGTATACGGATGATATTGAGGCTAGGTTTACTTAGACTGACTTTAGCGATTGTACACTAACAAAGTTAACTTTGTAAGTGCGCAAACGGTAAACTTTGATTGAACACATGTCTAGTGGTACAACAGGGTAAACAATTAGTATGCATACTGTTTGCAATACGCTCAAGCACTTCTTGTTGCGTTGCATTGGTGCTTCAGTACGTTCCCTCGTCACTCTCGTCACATACCATCAACCTCTAAGTTTGTTTGGCTTATGTTAAAAAAAAATGCAGCCATATTAACAGCAATTATGGTTTTTTGGATGTTATTTGTACGACTTTGTTCTTACTCTTGTGCCTGTTATCTTACAGAGCAACTCCATGAGTTGTTGGGAGTCGCATATGCCTAACTATAAATCTCGGAGTACAATCTCATACAGTGCGAACCGGATATAGCTCGCTGTACGCTCTGGGAACTGTTTATAGCTCTGTCACTTGGAACGATACGTTTGATAAAAAGTGGTAACTTAAAATAAAAATACAGAATAAAAACTAATGCGATTGGGCTACTTTGCATCATTACGTCACCAGCATACGCTAAGTGCAATGGAAATCTGCGGGAAAAAATTATGTGAATAAACGAATAATATTTTCATCATAAACCCAGCGATCAATATTTGAACATAATATTAGCTCATAGTGATTTGAATTGTGAAGTCATAATAGATTGTTCATGTTATATGTGAAATTTCAAGTTTCAAGATTACCTTTTTTTGACATCATCGTGCTTTTCAGTACCATCGATCCGGAATCACTGTACTTGTTTATAGCCGAAACGTCAACTATCTCTGTATGGCTATAGTCGAAACGTCAACTATCTCTGTATGGCTATAGTCGAAACGTCAACTATCTCTGGCAGATAGCTCGTCCATGATTAACGTCCCGAGTGCAGAGATGTCTAAATGTTGGCATTACAAGACAAATTAGCCGCACAAATGAATCCTTAAGCATTTTTTTAATATACATTTTCGCATATCGTGAAGTTAACAAAAACAATAATTTCATAACAGTTTTACTGGCTTGTTTTGTCCAAGAATACGAGTTGATACAAAAATTGAAGAAATTCATATCAAACAGCAACAATCAATCAACGAAAAAGCCAAATATGCACGAATGAATTGTGCAACTGCAAGTGTCGTATTCACCATTTTCTGACAAACTGCAGAATATTATTGAATTTGAAAACTACAATAAAATTATTGGAAAATTAGGTAACACATTACTAAGTGTGTAGGGTAGAGCGGAGTCAATGGTACAAGATTTTCTTAAATCGTCACCATTTGCAAATATATTGGCGGCTATAATGTTCTATATGTGATATATTATACATACAGAGATTCCTTAAATAACAAAGATTTCAGATTTTGTCAGATTTGAAACTAAAATTAAACGATAGAGGACATTGAAACGTTTAAGTTGATGCGCATCGGGAAGAAACAAAATCGTCGATGCGTGTTTGGTCTGGAACAATTATTTTGAAGGTGTTTCTTTAATTTTTCGGTGATTTCCAACGGATACGATTAATATGAAGTATTTTGCGTATTTTACTACAATTATTAGACTCAAACAAAACTAGAAAATAGAACAAGTTAGCCTGTGACAACATGGCTATAAAGCAATGGACGAGCGTACAGCGAGCCACCCAGGTATGTCCGGTTTGCACTGTATTAGATTGTACACCGCGTACATAGTGTCATTTGACTGAGAAGTATGACTGTCGAAAGAAAGTAGGATTTTAGAGCCAATCGACGTTGTATGGTAACACGAGAAAGGGTTGAAGATAATTATCGACAACCGGACAATGACGCGCGTCAATCAGTCAAACGAATTTCTGGAAACTCATCGAAAGTACGAATTGATCCTGTTCGATAAGTTATGTAACTAGTGTTCATACAAATTGGACGTGTGAATTTGCATAACGCGAACATAAATAATCGTTGTCTTTGTCAACATTAATACGATGGGATATTATTAACCTATCGGTGTGATTTACCCTGAGATATTCTCATTAAATTTTCCGTCCGCCCATTCGTTCCCCGAGTTTATAAACCTTAAGTGACGTAACTCCTTTGTTCTTTGAGGTCTTTATATATTTTATTTTCCTTTTGACTCGTACGGCAAGGGAATTATCCGAGTAATGTCCCTCGGATGCAGGTTATTATCAAGATAATTGCCCTGCAAGGCAGGATATTATTATGATATATCCCTATTCAAATAATTATTTTCGAAAGATGTTATTAATGATTTTTGTTGAAGTCAAAGTGTGACCTGACTATCACTTTTGAAAAATATCAGATACCTATGTTTAACACTGCAAATGTTTTGGCGATATGGCGTCTCGAACCTGCAGAGTTTACACTGCCGAACGCTAAACCCAACATAATAAACATAAATAATAACGGATGTTTGCCCTCGTGATTTGCCCGTGGGCAAATCCCACAGGCAAACATCCTTTATTATTGATAATGCCTGTGGACTATTATGTTATCCATAACTTAAATTCAAAATTGAATAAGTGGGTCTGTAGCATGTGTAGATGTGTCTTTGGTGATTTTCATTTTCTATGTAATTTTACTTTAAAGTGGTTTCCATGGTAATTGAACTAAGACAGATAACGTTGTCCTCTGTATTAATCTTACATGATTTAAGACATATATTCTGATTTATTGGAGAGTGGTGAGATATGTTATTTTTTTATGGCGCTTGAGATCATGACGCTGAACCTCTTTCACGTGTTTTCAGATGTTTCCAATGCATCATGGAATCTGATAGAAGATGACTGTCTGGTGTCACTCCCACATCGTTGAGGCACGGCAATCAGACCCTTGAAAAAACCTTTATTGTTATTTCGTTTAAAGTTATTGAGCAATTCGGACAAAAGTCAAGCTCATTTTATTTGATGATTTAATATTTTATCTTTGTTTAAGTGCCCAAAGTGCACTGAATATGCAAACATGGAACAAATGACAACTTACACTGCTTATGGACCATTCATATGCAGAGAATGTGGTAGCATATTTCCAAAATCAACAGACCTGCAAGTACACATGATAATTCACGCAAGAGAGAAACCTTGGAACTGTAGCGAGTGTGATAAAGCATTTAAAGATGAAAGTAGACTGATGGCTCACATGCGAGTTCATTCAGGAGAGAGACCATTTAAGTGCAGTGAGTGTGGGAATGCATTTTTACATTCAGCTGATCTCAAAGTACACTTGAGAATACACACAGGAGAGAAACCATGGAAGTGTAGCGAATGCGGTAAAGCCTTTCTAGATGAAAAAAGACTTATCGTACACACGAGAGTTCATACAGGGGAGAGACCATTTAAGTGCAGAGAGTGTTGTAAATCTTACACAACATTAGGAAGTCTGAAAACACATATGAAACTCCATACCGGAGAGAGGTCCTACAAATGTGGCGAGTGTACGAAATCCTTTTTTGATTCTAGTGTTCTCCAGAAACATATGAGAATCCACACTGGCGAAAGACCATTTAAGTGTAGTGTGTGTGAAGAATCATTTACACAATCCAATAACCTACAAACGCATATGAGAATCCACACTGGGGAAAGACCATTTAAGTGTGATGTGTGTGAGGATTCATTTACACAATCAAATAACCTGCAAACACACATGAGAATTCATACCGGAGAGAAACCATTTAAGTGTAGCGAGTGTGGTAAGTGTTTCAGGGCGCTGGGTATACTAAAAGCACACATGAAACTCCACACCGGAGAAAGACCTTATAAGTGTGGCGAGTGTGTAAAGTCATATTCAGACATGGATGCTCTTCAGAAACACATGAGGTGTCATACCAAAGAAAGACCCTACAAGTGTGACTCCTGCAATAAAACATTCAGCAAGTCTGCTAACTTGCAAACTCACATGCTCATTCACACTGGTGACAAACCTTTCCCATGTGATTTGTGTAGTGCAAAATTTATACAGCAGAGTAATTTGAATAGACACATGAAAGTTCACATCAGTATTCCTGAAAGTGCAGTTGACAAATTTGCAACACAAAGTAACCTATAGAAGTTCCAATTTAAAGTTCAGCAACTTATGCACATATGTCTAAGTTATGAAATCGCTGAAAATAGCTTTAAAGTAAAGAGTGCTGTTGAACCGAATTTAGTGCATCCTTTTACAAACTGATATCACATACCACATCATATTGAAGATAGACTTTGACCATAAGTAGGTGTGTTAACATGTTCGGGTTTATAGTTCCATTCAAAAAAGTAGGGCCTAGGGGGTATTGTAATAACAGAATCCTCTAAATGTAAACGATAACTACAAGGATGAATCCAAAGATTGATAGAATTGCAGGGTATTGTTGTGATAGAATTGTACCGTTTATTTAAATTCGTTAGAACTACTGGTGAAACCGTGAATTATCCGATCATTGCACTTTCAAAATTGGAATTTTAAAAAATTTGGAATCCATTTTTAAAAATTGTATACTCTCGCATCACGTGCAGATTCTTTTGTTGCCATTGCTGTATTTTGGTGTCCAGTTTTCCCGGACATGTTTCATCTGATGAAATGATAGAGACAAGAGAAATGAATCGAGTTTGGTTGAACAAAATAATATCCTGTATCAGGATAGGCTAGAAAGTGCAAGAGTTCTCTTCCTTGTTTAACCTTAATGTGTACAATCTGCTTTTAAAATCATTGTGAATAATTGACTTGTAACATCAGTTTGCGGCATCGTACCAAGATGCCTCCGCTATTGTAAATTGCCTTGTCGGTGTTAATTTTGTGATTTTTGAAATATGGTTTATTTTTAACCATTTACAGTCACTTGTCACTATGAATGTTCATATAAGAGACAAACCATTGATTATTAAGAACACATGAGTATTCTTGCTGATGTTTACGTGTAGTGAACATGACAAATCATATAGAAGATCGAGACACCTTAGAGAACTCACAAGGATTCGTGTTGCAGACATAATTGAGTGTGATAATTAATACACGGTAGCTCAGTCTTTTGACGAGACACGAGGAGCGACGCGAATCTTGAACACTCTCTCGGAATCCATGATTGACGTGTTCATAAACTATTATCCTACCTCATGTAAGAATCTCGATCTCTGATTGGTCCTTGTGACCCTGAATAAATACTGATATCCCCCTCTTGAGCCGGGGAATAAATCATTATACCCCGGCACATGAAAAGCATGAAAAAAGCGTGCAGATTGAGCGTCTTGAAATGTACAATGTATGTTACCTCGAACACATGATCCAGCTGGTTACTTTTGATCAACTGATATGTAGCTTTGAACAAACTATAGTAAGATGACTTACGAATTTCTTACCCTTTATCTTTATATTATATGCGTTTGTTTAACATTCGGTAAGATAAATTCGTTATACCATTCAAAGGCGGGGTCCACGGGGAGATATCCGCCTCTCGCTTGGTGTTATGCAACTCGACTCCGGCTCGTCGCATAACACCAAGCTTGAGGCGGATATCTCCCCGTGTACCCCGCCTTTGAATGGTATAACTTATATTAACTATATATTTCTCTTGTTCTAAGGCTTGTATTCCATGTGTCTGTAGTGCGTAATTCGCAATGCGTATTAAACACTCTGCGCTAATATGGATTAAGTTGATTCAATGTACGTTTAATGCGTACAGCGTGACGCGCAACTCGTAGTGCTTGTTCCAATTACGTGTAAATGGAATCATCTTCTACTATCTTTAAGTGTAAAGTGTTTTAAAACGCATTAGGCACTAAGGATGAAGAAGATGTCAAAGATGAAATGCAAAAGAGGCAATTGTGGTGCACGTCCACATATCTTTTTGAATGGGACTCCGTGCGATTTTAGTGAAACGGAGCATATTCCAAATAAAGCATGATTTTGACTCTTCATGAAAATATATATGTCATCATTTTTCGTGGACTTGGTGCAGAAAGGTACCAAGTGCATTTTTGGCACATTTTCACTTTTTTGAAAATGATTGATAACTTACATGTCCTTCATGTTGTGTAAAATTGTGAGACTGTACCTTCATTAATCACTCAAATATTTTTTAGCTTAAGTTAGCTGTTGGTATGGTCATTGCTAGCGATGTTGACTGACTAAGGGTGTGGGTTCGAATCCTGCATCGGACATTGGGAAGTACAGTACTATAAACCATTGAAGATAGTGTGATCCCAATATAACGTTGTTTCACTTAGATTGTAACAGATGCCGTTTTAAATGTTCCAAAAACATTGATTCAGACGCAAGAAAGAACATCTTTGTGAACTCTATCACGACTTACGAAAGACAGAGCAGCTACACATGCCACATCGTGGAGTCTGTGTCGCCAGTTAGGTCAAAAGGAAAATTAAAAACGTTTCCTTGACAGTATCAATTGGTCCTGGTTGGATATTTGAATTCCGTTTGCAGGACATTCTTTCTTTCTACACTGTATATCGGACGGAAAGTGGTGGACTATGCACTAGAAATGAAGAAACGCGGAAGTAGAGCAATAATCATTCATAATCATAAAATCTATTATCAGAAAGAACAGGACAATTAGTTTATTCAGGTGTCACACTTGGCATTTAAAACATAAAATGGCAAGAAAATATCACGGAATAGAACACAAGCAAAGGTCCAGCCCATATCAATCTAGTTAAAACTAGCTGTAATGTTATCGTCCTCTAAGTCCTTACGTTACATCTAGCTACTAACCCATCTGGTCCGTGTCGCGCATGCGCGGAAATCAACCAATGGACAAAGAACTGGCTGATCTCTTTGAATCAGGCGTCGTTAGAATTTATATTGCATTTTAGATATTATGAGCACAAATATCAAAATTTAATGTATGACTTATTGTAAATAAACATTACAGCACGTTTTCACTTGATTGACCGATTCTAACAGCTTGTATTAACTAGATTGTCCGATTCAAAGGGATCAGCCATTTCTTTTTTCATTGGCTGATTTCCGCGCATGCGTGACACGGACCAGGTTGGTTAGTAGCTAGATGTAACGTAAGGACTTAGAGGACGATAACATTACAGCTAGTTTTAACTAGATTGAGCCCATATAGGCTCATGAGACTCAATAAGTCATACAAAAAGATATGTAAATACAAACATTCACCTATACACACATACGAACACATGCTTATATTATATATATACATACTGATATATAGAGGATACTTAATGTTGTTTTCCAAATACCAGGTTTATTTCATCGAGTGTCATGGGTAAAGTTGATATTTCACGAGTGGCGCAGCCACAAGTGAAATATCAACTTTACCCATGTCACGAGATGAAATAAACCTGGTATTTGGAAAACTACATTAAGTATTCTATTTATTATATGATTTTTAATGAAATATGTAATTAAAATGACTTTAAAACTGGAATGTTTCCCCTTTTTGTTCACATGACTGAAAGTAGTTCCGGCACCTGACCAGTGACGATATAATATATCGTCACTGGTCACAGTGAAAATATAATATATCGTCACTGTTGCCTGATAGACAGTTTATTTCACTGATAAATCCCAGTATTTCATTGCTGATCATATAATAAATAGATATATAGAGTAATATAGTTGAAATAGTTATTAGAAGCATAGAACATTATTTGGTAAGACAACGTTTGCATGTTGGCAGATCATCAGACTCTAACATCTATCTTTATAGTCACATTAACTTTTCCAAATCTGTGTGAATTTTTTCCTGCTTTCCATATGGTATATACATACATTCATTGTGAATTTTAAACATTCATTTGTATCCAAATGTCCATGAATGAATATTTTGTATGCAATATGCTGAGGAAGGAAATGTTCAATGTAGATCATTGTGTAATTGTCACATAAGGTGTTTTTGAAAGTTGTACTGAAGTGCATCAAACAAATTTTATGGATTCGTTCCAACTGGATGAGACCACATTTAAATTAGAAATAGGAAAATAACAAGGTTCAGGAAAAAAATCAAACATATTCACATATATAAGTCATTTATGTATTAAAAGGAAATAAATAGTGTTGACATTTAAAATGATGACAAAATATTATGACGATTATACGTGCTAAAATTGTGGCTGTCTTGATATGACATGCCCTCAAGAAACCAATATGTAAAGATTCATACAGCATGCCGAGAGGAACACATGTACATACAGTGTATGGCGCATAAATAGCCAAATGTGGACATATAGTTTAATATAATACCTGCTACATCATACACCTTTAATATCATTTACAAGGTGACTCATTCAGAGACTGCAAACGTGTTAGTGGCAATGCTTTCATGATTCAAAGATTTCATAAGAAATTTATTTTTCCTCCTCAACATAAGAATACTACATTACCTCGTTAGTTGGCAAATGAAGCTGATTTCATTAATTGTAAACGTTTCTCAAAGAACCCTCACACCCACTGATTTTCCAATGTAAATGCATCACAAACAATCATGATGTGATATGATAACAATGCTTAAACTAGAGATGTTTTGTTATTTCGGGAATTGATAACAATACTTAGATATAATGGATAGATACACAGAACACACTTTCCTGTAACTGGAACTGTTGTTTTTCTGATATCACTTCTGGTTGACGAGACGTGCACTGGCAAATGGCAGGTCTAGAAATAAAAATGACACCATGAATTTGCCAGTTACTCTATCTAAACAATAAACACTCACAAATGTGTCAACAAAGATTTTACAATAGTATCATCAAGTTCTTGATATGGTCCCTTCAAAGAACAACGAATATACCGCTTTGGAGCCTACAACAAATAAGTTAGTACAGATGCATTAAAGGGGCAGTAGCAAGTTTTTTGATAATTTTACATTTTTAATATTTCATTTATAATTGTAAGTAAATGCTAAATGTATCATATTGACAGTGTCAACAATCTCATTACACAAGCCAATCACCCACAGTCAGAGGACAAAGTATGAGGCTTCACATAAAATCTATTTGCGGCCATTTTTGTGTGAACACCTTTAATTAATTTTTGTAAGAAAAATGAATCGCATGGCTGAAGTTTACGTTATCTATTTGAATTATTACTGCTTTATTTCGTTTGAATACATTGTCTTTCAATTTGAACCATTTATTTTTATTTTCCTGGCATCACCTTATATTCCCCAAAAAAACGTGCTACTGCCCCTTTATACAGCACAATCCTTGCTTCTGTTGATTTACATGTAATATAATGTAATGGAGAAACAACGACTGTGAGGACTAACCAGAGAATGAATGAATAGTCTTTATTTCCTCCAATAAGGTCGGAGAGTACAGATATATTATCATAACATATTTACATAATATAACGCATTAAGACAAAAGATCAGTGATGGGTAAAACATTGCATATTGAAAGATTTTTCATGGATAGAAATGTTTTAAAGGTTTAACAAAGATTTTTCATGAAGATATATTTATTGCTGCAATATCGATGAATTGTGCCCACTGGACAAGGTTAAGATCCTGGTATCCAACTGGTATCCAACTCATCTCAAAATGTTGTCATAGCAAAGTTGTATTCCATTCCGTTTCATTATCTCATCTCTCACGACTTCATGCAATTTAGCCTCATTTCCCAACATGCTCTTAATTTTTTCAGAAGCAATACGGGAAGGCTACTACTGTAAACATTAATAAGTTGTTCATCCTCAGAATTCAAATGTCTAATTTTTAATTCTGCATAAGTATGAATATTACATCACATAAATGACAAAAGCCCACAAGTCATAAATAACATTAGTCGTTTTGCTTGTGGAGGGAACTTAAAGTTACAAACATGAACTGAACATTGTAAATCATTTGTTAAAATACACAATGAGTTTAATAAGAACTATTTTCTACATTCTGTGATAAGATTTGAATGAACCTTTGTGTCAATTTGTTAATCCAACACGTCAAATTGGTTTGGACAAGCCACTGCTATCAAAAGTGACCGGATGTTTTTAAAATTTAAAATATCATCTTTTTCAATTTGAAAGATTCTTAAATTTGTGATTTGGAAAGGTTGTACTGCTTAAATCATTGTCTCTCCATATAGGCAGATCAAGTCATATTGATACAGGCTCTATTATATTATGCCAACTTTGTGGGATAGAATGACAGACAGACAGACAGAAAGTTTTATTTCTCAACCATCAAACTGTGGTACATGAGAATGTAAACAATACAAATAAGTTATAAAATATATACATGACAAGTGACTGGACAGGTTTACTGAGAATTATTTGAATAATCTCAGTTCATTAATGAATAATTTCAAGTTCTTTAAATGCTTAATATTTCTAGTACACAATATTTTTCTAATCATAACATGCTTTTGAAGACCATCTATTGGTGCTGAAAAATACACATTTTCGTTGTTGGACAAGAGCTTCACAAACGAATAAATAATGAAACTCATCTCCAACAGCATTAGCATTACACAGTTTACATATTCTCTCATCTTTTGGAATTACATGCCATCGGCCGGTTTCAGGTTACAGGTTCTAAGTTTTAATATGGGGAAATAAATATCTTTAGGTAAGTATAGGTAATTTTCAAAACAAAAATCATACTTAAAGCATTTGTAAAATTGACCTTTCGAACTGCTCTCTATGGAGCTACGCCAGTGCTGCAGAAATTGATCCCTTAAAACAGTTTCTACCTTTAAAGCCAGCCTTGACGTGGAGAAATTCTGAGGGTTTGAGAATACTTCGGATAGGCCACAGTTATTTAATATTTTTGTAATTACAAACAAAACCATTAACAGAGATAAATTTATACAATAGTGAAGAGAGTTTACATTGATGTGTACATGTCGCTACTTTGTGCCAGAATGAAATGACCGAGTTCGCCATATACCATAAAGTTTGGGGTAGAGCTGCGGAGACCGACAGCAAGTTTAATGAATCTAAGGTGAACTTTTTCGATAAGGTATATTTATTCAGATCCCCAAACTTCACAATCATGAAGGAGGATTGGGCATATCATAGCATCAAAAGCTTTTAATGTACAATCAATTGGGAGTTTTAAATTTCGGACTTTTTTTAGAAGTGCAAACATTGCTTTCGTTGCATTTTCTATTAATACTTTAATGTAACATAATACTATTTGGTCGTCAATAAAAACTGTTTAAACTGATGTCGGGCAATAAAGTTAATATGTAATGATATCCTGACACTAATAACTGGTCATAATGAGATGATATGTTATTTCATACTGAGATCCCCGACACTAATAACTGTGATACAGTATCGCTGGACAGGAAAAACTGACAAGGGACTACGTGGCTTAGGTCACGGAGATGACTGGACAGAGCACGTGCAGGGCACGTTGTGCTGAGTCAGCTAAGTTTCCTCAATAAATACGGGCGATTGGTGTGAGGTCAGGAGGAGAACGAACGGGAACATCAGGGCGCCCAGAGGCTGGCAGAACAACTGAGTCAACCAGAAGAAACTTGGACTCTGTGTGAGTACTGAGACTATTTAGAAACTCAAACCAAATCTATAGCCGCTTTTGGACAAGTGCCCAACAGCCGTTCAAGCTATCATCCGACTCCGTGCAGATAGCGACGTTCTCCAAACTCTCCATCTTGTAATTGCTTTTCTGCAACTACTGGTATCGTTACCCCGACCTACAGTTGCCCTGCTGATATCGTAACCCCGACCTACAGTTGCCCTGCTGATATCGTAACCCCGACCTACAGTTGCTGTACAAGTTATCTTTGTTGCTGACCTGTGAAGTTCCTGAGACCACTGTTAATAAAGATCGTACATATAGCTGAAGCCCTCGTGTGTTGTAATTGTGTCACATTAATACCTGTTAAAAACCTACCATTCCTATGGAATATCAAACCAAGATATGTATGAGCATCTACTATTTAAATTTTTTTTTATCCCCAAGCGAAAAGGAGAATTTGGAATTCGCTGTTTTCGATGGCCCTCCGCCGAAGATCACTTTCTTAGTTTTTGATAAATTGACAGTAAGTTTCCATTTTAGGCAATATTCATAAAAAATATTTAAGAGTTTTGTAACTCATTTGGATTTTCACTAAACATAACAGCGTCATCCGCATATAGTAAGATGATCAGATGTAACCAAAGATAAAAGACATCTTGATTGGTAGTTTCAAAGTTCACACCAGAGCAACTGTTTTTCAGTAGGCATGATTCAAGATCATTTATAAAAATTGAGAATAATAGTGGCGATAGGTTTTTACCCCGTCTGACTCCCTTTTTACATTAAAAGAAAGGTGACAATTTATTTCCAACTATAACAGATGATTTAATATTTTTATACATATTTTTAACAAATGTCAAGAACTTGCCGTTAATTCCACATTGAATCATTTTAAACCATTGCCCTGCCCGCCATACAGTATCAAAAGCTTTAGTGAAATCAACGAACACACAGTAAAGTTTACGCTTAGATTGCTTTAGTATTTCTCAAACTATGTTTAGAATAAACAAGTTATCTGCAGTCGAAAATCCTTTTCTAAATCCAGCTTGTGCGGGTGTAAGGATACTGTTAATTTCTGTAAATAATGAGAGTCTTTCATTTAGTATGCTTGTGAACAATTTCCCAAAACAACTCAGAATTGTTATCGGTCTGTACGAATTTGGATTATTTCTCTCGCCATTTTTCTTATAAATTGGTCGAATGATACCGGACAGCCAAGATTCCGGGACATGTCCTGTAGTGAGGACAATATTGAAAAGCGACGTTAAAGGGGCAGTAGCACGTTTTTTTTATAATTTTATAATTTGAATTTCTCACTGATAATTGGAAGTGAATGCTAAATGTATTATTTTGACAGTGTCAAAAATCTCATTACACAAGCCAATCATCCATTGTCAGAGGACAAAGAATGACGATTCACATCAAATCCATTGGCGGCCATTTTTGTGTGAACACCTTTAATTCATTTTTGTAAGAAAAAGGAATCGCATGTCTAAACTTACCGTTATATACTGGAATTATTACTGCTCCATTTAGTTTAAATACATTGTCTTTCAATTGAAACCATTAATTTTCATTTTCCTGACATCACCCTATATTCCCCCAAAAAACGTGCTACTGCCCCTTTAAGAGAGGGGTCAATAAGTTCACAGAATCCTTAAAATAATCATTTTCAATAAGATCGACACCACAAGCCTTATTTCGTTTTAAGTGTTTTATAGCGAGTTTTACTTCATCCTCAGTTATGTCCTTATTCAGAACTTCGCTGTCATAGACCTTTTCATCATTCGAGGCATTATCATCATCGTAGATATCATCTACAACATCATCATTAGTATCATTTAGCTTAAAGAAAGATTCTATACTTGGAATAGATTCCTGAACATCACATTGTTTATCATTAAGTATCTTCCAGAACTCTTTTGGCGAATATTGCCTATCAGTTCGGGATTTTTCCGTTACCTGCTTTTGATATTGTTTGCTATGTTTATCAAGACACCTTTTATATGCTTTCTACATCTGTAGATAAAGAGATTTATTTAACGGGTTTGTTGTTTTATTAAGCCTTGTCTTGGCTCTATTAAACATTTCCCTCAATTTCCTACATTCTTGATTATCTTTTTCAGTTTTAGTTTTTGAAACGTTTGAGCGAACACGCCTTACACCAAATGTATTGCATGCAGCAGTCACTAGCACGCGCGAAACGCCGTTCGCAATTTCCTCGACGGTAACTGGGTCAGCCTTACTGACATGTGCGGATTTTGTACGTTCAAGTAATTCTGTGATTTCTTGAGTATCTATACTTTTGCAAAACAATTCAGATTTCGAAGAGTCGTACCTATTTGGTTTACTTTGACTATTTACATTGTGGGATGGATTAATTGTGTTATGTTCACTTTTCGATGGATTATTAACGGAGCTGAGTGAGAAATTGAGAGGACAATGGACATCTGAATAAAAAGGTGACAAATGAATGACATCAAGTTCACAGTATAATGGTAAGCACATTGGAGAAGATATAACATAGTCTATCAAAGACTTACCACTGCAGGTAACTTCGCCAACATTTCTAACTTTTCCAAGTCTACCGTTACAAACAAACATACTAAGATTTTTGCACATTTCTATTAGTCTATGTCCAAAATTATTAACATTTGTCTCATCTTTAGAATACCTTTCGAGTGGTCAGTTAAGAGCCTCAAGAAAACATTCAGGTTGCAATTCTCTCTTTAGATGCCTGATTGGAGGCAATCAAAGTTAGTTGTGCAATCAGCGACGCTGTTCTTAATCATCCTTTTTCTACTGAATCATGACAAAGGCATTGTAGTATGAACCGCCCTTTCCATGCAAGAAGAGTTGTCATTTGATAAAGAAATTCAAAGGGATTGTGAATGCATTTTTATTCCAACAGGGGAATCACCCGGATCGCGGAACCCACTGCTTTCGGCGTAATAGAACAGAGGCTGTATCAACATTTCATTACTTGATCTGCCTCTGTGGGGAGAGAATGTGCTTATATAGGTTGTACTTCAAAATCTGTAGTTTAAAGATAAACAATATACTACATATCACCAAAAAAATTCCCATGAGTGAAAATATCAGACTTGAAAAGCTATTTTTAATGATTCACAAAAAGGAAATGCATTTTGGATTTTATTACAGTGTTATCAGATTTGGTCACCTTTCATATTCAAGCATGCCTTAAAGGAAAATTCCAATGAAAAAGGAAAAAGAGCATTTTATAACAATGTTAATTGATAAATCCTTCAACTTTGGCTAATAATTTTTTGCTAAATCACCAAGTTTACCGGCATTGGTGGGGGACGCCATATTGGTATCTCGAACGGTAAACGAGAGCGAGAAACGCCGGGAATATGACGTCAGCGACACACCACGAAATTAGGGGACGCCGTTAGATTCAATGGTGGGCGGTGACGGCTCGTCAAACATATGACTGTAACAACCATCACGACTTTAATAAAGACATGCCGGGTGCAGAATATTCTACTTCTATGATGCCCAAAGCAATAAATAAATATTTCTGACTGCTGAAAACTTCACTAGAGGTTGGAAAAGATCATCTCCCATGTGCGGACGTCACAAGGTTTGTACACTGACTCACTGTCATTTGTTGAGAATTTTTATAAGCTAGAGACACCATACATAAGGTTGAAATAAAATGTTAAATGACTTTGCTGAAATAGGTGCATTTGTTACAAAAACTAAACGCAACCTAGAATAATGTTTTATCAAATATATCACTCGAAAAAATAGACCAACTGACGTGATGTTGTCGAAGCGAATCCGCGATGATACCGTGGTATGGTTCGTAATCAAAATGAAATTGTTTATATATGTCAAAACACGATTGATTAATTTGAAAGATGGCATTTTCTATGTTGGCATGGACTTCGCTTTTTTATTATTCAAATCTTGGCTTGTTTGAGGACGAAAATATTTTTCTATTTTTTTAGTTGTCGATGGTACGAAACCAAGTTTGATAAGGAATCACTGAGGCGCATATTCTGTGTGAAATATTATCGGAAAGTTAACGATTATTGTGATGTTCAGATATCATACCATGTTGATTATTTTCCAAAGGTATTTCTGCTAAACAATACGTACAGAAATTAAAATGGAATTATGAGATACCATTAGTATACTAAAACGATCAGTAAGGAATGGTGCTTTGAGTAATATTAAAGATCTATCACCTCATCAGCAAGGAATACAAAATAATAACATACTCACAAAATTTCTTTATATCATCGAGTGTTTTTTTATATCTAAGTTGCTATGATGTAGCTGAATAATCCATATTTGTTTGTTTATTCTTATCATATCTTTTAGTAAATAAAATTCTTTAACTATTTAACTATGATTTTTTTTTATTCAATTGAACTGAAGGATATGATTTTAATGATAACAATGCACAAATTATCACAACGTATGTCTCTTAATTAAGACTTAAATTTTTTTGTAATTTATGCATGTTTTACATTGAATATTTCCTTTTATATATTTTAAAAAGAATACAATGATTCTAACACGTTCATGACAAAAAATATTTTCCCCTTTTCAAACTGACTAGAGACTTTTTCAAACTCCACAGATTGAATGTGAAAAAGTACCAGATTAAAAAATACAACTATCGTAGTAAGTTCTAGTAACTCTGAGAAAATAAAAAGTCTTTAAAAAATATCATTTCTTATTTTTGGAAATTATAACCTAAGGTCTTAGTGATTGATAATATGTATATTACAGATAAGACATGCACGTTTGATGTATCTTATTTCAAGGAAACGTTTTCTACTTTGAAAGTGTTAATTTTAGGTAAAAAAAAATAATACAGTACGTCAACATATTTCAGGTAAACATTAAGTATCATGTTTTAATCTGAAAAAAATCTCGTTTTAAAAAAAATTATTTATATTCTGTTTTTTTCTTTTAGATTGATATTGTTAATAGTACTAGACAAAACTGCAAATTAGTCGTAGTTGCTTGTTGAATAATCTGTCCGACGACTGGGTCGTTCTATAGGCACAACGATGTTTTACGTTAACAAAGTGCGCAGCGCACACATTCAGCAATTCTAGTCATATCATGAAAACTCCACTGCACAAAGATGTACGTAGTTTATAATAATAATAATATAATGAAGGTTTAAAATTCTGCCAACACTTAACTCGTTGACAAAAAAAAAAAATAATTTGTGAGATTGTGTTTTATAACTCAAACATTCGCTAGAATTGAATTGAAATCGTACTGGAATTTTCCTTTAACTCTTCGCCTCACAGTCGTCTGGCAAATTCTGAAGTTGTTGACAATAAGGAACAATCACAACTCTCCTGCTACATAAGGTCGAACATTTTCCATTTTAACAGCATGTTAGGATTACAGTTCATGAAAAGGATGACAACTGGCAGAGGGAACCTGTCCATGTACATCTCTGTGGTGAGATGTCCATTAATCACAACGATGTAATTGGTTGTGTTGGCATGTATCCTGCCCCAGACTATGATGCTGCCTCCATCACAGGGAATAATCTCCTGTATGCAGCAACGTGTCTCCATAAACCTACCTCTATCAGTCTCCGGGGGGCTCAAACCTGAATTTGTTCCATAAACGTTTAAAATTTCTGTCACAAGCAACCCTGTTTTTTCCATGTTGACGTGTTGGCTACATTGCTCGCATTGGCGGGTGTAGGCTTAGTCCACATTGTTGACCGTTCTGCTCACCGTCTGGAGATAAATTCTGCCTCGAAATGCTGTATTGGTTGTTGCTGTAGCTGTTTGCAAAAGGTTCCAGTGGTGGAGTTGATGAAGGTATCGATTTTTGTTTTGGGCTGTCTCCAAAATCTGGGTTTGAATCTGTTGTAAGCTGCTTCACAATCTTAGAACTGTTAAACGAGGACATCCAATTACAGCAGCAATGTCCCCATCTGTTGACACAGTCTGCAGCACACTAATGGCCAACTCTTTTCTTTTAAGTATTGGCATTGTAAACGATAAATGGAATGAAAAGATAAATACAATATACTATACTAAATACTTTTATACCCGTTACAAGCTGTTTTCACGTTCATTTTTAAGCATGGTAACATTTCACAATGGCTTCTTTTAATAGTTATTATTCTTTAGATGAAAACAGGAATGTGTAAAAGTGTGTTAGCAAGTAAGATTAAGAAAACTTTTAATTATGTCTTAAAATTTATTTAAACAAACGAAAACATTACAAGTCTCATTATCTAGTCAAGAAAATGTCAATCAACTGATAACATGAATTCAATGTTTAATAAAGAATAAAGGGGCATTATTTCATTGAAATGTTTTGGCATTTTTTCACTTCTCTTTTGATGATTTCCCTTTCACCTATGCTTTGATTGAAAATAGGACAATTGACTCAACCTGTGAAATTATGGCAATCACACAGTTATCAGCAAATCACCAAGTCTGTCATTTTAGCACAAAAGACTTAGGATACTAGATGTTAAAACGCAGCAAACAAAATTTCTCAGTGAAAATTACTTTAAATGATTTTCAAATTTAAAGAGGTGTAATATTTCCTTCGCCATTTAGTTTATATGAAATCAACCGTGAAGCTTTCTTCACACCCACCTTCTTCATAGTTCCTGTGAAGCCGAAGAGTGGTCCCCTCTGGTACGCAACCACCACAAAAACCACCACAGAGGAGGTGAATCTGGCGTCCATCCACTGATCTGGTCACTGAGGGCTCGTAGGGCTGATATTCAAATGGAGTCCAGGTTTGCTGAGCAAAAATGATAGACAGAAGTTATAAGGAGTGTGTGAGTGCATCAGGTTAACAGGTTATTCTTTTACATCTGAGAAGATTTTCACCTACTCACCTGCAAGCTGACAACTAGGCCAGTCTGACGTGTATCAATATCAAACGTTCCAACCGGTCCACAGCCTCCTGGGGAACTCGTATAGCAATCCATTGCATGTCCATAAGGGTGTTTCATACCATCTCCAACAGCAAAAGTAAAGTCGTCAACTACCACAGTCATGTTCTATAAAGAAAAAATGTGTCAAATATGATGTAATATAGTGGTGTAGTGATATAGTGATTTTAAGTGGTTTATTTACATCTTTTGAAGATTTGAAAACAGTGTGGATAAAAGCCTTTTTTTAAATTTAGTTTTGTGTTAATACGTATTTTTGATAATATATATATATATTTATATAACCATGTTTCCCCTCCTTTACAATTGGCAAGTTCAGAGACAATATTAATTATCTTCATTTTCTTGTGGAACAGAAGATGGATAAAAACTTTTCTTAATTAGTTAGCTCTTTTGATTTATTAATGAACATTTACTCAGAAATGATGCTTAATTATTCATCATAATTTATTTTTTAAATAACGCACGTTTATATTAACTCTTATCTTGTTGAAGTTGGTCGTCCCTTCTCTCCCTATACCATAACCAGCCAGAGGCCCTACTCCTGCACAGTGGTTATTACTCTTGTCAGGGTAAACTCCTGTGTTCGTCACTGGCAGACTAATATACTCGGTTGGTGACTCAGTGTTCATATTGTGACAGTAGATCTTTGTGGGACATCCCAAGAAGGTGGGAGCATCAGGGTAGATCCAGTATTCTCCATCATCCACATCAGGGGACATTGATTTCACATCGGAGCAGGATCGTGGGATAGACGCTGTAGAAAATTAATAAAACTATGTGTTGAACACTACTTCCTCTTTCTTGTTACTATTTGGCGTGAAACTCTGAAGTGGTTATTTACTCGATAACCTGCAGAAAGCAAAGGCAAACACTGACTTAAAATCAGAAAAGGACTAAGACTTTTAAAGACATAAAACAAATTACTAGACCTTGGGCAGGGGTGGGTCTTGTGTAAAAAAAATATGTTCCCTTGTTTTGACTCTTGATTCCTATAGGGCACTCATAGGAGAGTTAATAAAATGTGGAACAGAATCTGTACTTCAAGATAACATTTTCATAAATAATAACTCATATAACACAACTAATGTTTTCATACCATATTCGGTATCAGCCCCTGGTCAGATATTGGGGTCTCGGGCTGATACTTAAGGTGATATGAAAATACTCCTACAATACTAAACTCACGAGCAAAAGAAAGTATAACACTCAGTTGTATTTATCATATGTACAATTTTCAAAGTCAGATATCTCGAGTTTTTGACGTCGTTTTCCAAAAATGACTTGTTTGGAAAATTAGTCCAAAACATTAAATAAATAAAAGAATACCTCTACGCGGTTTTTTAAATTTAAAAAAAAAATTTAAAAATTCATTATTAAAATTTCCCTAAATTTATTTTGACAATACACAACTTTTCATCGACATATAACACATACTCTGTGTGAAAATCAATAAATGTTCATCGTCATGCACACATTTACAACATTTTGAACATGGTAGGGGTCATGTTGGTGTAAATTTCATTTCTTACCCTAGTCTACTTTAAATGATGACATTTAAGTGAAAATATAAAACAGTCACCAATAAAGCCATTCAAACTACAGCCGAAAGGTGTTATTGTCTGCTTCCATAATCAAATGCATCTTATTTCTTTAAAATATTGAATTAATGGAAAACAAGTGAGTGTTATACTTTCTTTTGCTCGTTAGTTTATATTTATGTCATTGCTTGTTAAAATATTGCATTCCAGACACGCCTTTACATCACAATAGGGATAAAATAAATAGTGGAGTTGAAATTGAAATCAACAAATATTCGTTATGTGAAGGATCTAACTGAAAAATACTGACCCCTAACCCCAAGAAAAGACACCAAGTTTACCCCTTTATGTCATTTATGAACCTTGATATGGGTATGTTGGCGGCCATCACCATTGTCCACTACTTTAGTTCACCTTGATAATAACTACAATGTATTCCTTGACCCAAGAACAATAGGTAAAAACAACATATATACAGAACATGACCTATCCCGGTTGAGAAACATGGGTTGTAAGCATGCGATTGCTATCTTGGAAGCCATCTTGAATTATAGACTTTTTCCCAACATCTGGATGGACTAGTCAAGTTTTTGTGTCCTACAAGAATTACGAATAAAAGCTAGGGGGCATATTTCTGCGCACAGGAAAGATTTCAATTCTGGACTTATATTGTTGTTGAAAGACACGTACGGTCTTTAAAGCTCCCATCAATTTTACTAATGGTTTAAAAATGGGTAGAATCTAAACAAACACATGTCCATAAGGTAGAAGAAAACCATTAGGGTAAGTTTCAAAATTTTAATATCCCTTTTTTGAAAGCAATGTGAAACTCAAGCTTTTCAAGGATCATATTATATCTTACCTCGTTTTCTGTAAAGATTGTGTTGGTTGTTGAGTGATTCCTGGAACTGCACATCCCAGCACTGACTGGACACACATTCCTTCTTTTCCGTGTTGTACAGGAACCAGAGCAGCGAGGTATTCAAGCCTACATGATTTGCACATCCGTAAAATGTTTCATTATGAAGTATGTTCACTGGAGAACTCTTGGGGTCATTCCCATCTACATCAAGCAGTTGCATGAAGGAAACTGAAATGCAATACTCGCTTACAACAACATCAGTTAGAATCAGTAGTAAGCAAACACAATATGGTGTTTGATACATGGTGCACCACTACAGTATGGTCTTTACGAATTGAGAGATAGCTTTATGTTGAGAATAGGTACTCCAGTGCTTCACACCGGCTCACTTTATTATTATGAATAAGGTATATGAGCTTTTAAGTTGACACTAATGTTAATTCGTTGCATGTGTGCTTTTAACTTTACTAAAATACTCTTTCGTTCCATTTGTGATTTTTTCATCGGTAAAGTGACTTTAAACTGACTCATGAACAAAGCGAGAATATTCTTTATTTTTAAGTAATTTAACAGTAAAGTAACAGTACATAATACGTCAACATGTTAGCATATAGCTTTTGAAACAGGAGTGATGTTGATACTTGTATTTATTATTTATTTTTACACAGTGGAAACTTTGTCCCGCATGTCAGAATTCAATACTAAATATTTGTACTAATGTAAAAGCTCAAACAATTGTCACTCATGGGCAATCTCAACCAGCATTTACGGCATGAAAAACTGCTTTAAACATAGAACAGGATTTTAAGTGATAGCTTTTAAACTGATCTGTTTTCATGCGACAATAGAATAAAGGTTTTTGTTACATACGTTACCAATTTTCATTCAGTAATTCAAACACAAAATGTCAAAATGTCAGATGAACAATATTAATCAATAGCGTAATTTATATGCAACACATCTTATCTTAACTGGACAGTATTGTCAACCAGTCATATTATGGTTAACCTTGTAATAAACTTCCACAAATAGTTACATCTAGCTTTCTAAGCTTCTTTATCTAAACTCCCTCTTTATAGTTATCAGCACAAACGCCTTAATGACTTGTGGGACATTTTCTGTGGAGCAGATACCATATGTAAAAATGTGCCTTTTTGGTATTTTTAACCTTTTTTGTATTTTTATTTTCGGCAGTCTCCATGGAAATGTAACTTTATTGGGGACCTGTGGGATTTGTCATCTTCTGATGAATTTGGTTATATGATAATTTTGGCATTCTCGATAAACCATATACATATGTATGTCAAGTATATGAAATCAGACATCTTTAACGGGTATCTTCAAAAACGTCTTACCTACAACCACTGAATTTAGATATCAGTAAAGTCTTGATTTGTGATCGTTTTACAGGACACTGGTAGGTTATTGAACTACAATGATAATATTGTTTCCGTAAAGATCACCCGTCCTTATTTACTCAATATGTTATAGTTTTGGTAACGTCACGACGTCAATAACAATTTTGCTGTGACGTCATTAGCCTTGACCTTGTTTGAGGATGATTAATTCGCGGCTAAATGTAAATTTACAAATAAAGGGTTTATTCCAAAATAATGAATGGCTTAAAAAGTGTTAAAATCGACATACTACAAAGGTAATAGAAAAGACCAAACCATCACGTGTTTTGCAAAAGAGTATAGCATTGTGTGATAAGTTTGATCTATAAAACAACACACACTATTCAATGTTACTTTGAGGTGTTGTGGATGGGTGGCTGAGGTATGGTTAGTGCAAGTATTAGGTACCCAAATTACGCTTTTTCACATCAAAGCTATGAAATGGTAAGTGTTATAACAGCAAATTGGAATATAATGACAAAATGTGTTTACATTAGGAATGTGGTTTGTATATGAAAACATCAGGTCAGTTGCACTCGATCATCAACATCACAAAAGAGCTTATGAAGCTTACATGCAAAGCCTTTCAAAAATTCGCAATCAACTACTAAGCGGTAATGTTTCCAACATTAGTTTCCATGAAGTATAAGGTAACTAGCTTTTATTTAAAAAAACAAACACTTCGTGTTAATCCTGACGTTGCAGGGTCTGTGAGTAAAAACCAAAGCCTAAAAACATGTTACATTTTAAGATGATTTATACCGATTGATTAATACATATTGATTTATCTCTTGAATACATGTAAATGCAATATGCATGCATGATAATTTAAAACCCTTTACGATGTGGAAATTACAAATATGTTATGTATTTTGTCATTTATTTTTAGAGAAAACTTCATAATTGCACTAAACCGGTCTTTACATGTTTGTTGATATCTACATGTTTTGCAACTAAACGGACCTGCAAATCAGCAGGCTCAATTAACATGGTAACCAGTAAAATGGACAAGGCTCCATTCAAAACTGTCAATTGTAATGCTTTCGATAAATTTTTCAAAATTATGTTTGTCTGATTGACGAGCGCCATTGCCAACAGTGGTAGGCTTTGTTCCCTGGAAGCTGTCGTCAAATGAACAAAAGCGACTTAATGCTTTATTGTTTCAAAATAATGCCACTGTCCCTACCTCTTATTCAAAAGTGACCATATTTCCTGACACAGCATCCCTAATTATGACATTAAATATAGCTTTCTTAAGCTTGACCCACTTGTTGCGTTTGTTACATCCCACCTTTATATTCCCATTAGTAACAATATTCTGACACTGCAATCAAATGAAATTATCGATCTGTGAAATATTTGCAAATGCTTTAGAAAAGAGTTATGATGTAATCATAATGGTGTCCAAGTCCAAAATGCTTTGTAAAAAGGATTGATAAAATGATCTAATCTATATCTTATTTGAAATTGTGAGGTACATGAGTGCATAAAATATCTCCCCAACTACGAAAGTGTGTTTATACAGTAACTATCTCTTTAATACACCACGATGATCCCTGTAACCAGGCTTATTACGGTACACATAATGCCTTCTACAAAGAACCTTTGAAATAGGTTCATAATTGTAAGTGATACCAGCGCTTGATAATGTTTGTGAATACATCATTCTACAAGAGTGGTCCAATTTCTTCAGAAACCATCCTCTAAGACATATCCACTTTATCTTAAACTGACCAGAAGACCGAAACATAGAATTACAAATCACAAAAACTATTTGCACAAAAGTACAGAAACTCAACTGAAGGGAATGTTGTGAAGCAGACCTCAGACAATAAGCGTCTGTAAACCACTACACATTACAATATCTATAAGAGGTTTCACAATATTAATAGATTTGACTTTAAGAGACTGCATATACATGTATGCCTACACGATTGACTAAAGTCATGGAAATAGAACCGTTCAATTGACCGTGACAGGGACCTTTTTGTACATGTGAACTATTACATTTGATTCTTAAAGCATTTAAGCTATGATATCTGTTCATTTTTAGAAACGGTTCCTTTTCCATCTTATTTCCACGGTGTATATATCATAGTGTTTTCCACATCATGCATGAACAAAGCAAACTCATTTAAATGATTTTCGATTTTTGTTATGAAATAGCCCACGAAAATTTTATTTCAGCTAATTCATTGGTGAAATACTTTGTTTCACTTTGAATTTCTATTTTCTGCATTAATAGATTTTCAAAAATTTGTGATTTGGTGAATCTTTAAGATAGCAGGTTTTTAGAAGTTTACAACAGTTTATAACATAATATTGCTCATATCATCAAGATATTCATATAATTTAACTGTAATATTCTGTTGGTTCGATGCAGTGATGTTATCAATGTAATTATCACATCACCATCAAATAAATTCAGTCTCTTTTGACCAATCATTAATAAAAGCCGAATGTTTTCATTTCACCAACATCTCCTTATATTCCCCCTAAACCGTGCTACTGCCCCTTTAGGCGTTTGTTAGATTTAAGGCATACACATACAATAATTAATTCTTTTAGAGACAAATAAAATTTGTTGATGAATATGAAAGAGTTTTATGGATTTTACATCTTTATTGAAGGAGTGCGAAGTAAAGGTGCAAATACTATTTTCAAGCAAGTGATACTGGACATAATGTTTGCAAAAAATATATACATAAAAGAAGATACTTTATACAATTGAGTACTTCTATGTACTGAGATAACTTTATACAAAGTAATAGTTTGATGTACATGGTGATAATTCATTTGTTATTTTACAGTTAACAATGCATAGGATGCACAAAGACAAAGTGAGAGTAAGTTGATGAGAAGAAGGCAGATTGACTAAGTAGAAATTGGATTTATTTAGTTGGTGGTAAGAACTATTCAGAGTAATGATACTCATTGTCAATTACATATTTTCTGATATGTTGACAGTGTTCCAAGTTTGAGTGCCGTCCTTTCATGTCTATTGGTGTATAGCAGAGGCTTAGGAGTTGTGGAAGGGATTGTTAGTGGTAGGGTATTCAACAAGAAGGAGAAAGCGTCGATGGAGGTGTATGTACATTTCATAAGTTGTCAAATTTAAAAAAAATCAGTTTCATAGGAAAAGCAAAAAGATAATACAAGAATAAAGATTGCAATGGGGACAGTGGAAGTGACATCTTACGATGCTGGCATCTTTGTACATTTTCCTGGATTAAAAATCTTCCGAAATTAATAACACTGTCTTATTGTATTGGACGTTGTGTTACAAATTCATGGCATTAAGTTTAATATTCAGTTAGACTTTGATGTAATGAGAGAGTTGCAGTGTCATCTATCCTTGGTAGAAGGGATCAACACAGTACATAGTCATAATAATAATAATGCAGCCTTCCCCCCCTTTAAATCGATAACGAGTTGCTTTGCATACCTCAATGGATACCTTCTGTCTTCCAAGACAACAGCACATGTTTCAGTGCGATAAGTGGTTGAGTACATGATCATGAAATATGTATGATCAAGGGTGATCACACACACTGAAATATCCTATACTAATGTTAACATTTCCAAGCCAGTCTTAGTTTCTCTTGCTTTCAATGGGATATGAGCATAAATACACTTAAAAATAAAAACAGGAATATGGCTGATAACTGTACTTAAGTGCTTGACAAAAAAGTAAGAATTCTCAATAGTCTCCAAAAGACATTGAGTTCATAAATTGCCTGCTTGTTTCATAATTGTTTTGAGAACACTTAACACTCACTGATTTTGCAATGTTAATTCAACACCAAATTTAAATAATAATTGATTTTAGAAAGAGAGACAGGACACACTGCTAGTTGAACTTGGAACTGTCGTTAATCTGACATCACTTCAATGTGACAAAGCGTGCACTGGGAAATGGTAGGACTGAAAATGAAAATATCGAGATGAATTTTGCAATTTACTCTAGTCAAACAAAAGTGACTCATAACGTTTACAATGATATCAACATGGTGATACTCTTTGTGTGGAATTCAGCGCAGTATAAATCCACATTTTATCATTTTGAAAGACATTATCAACATTTCACTATCCTGTTGTACTGTCCTATTGTATAGTAAAAAATACTTTCCTGGTGTTATTGGTTTTTGGTGTGTAAATAATGTCTATATGCATAATCTTCTATTTTTCAAATTTCCCCATTTGCTTGAAATTGAAATAAGAATCTATACTTGAAAAAGGCTACTGTGAAAGAAAAGAAGTTGGTCGTTCAATGAATTCCTGTGTCTTATTCCTGTTTACACGGGAAGCACACATCCAACAGGTTTAAGGACTTCAGAGATGTTGTCCTCTTCTCTTCAGTTTGCAGTCAAAAGAGAAACAGACCCATACCCCTACAGATCTCCTGCCATAAGGTGAAGTTGGAATTGTGTTTCATTGTACAAACATTGTTCATGGACGCCTACAAACCCTGACCCTCCCACCCCCAGAGTGCAGAATGAACATGCTCTAGTGATCCTTCTTCCAAGATCTAAGATTCAACCAAAGTATTTCTCTACACCATGCCAGATGCAACTGCTTCTTAATATTAATTTTCGGACTCTTGAATACTCTCCTGAGCTTTAATACAGCGGCACTGAGTCGATTTCAGACAGTTTTATGACTGTACAGACAGTGTGGAAACCATTATTCGTTTAAGGTTATAATGAAAGCGAAAGGATACCTTAACAATGATCGATCCTCTCTCACGGAGATGATACGTGGTCTGCCTGAGGGTGTAAGATGCTTCACGTCATTGGGTCGTGCATGTTTTCTAGCTTAACAACTTATGGCAATGTGTAATGATGTCCAGCTCTTTTTTAAATATTCCACCGCAAAAGATCAATATTCTGCTACTTGACAGCCTTTGACATTCAAGCATACGGGAGTATTGATTATAATGGCTTACATGGCTAGTATCAACGTTTTTATAACCAAATTGATCACAATCCTATACTGCAAATTTTGGAAATGGTGGGGAGCATATGCAGTTTGTAGTGTTTGGAGGAGTAATATCCCTACACAATTAAATCTTACCTATGACATAGCAGATTCATAGGTACAAACAATGGGCGTTTGGTTTGTGCTTTTTTATATGTATATTTTGAAAAAATCCTTTATTTGCAAGCTTTATGAAAATGGAAACAAAATGTAATTGATTGTTAGCATAAATAAGTGGTGTTTTGTACATGACTGCCAATAGTTGACATAAATACACCAAAGTTTGTTTAGTGATAAGAGGCTAGTCAGACAATGAAATTTCAGTCCTTTCGATGACTTTGATAAGGACAAAGGCCTACAATCAGTGACATTTTTTAATGAATATTTTTGTCATTTACTGGACATGTCATCGCTCTTCACAGGCCACAGCCATTAAAAGTTACCTGATGTTTTCATTTGAAAGGTTCGTTCTGCTTTACCAGGAGATTTTTATCATGTGTATATGTCCTTTAAACTTATAAATCTCTAAAGTGATCTTTCGTTTCTGTAAACGATTGTTCTTGATAACGTTGCTGATTTTCCCCCTGGAATTCTATGCTACTTATTAGAAAACTAAATGAGTTAAATTCCTTGTGATCATAAACACATCAATCATGAATATTTTCAATACCCACTTTCTTCATAGTTCCTGTGAAGCCGAAGAGTGGTCCCCTCTGGTACGCAACCACCACAAAAACCACCACAGAGGAGGTGAATCTGGCGTCCATCCACTGATCTGGTCACTGAGGGCTCGTAGGGCTGATATTCAAATGGTGTCCAGGTTTGCTGAGCAAAAATGATACAGACAGAAGTTATAAGGAGTGTGTAAGTGCATCAAGTTTACGGGTTATGCTTTTATATCTGAAAGATTTTCACCTACTCACCTGCAAGCTGACAACCAGGCCAGTCTGACGTGTATCAATATCAAACGTTCCAACCGGTCCACAGCCTCCTGGGGAACTCGTATAGCAATCCATTGCATGTCCATAAGGTTGTTTCATACCATCTCCAACAGCAAAAGTAAAGTCGTCAACTACCACAGTCATGTTCTATAAAGAAAAAATGTGTCAAATATGATGTAATATAGTGGTGTAGTGATATAGTGATTTTGAGTGGTTTATTTACATCTTTTGAAGATTTGAAAACAGTGTGGATAAAAGCCTTTTTTTAAATTTAGTTTTGTGTTGATAAGTTTTTTTGATTATATATATATATATATATATATATATATATATATATATATATATATATATATATATATATATATATATATATAACAATGTTTCCCCTCCTTTACGATTGGCAAGTTCATGGACAATATTAATTATCTTCATTATCTTCATTTTCTTGTGGAATAGAAGATGGATAAAAACTTTTCTTAATTAGTTCTGCTTAATTTAACTCTTTTGATTTATTAACAAGATTTTTTTTAATGAACATATACTCAGAAATGATGCTTAATTATTCATCATAATTTATTTTTTTAAAAACGAACGTTTATATTTACTCTTATCTTGTTGAAGTGAGTCGTCACTTCTTTGCCTATACCAACTCCATACAAAGGGGTTTCTCCTGCACAGTGGTTATTACTCTTGTCAGGGTAAACTCCTGTGTTCGTCACTGGCAGACTAATATACTCGGTTGGTGACTCAGTGTTCATATTGTGACAGTAGATCTTTGTTGGACATCCCAAGAAGGTGGGAGCATCAGGGTAGATCCAGTACTCTCCAACATTCACATCAGGGGACATTGACTTCACATCGGAACAGGATCGTGGGACAGAGGCTGTAGAAAATTAATAAAACTATGTGTTGAACACTACTTCCTCTTTCTGGTTACTATTTGGCGTGAAACTCTGAAGTGGTTATTTACTCAATAACCTGCAGAAAGCAAAGGCAAACACTGACTTAAAATCAGAAAAGGACTATAGGACTTTAAAGACATGAACAAAATTACTAGACCTTGGGCAGGGGTTGGTCTTGTGTAAATTCGTCAAACGTAATTTTGAAACTTTATCATAAGCTTACAGGTAGATATATTCGATTCTATAGTGTTTAATAGGTATTGTAACTAATAGGTAGATTAATTGGATGCATAATTTCAAATATTAAACGTATTTGAGATGTTTTCTTGATTTTTTCATACAATCAAGCATTTTAGAGATGTTATGCATAAATGGATATATTTGCAAGTTCAGTGTTGAGATATGAACTTCAATCAGCATATTACATATTTAGTAGTTTATCAAAACCAAACAAAATTTTAGGAAAGATACTCTGTGTCACTTTGATACTTTTTGTAAAAAAGGTCACAATATATCAATTTGTATATTTAGTCATCTCAGTCATTTGACCAAACAATTTGGATATATATAAATATATCAAGATGTATTTTCAGTCATATCAGTCATTTGACAAACAATTTGGATATGTCAACTAGTGTATAAAGATCTGTTTTGCATTTCATAAACTACTCTTATAGTCTTTCGTCAAAGCTTAAATTGTCACATTTTCTTCCTATTGAGAACTGTAACCTAAATTCTAATTAAACAGACCTGTCAATCCATGAACTCTTCAGATGGTTACAGCTCAGTAGATAAGAATTCATCAAGTAGTTAATTATGCCAGAGATTGTCAATTCAGTTCAATATTGTATTCTGTCAAACCAATGTTGGTGGTACTGGATTAATACAAGAAACAAACGGCACACAAAGGACAATATATAGAGAGTAGCCGCAAACCGATTTCTTTTATTAATTTAATAAGGCCTATTAGGTAAACAAGATCGTGTACTTGTGTGTTACCTAATTATGACTTTACCGCTTTGTTTACTCTGATTATATATTAATGACTAAGGCCAGTTTGTGTCTCTCAAGTTCTGGGTTGTCGGGTATTGTATTAGCAAAGAAATGTAACTGTGTGAATAAGAAACATCCTGCAGGTTGATTTAGATTAGATGTATCTTGTCCCATGAACAGGTCTACTAAAGAGAGAATCGACACGCTCCCAAAAACAACGAAACGTACACAAATACAAACTTTTATTTCAAATTCTTAATGTCAATATTATTGTTTGACTTATGACTGAGTGCCATGTTAAACAGAGTGATTTAAAAGATGGTGCCAGGTTTTGCTACTTTCAACAGCTCATCGATTCTAGGATGGAAATATTTCTATGCTTTTCAATGCATAAAGCTATTAGTTATGATACTTTGCCTTCTTATGTTTACTTTTTATTGCTTTTGGTAGAGTTTTGATTAAAGTCGTTAGTACGCCTATATAAGTCTAAAGTTATTGAAGGTTTGGTTAACCAGCACAGAGGATTTGAAATAATTGAATGTTAATGTACTGTCAAAAGAATTCAAGCTGACCTTGCTCTGCACTTCAGGCATCCAGGGTAAACCTTCCAGTGACATACATCAGTCAACCTTGCTCTGCACTTCAGGCATCCAGGGTAAACCTTCCAGTGACATACATCAGTCAACCTTGCTCTGCACTTCAGGCATCCAGGGTAAACCTTCCAGTGACATACATCAGTCAACCTTGCTCTGCACTTCAGGTATCCAGGGTAAACCTTCCAGTGACATACATCAGTCAACCTTGCTCTGCACTTCAGGCATCCAGGGCAAACCTTCCAGTGACATACATCAGTCAACCTTGCTCTGCACTTCAGGCAACCAGGGTAAACCTTCCAGTGACATACATCAGTCAACCTTGCTCTGCACTTCAGGCATCCAGGGTAAACCTTCCAGTGACATACATCAGTCAACCTTGCTCTGCACTTCAGGCAACCAGGGCAAACCTTCCAGTGACATACATCAGTCAACCTTGCTCTGCACTTCAGGCATCCAGGGTAAACCTTCCAGTGACATACATCAGTCAACCTTGCTCTGCACTTCAGGCATCCAGGGTAAACCTTCCAGTGACATACATCAGTCAACCTTGCTCTGCACTTCAGGCAACCAGGGTAAACCTTCCAGTGACATACATCAGTCAACCTTGCTCTGCACTTCAGGCATCCAGGGTAAACCTTCCAGTGACATACATCAGTCAACCTTGCTCTGCACTTCAGGCATCCAGGGTAAACCTTCCAGTGACATACATCAGTCAACCTTGCTCTGCACTTCAGGCATCCAGGGTAAACCTTCCAGTGACATACATCAGTCAACCTTGCTCTGCACTTCAGGCATCCAGGGTAAACCTTCCAGTGACATACATCAGTCAACCTTGCTCTGCACTTCAGGCATCCAGGGTAAACCTTCCAATGACATACATCAGTCAACCTTGCTCTGCACTTCAGGCATCCAGGGTAAACCTTCCAGTGACATACATCAGTCAACCTTGCTCTGCACTTCAGGCAACCAGGGTAAACCTTCCAGTGACATACATCAGTCAACCTTGCTCTGCACTTCAGGCAACCAGGGTAAACCTTCCAATGACATACATCAGTCAACCTTGCTCTGCACTTCAGGCATCCAGGGTAAACCTTCCAGTGACATACATCAGTCAACCTTGCTCTGCACTTCAGGCAACCAGGGCAAACCTTCCAGTGACATACATCAGTCAACCTTGCTCTGCACTTCAGGCAACCAGGGCAAACCTTCCAGTGACATACATCAGTCAACCTTGCTCTGCACTTCAGGCATCCAGGGTAAACCTTCCAGTGACATACATCAGTCAACCTTGCTCTGCACTTCAGGCATCCAGGGTAAACCTTCCAGTGACATACACCAGTCAACCTTGCTCTGCACTTCAGGCATCCAGGGTAAACCTTCCAGTGACATACATCAGTCAACCTTGCTCTGCACTTCAGGCATCCAGGGCAAACCTTCCAGTGACATACATCAGTCAACCTTGCTCTGCACTTCAGGCATCCAGGGTAAACCTTCCAATGACATACATCAGTCAACCTTGCTCTGCACTTCAGGCAACCAGGGTAAACCTTCCAGTGACATACATCAGTCAACCTTGCTCTGCACTTCAGGCATCCAGGGCAAACCTTCCAGTGACATACATCAGTCAACCTTGCTCTGCACTTCAGGCATCCAGGGTAAACCTTCCAGTGACATACATCAGTCAACCTTGCTCTGCACTTCAGGCATCCAGGGCAAACCTTCCAGTGACATACATCAGTCAACCTTGCTCTGCACTTCAGGCATCCAGGGTAAACCTTCCAATGACATACATCAGTCAACCTTGCTCTGCACTTCAGGCAACCAGGGTAAACCTTCCAGTGACATACATCAGTCAACCTTGCTCTGCACTTCAGGCAACCAGGGTAAACCTTCCAATGACATACATCAGTCAACCTTGCTCTGCACTTCAGGCATCCAGGGTAAACCTTCCAGTGACATACATCAGTCAACCTTGCTCTGCACTTCAGGCAACCAGGGCAAACCTTCCAGTGACATACATCAGTCAACCTTGCTCTGCACTTCAGGCAACCAGGGTAAACCTTCCAGTGACATACATCAGTCAACCTTGCTCTGCACTTCAGGCATCCAGGGTAAACCTTCCAGTGACATACATCAGTCAACCTTGCTCTGCACTTCAGGCAACCAGGGCAAACCTTCCAGTGACATACATCAGTCAACCTTGCTCTGCACTTCAGGCATCCAGGGCAAACCTTCCAGTGACATACATCAGTCAACCTTGCTCTGCACTTCAGGCATCCAGGGTAAACCTTCCAGTGACATACATCAGTCAACCTTGCTCTGCACTTCAGGCATCCAGGGTAAACCTTCCAGTGACATACATCAGTCAACCTTGCTCTGCACTTCAGGCAACCAGGGCAAACCTTCCAGTGACATACATCAGTCAACCTTGCTCTGCACTTCAGGCATCCAGGGCAAACCTTCCAGTGACATACATCAGTCAACCTTGCTCTGCACTTCAGGCATCCAGGGTAAACCTTCCAGTGACATACATCAGTCAACCTTGCTCTGCACTTCAGGCATCCAGGGCAAACCTTCCAGTGACATACATCAGTCAACCTTGCTCTGCACTTCAGGTATCCAGGGTAAACCTTCCAGTGACATACATCAGTCAACCTTGCTCTGCACTTCAGGCATCCAGGGTAAACCTTCCAATGACATACATCAGTCAACCTTGCTCCTTCTAAATACAATCAATATTATTTTTGGAAACTTGACTTACAACATTTTGGAGGTCTTAGAAAACCTAAAGAATCTTAAGACAATTGTCTGATTAAAAGAATTCTCAAATTGTTAAAGTGTTCACGCCCCTTATGTTTACACTTCTTTGGTAAACAGGACATTTATTGTCAGGAAAAAGACATTATTACATCTAATTACAATCAGATTTCAGCTTGAAAGATTGCAAGAGTGATTAAAAACTAATTATGATTTCAGGTGTCTGTAAGTTTTAAACCATACTTTTCAAAAACAAATTTGTTGATATGAACATAACAACGACTACTGACCAGTTAAGACATTTTCCACACTTTTCTTTGTCATGTTTGCCAATATCACCACCTTAATACAATATGCCTAGACATTATCGATCGTGTTACTCAGACCGCCACTGCTGATCAAACAGTTCACATTCCGGCTCAAGCTTTAACTCGACCATACAGCCCTTTCAATTGTCTTCAATATGTCATATTAATGCAGAGAAAACCAACATTTGGTACCATGTTATTGTTAATTTTTGTTATATCTATATCTACTTATCTTGTATAAATATTTTTAAAGCTGATGGCGACAATAAATCAATAACCTACTCAAAGGCCAAAAAGAAAATAGTATAACTGCTTGACAGAAAAGAATTACTACCTATCACTACACGTCTTAGATTTTTTATCAAGTCATTTAGCTCTAGTTCCATGACAAATGTAATCTATTCTCGGAATTTTGTTTTTTGCTTCCAAGCATGACAAAACTGAAATATCAATAAAATATTTCTCATTCGTTGATAAAAAGAGAAACTCCACATTACCATATGATAGGTTGAGTAGTAAATTTAAACTTCTAGTACACATCATCTCATTTAAAGTACATGTAACCAATTTATTTTTCATTTTTGATGGACCATTATTAAATTTGTGAATAATTCTTTAAAACATTTTCCAGGTGATATGACTAAATTTACCCATACATTTAATAAATATTGTTAAATTCACACGTTTATGTCAAGTTAACACTTTTTGGAAAAATAAACTGTTTTGGAGCTAGCTATTTTTTTCACTTTATGTCTAAGATTATTCTATATTAGCTAGCCTATAGTTCCATTACCAATGTAAATTATTGACAGAATTTTCTTCATTCTGTCAAGGATTATAGTGTGTAATATTAAAAAATTATCTCATTTCGTTGCATCTTTTGTGACAATACTGGCCCCGCTTCGTCTCTCGATGAGAGATAAGGGATTCCACTTGAACCTTTGATACGAAAACATTTACATTTAGGGTTGATATAACTGTGCCATTTTCCAATAATTAGTATTATTGTACTCCAAATTCATAGCATTTATGTTTATATCATGTAACATGATGGTGTATTTGAACAATTGCAGTTTCCCCTTTTGTTGGCTAGATCCAATGGAAGGAGGTTTCAAAGCAGTGCACAGTCAATTTAATAATGGAGCCTTTCTCCATTATAGATAATGAGTTGAGGATTTATATGCTGTATAGTACTTTTTCTGAAAAAAAATATTAAATTTTGTTGTCGATTGAAACAGATCCTGCAACTTCTTAGAAATTGCTATCTATCAATAATTCACTTTCGTGTTTGAATCTTTTGTCAAAGATTTCACAGTCGTTGATCAATGTATTGATTTAGAAGTTTGTGTTCTCAGAAATCTTAACAGGCTTATTAATCATGCATTCTGCATATCTACAAATAGATCTTATGTTCAAGTCTTGTCTGCCTGATAAAATGTTTAAGTGCAATTCAATACAATGCTACAATTCGTCGTCTTTAGACAGGAAAACAATGACATTCATCAAATGCAAAAGTTTTGTCTTTGGAGTGTACATGTTACGAACCATCTGGGGTATATCACAATCTGCAGATTGTGAGCTCACAATCTAGGAATATTTCAACAATCTAAACAATCTGCAGATTGTGAGACCTGCACAATCTGGGAATGATCACAATGAATCTAGGAATCGCGTAAAAAGCCCTTCACAATCTGGGAATCGTCCCTTAAAGTTGTTCATTAAGATTCCAAGTCGCGTAAAAAGCCCTTCACAGTGCCCCGTCAGAGGGACACCATGACCAGCAAAGAGCACCTCACAATCTAGGAATCGATCTCTATACTCCATAAAATGAAGATAGATTACCACTCATATCCCTTGGTTTAAACATATTTTTATTCATAGAAAATGAATTTGGTTCGGTAAACAAGCAAGGCTTTGCTTTTCTGAATACCTCACCAATGCAACATAATACAAATAAACATACACAAGAACTAGATACAGAACATAATTAAATACAAGTGAATTGATTACATTGGGTGTGTATTTAAAATGAGAGCGTATTGCTTTCAGTTATATTCCATATATCATCCTATACAATATTTCTTAGAATGTTTTATCAAAGCGTTTCGTTTTGCACAGAAATTGGTGTAAGGACTCTCATAGCCCTTCACAATCTGGGAATAGACCACAATCTTGGAACAAACAACATCTTGGAATGGACAACGCTACTCCGTTAGTTGGACCAAATATATTCCTAGATTGTGATCATTCCCAGATTGTGCAGGCTTCACAATCTCCAGATTGTTTAAACAATCTAAGAATGAAAACTATTCCTAGATTGTTCGAACAATCTGCAGATTGTGATCATTCCTAGATTGCACGGTACATATACAGGGGAGGACAGAAGAAATGTTGCTTCATCTGGAAACAAGATTGACTAAGAGACAATTAACACTTTGAAGAGACATATGGAGTCTTCTACACAAATCGAATCACATTATGCGCGGAAGGACAGTACCTATCCAAAGACTTAAAGATAACCAAAATGTATATGTTGAACAAAAATATCAAAAGGCTGACATCAAATATGTGAAGGAAAGCAAATACAGGGAGGTCTTCTGTACAATCTAAATAGTTCGTTCTATGTGCCACAGAAAGATCAATTCTCATAATGTAGCCTTTTACAAGTCTAGGACACTCGCTGACCCATCCTTTCACAGGGAACGAACGTTATGGTACCCTGTATCCTGGGCTCAGAAGCTAGATTCATTAGATGTAGCCAATCAATTTATTTTCTAGCCACCTTCTCGATAAAATTTTAAGGAGAAAATGATTTGATTGGCTACATCCCAAGTCGGGCCGAGCTAACGAATCTAGCTTTTGTTTTTTAGCCCAGGGTACAGATTAGTTGAGTTAGCGTAACGTTCGTACCCTGTGCCACTGGTATATCCCAAATACCGTACCTCGTGTAAGACTTTATTTTTGTAACCTTTTGTATACCTATAATTATTATGAGTCATAATAATTTTATCGATTTTTATTATTCTTTAAGTAAAATTTAAGCCGAGGAGGTTGACAGGAAAGAGAAACTACTCCTGGACCTACCAGTGACATCTTCCTACACAATGCCTAAACGCCAGTTTCCAAGCTGTCAGTTGTATGCCTTGCTGCCGACCCTAGAGTTTACCGTGTTTGCTCTCTAGCCTGTACTATAGCAGCACAGAAAAGTAAATTGTCTGCAGCTAGGCCTAAAATGACAGGTCTGAAACTGGCGTTTATGCTTTGAGAAGGACCAGAGACTGTAAACCCGAAACTCCTTTCACTCTTGTAAGTCCTCGTAGCCCTGCCTTTACCTTTACATATGGCATGTTAAAACGATATTTAACTATTTCTACTACCATTTGCGAAAGATATCTTCACAAAGAATGATATTTTCCTGCTTCAGGATATCCTTCAAACACAACATCCGGATCCCCTCCTGTATTTGCAGATGATCTGGAACATCGGGGCGATAAAAGTGTCCATGTGTTAGAATCGTAAATACTTTGACCTCCCTCTCTCTCACAACCACACCAGGAGACCCGGATCCTCCTTGTCGGAATGGCCCCTGTAATTGCACCCTGCTCGGATCTTTACCACATCTCTCAAGGACTTCCATATCAGATGGCCCTGAAAGGCTTTTCTGACGAAGTCTTGACATTATTGCTTCCAATTTTAGACCATCAATTAAAGTCCAGGAAAATCCGAGTTCTATATCCTCGCTTCCGCGATCATGGCCAAGAAAACAAAACTTTTTCTGGGTATCGGTGCCTAGGTCATCATAGAAGTAGAGAAGGGGTTTTGGAAGAAGGCAACCCGATGGTAGTTCAGCTATTGTCACGTCGAGATGCTCCTCATCAACTGGCTCACGACGATCTCGATAAAACACTATATTCAGCAGGCGTATCGGTTTTAGATTTTCACCAAAAGTGAACTCGATGTGCAGTCCTTGCTTTTCAAGCTGATACTGGATTTCTTCTTTGGTGACCGGCTTAAATTCTTGAAATCCTGAAATGAATAAATGTAATATCAAATTCTTTTTGAAGAAAATATACCGTGTCACTTAAGATAAACATGATGTTCATGTTTCCATCTCATTTACCGGGTCACCATAAACATAAATTGTACAATTTCGTAACATTTGATATTTTTAATAAAAAGACCCAGCTTATTAAACAAACCTGACCTGACCTTAACATGTAACCTTGAGCAAAATGCTATATATTTACAAGTTACAAGATGAAGTATTACAGTCCAAAAAACTCTTTCGTCTTAAGGGCGCCCACAACCCCGTATGCATTCTCTCTCCACAGAGGCAACTCAGTCATACCTGAATTAGCCTCTGTTCTATTACGGCTAACATACGGGATAGAAAGGTAGAAATCTGATTGGAGGCAATCGAAGTTAGTTGTGCAATCAGCGACGCCGTTTCAAAAGTGGCCATTCGGAAAAGTTCGGCTATTCCCGTGTGGATCCGCATCTACAAAACAATCGCTTTTTACCTTCTCATTGGTTTTTATTTGGTGAATTATTAAAAGAAAATTAATCATAAAACGAAGAACAATTTACACAATTATAAAACAATATGTTTCTAATGAAAAACCCTATACATATCTGATTTTGAAATAGTTTCCCTCTCTGAGACTCACACTGTTAATGAAAAAAAAACCTAAAGGCATGATTCTTTTGAAAGTCACTGAGCGACCGTTGAGTATTCCCGAAGTCGTGGACATCCAAAAGGTGTTTTCATTGGCTGCAAATAAGGGAGATATCTCAAGTTACAACTTTTTGCCGCTAGGGCGATCTGCCGGAACCCCAGGATTTTGGCGTAATGGAACAGAGGCTAACTGGGGTATGACTGAGTTGCCTCTGTGGGGAGAGAATGCCCCGTATGGGTAAAACCATTTATCGAGACAGATTTCTGGACGGACGGACGAAATGATCCCTATTGGCTTAGCGTGTTTGGGAAATATGACTGAAAATGATAAGAATCCGTTTGCACCTACCTAGAGCTTGTTTCACAACGTGGGAGGCTGTCATGATATATCTAGACCCCACCCGGAAGCCAGTGCCTATGATAGCGCCAGTGCCGCCTCCAATACGGCCCACAGATTCTGCTGCAGTAATCAGCAACTTGGCAGACGAAGCGGTTAGTTTCCCTTCAGTCATGTTATCTTGAAAATATGTACAATCGCATATTGAAAAGATGTCACCATCAAATTCGTTTTGGTAATCAATAAGTTATTTTATTCTCTCTTTAAAAGAAAGGTCCTTTAAACTCCAATGGCATAAGGATAGAGGAGATTTGTGTTAGTGTTTTTGTTATCATTGCGCATTGTTTCCTAATTATTCATTAGAATATATTAATAATTGTCCATTTAATGTGGTTGTTTGATCTTAAAACCAATACTAATTGTATGGATTATGTAGTTCATTACTCCCAATTTACAAAAGACGTTGAATTTGAAAATTGTATTGATAATAATTTGAATCTTAGTGAACCTACTGTATAAAATGGTTTCACGAATTCTTTGAGTGAGGATATTTTAATTCATTGCTTTAATCAATGTGAAGGCACACATCAAGTTATCAACCTACGGGCCAAAGTACAACGTCTT
Source organism: Steromphala cineraria (assembly GCA_916613615.1). Classification (NCBI taxonomy): domain Eukaryota; kingdom Metazoa; phylum Mollusca; class Gastropoda; order Trochida; family Trochidae; genus Steromphala; species Steromphala cineraria. Next base: position 8,585,875 of record OU744728.1, on the reverse strand, counting down.
TTTCTGAATAGATTTCGTAAATATCATCCTAAACGAGTTATGGTATGTTAAAAAGCATTTGCCATACGAGAGTCCATCTGATAAACTAGAAATATGCTGCAAGTTGCAGTTTGACCCTGTTAAGGTTTTGAGTAAACACATTTATATGTTAGGGGGAGCACTTTGCCCTGTTCTCCCCTACTCATTTACAAAGCAAAATAAATCCTAACTTACAAGTTTACTGATAATGTGACAAAACAAACCTTTTAACTTCTAATTAAAGAAACAACTACCATTCTTTCCCTCAATTCTCGACAATTTCACAACGTTCATTTACAAACATAATATTATGTGAGAATTTTTTTTAATTTTTCTCAAAAGATATGGGTAATCTTTTGTTAAAATCCTTGAATTTTGGGTAATAGTACAAAACATTATCTGTCACAGGGGTTAATAACTTGCATTCCGAAAGGTAATAAACCGAAAAAAATACATTAAAAACTGGCGACCCATTTCCCGTTTTAATACTTCATATAAAAGAGGGGCATTAGCTACAGCAAATGAAACAAGCAGCTGACATGGTCGAGCTATATCCCCCGCAAATTGCACAATATTTATAGGTTTTCCTAATCAATATTGCCGATTATTTGTTGTCACACAAAATAACACAATTTTTCCAGGATATGAAGGAAACTGTTCTAACTATTTTCACGTTCTATCCAAAAATGACAACCACTTTGGGCTGGAAATTATTTTGTGTTTTTTAAACAGAGTCGTTACTTTTCACTTATATTTAGATTTTTTTTAAATGTTAATCATGTCCGTTGTTGTCTATGGCACACATTCATATGATTATGCATCTATGTATCAAATTTGATCAAAATGTGATGATTAGTTAAGAAATTGTGAGCCGGACAGGACTTCTAACAGATTTCTCACAAATTGTCCACTTTTTCTCCAAAATCCTAATATTTTATGTAGATTTTCTTAAAATTGTTACTCATGACACATTTTTACATGTTTCTTCATTTCCATGACAAATTTGAATCGAAATGGTTGATTAGTTACAAAGTTATGAGCCGGACACAAAGTGTAACGGACGGACGGTACCCATTTTAATACCCCCCGCAACTTTGTTGTTGCAGGGGATAATTAAAAGAATTGTGCCAAATATAACCAGTGAAGATTAAAAATGGTTTATTTCTGCTAGATATATTTGAGAAGTAACACGATTGATCTATGATTTGGCGGAACACACATAAACCTTTCGAATTCCTGGTTTATGTTTGGTCCGAGTATTATACAATGGATAGAAATTATGTATAATGGTATAGAACCAAGCGTACGTGTAGATGGTTTTGCCTCGGAGCCTTTCAAAATTGAATGCGGCTGTCGCCCAAGAAGATGCCATTGCCCCATATCTGTTCATACTTTGTGCAGAAATTCTAGGTATTATGATTTAAAACAGCAAAGACATAAAAGGTATCAATAAGGGAAACATTGAATACTTTTTAGCGCAATCTGAAAAATGTCTATATGCAACGGTGTATACTCTCCAAATTTTCCAACGATGTTCTGGATTAAAAATAAATATAGATAAGTCAAAGTTGATTTGAACAAGATCCAAAAAACATCTAGATACAAACTTTGCAAAGACTGGTATTGTAATTGAACTCAAACGAGTTTTTCTCTTTTGGGAATCAAATTTGATATTGATCTTGACAATATGGTTAAAATAAATTACGGTGAAAATTTCTCCTACATTGAAAAATAAATGAATATTTGGTCAGCCCGAAACTCCTTTAGGCAGAAACACTATCCTTAAATCCCTTTTACTCCGGTACTACCAAAACTAAATCAGTTACTTTCTTCGGTGCCAAATTTCCCAAAAGGTACAATTGGGGGGAAAAAAACGGAAAAAAATGCTTTCATTTCTTATGGAAAGGGTAAGCCCGATAAAATAAAATGAAAAGATTTGTTCTTAGACCTGAGCATGTTGGAATATAAGCTCCAAATATCAAAGAAATCATAGCATCACAAAAAGTAAGGTGAATAAGTACACTACAAAGTGTAGAAAAATGGGGATCTATTTTTTTATCTAGATTAAAAGAGATAAATGAACTTTGGACATAAGACTTACAGTACTACAATCTGTAACTATTTTGTAAATATGTTCTTCTATCAAACTCTGATTTTATTCAAAAGTGGAAAACGGAAATAGCTCAGAAAGCGAAATTCTTAGTCAATCCTTGTGAAATAATGATGAAGTTAAAATAGATAAAATTGGTATAAGAAAACGGTCAGATTTATCAATGATCTCAAACACCATGATGGTAGATTGTTACAAAATGATGAATTTAAATGCAAATTTAAAATCAAAGCAATTTATTTTTGACCTATGAAGGTATAAAAAGGGCTGTTTTGTCATATTTCAAATCTATCCTTTTATCTTCTTCAACATAAATACAATTTTAGGCAGTAAATTTATATATTTGCAATTAATTGATTCCAAATTTGTCCAATTACCATGCTACAGTAAATGGGCACGAATCCTTGACTGTGAGTTTTCAGAAAAAAAGATTGGAGAGTGTGTAAAATAATAGCTCACAAATGCACCAGTAGTACTGACTTGAGGTGGCTTCAGTATATAATTATTCATCACATTCTACCTACAAACTGTTACCTCTTTAGGATAAAGATATCAGAATCACCCCACTGTCGATTTTGTAATAAGGATGTAGAAACTTTAGAAAATCTCTTTTGGTTCTGTGACCCGGTGTCTAAATTATAAAGAAAACTAGGAATATGGTTAGAAACAGCCAACATTTATCTCATTTGTAGATATTGCTCGGAATAAAAGGGAAGAACAACAATCCTATTATCATACCCATCAAAGACATTATTTTCAAGAACATTCAAAACATGAGTATTCCAGGTTTTAACTACATACTGACTATTACTGAGCCAAATTAAACACTACTATGACATAAAAAACACATTTACTTTGTGTCCGATGCGAATGATATATTTGTTAAATTTTGGTCATGATTACATACCATATTATGAACTAAAAACATGTTTTTCCTCCTCCTATAATCGTTGACAATATGTATAAAACTGTCACTCTACTGTATTAACAAATAGGTCACAATGATTATGTATCTCGATTATGTTTCATGTATCCTTTTACGTGTTTGTATTTGTATTGCCAACGTGTGTCCTATGTTGATATTTGCATACTGTTGTCAAACCGAATGTATGTAAAACATGAAAAAAATAGAAAATATGTAAGAAATAAGCTTACCTGTCTCCATACCGAATGACGAAGATGAAGATGACGACGAAATCGAGGGCTACAATGAAAACTCATTTCGTTAAAAAAGGATGTCACTGGGGATTACAAGTAAACTTCATATTAGAGATGAGATGGATGGATGGGAGGTTGGAGGATGTGAAGTGGTAGTTGTGGGTGTAGTATATGATGTGAAGTGGTAGTTGTGAGTGTAGTATATGATGTGAAGTGGTAGTTGTGAGTGTGGTAGATGATGTGAAATGGTAGTTGTGGGTGTAGTATAAGATGTGAAGTGGTAGTTGTGAGTGTGGTAGATGATGAGAAGTGATGGTTGTAAGTGTGGTAGATGATGTGAAGTGGTGGTTGTGATTGTGGTAGATGATGTGAAGTGGTAGTTGTGATTGTGGTAGAAGATGTGAAGTGGTAGTTGGGAGTGTGATAGATGATGTGAAGTGGTGGTTGTGATTGTGGTAGAAGATGTGAAGTGGTAGTTGGGAGTGTGATAGATGATGTCAAATGGTAGTTGGGAGTGTGGTAGATGATGTGAAGCGGTAGTTGTGAGTGTGGTAGATGATGTGAAGTGGCAGTTGGGAGTGTGGTAGATGATGTGAAGTGGTAGTTGTGATTGTGGTAGAAGATGTGAAGTGGTAGTTGGGAGTGTGATAGATGTCAAATGGTAGTTGGGAGTGTGGTAGATGATGTGAAGCGGTAGTTGTGAGTGTGGTAGATGATGTGAAGTGGTGGTTGTGAGTGAGGTAGATGATGTGAAGTGGTAGTTGTGAGTGTGATAGATGATGTGAAGTGGTAGTTGTGAGTGTGGTAGATGATGTGAAGTGGTAGTTGTGAGTGTGGAAGATGATGTGAAGTGGTAGTTGTGAGTGTGGTAGATGATGTGAAGTGGTAGTTGTGAGTGTGGTAGATGATGTGAAGTGGTAGTTGGGAGTGTGATAGATGATGTCAAATGGTAGTTGGGAGTGTGGTAGATGATGTGAAGTGGTAGTTGTGAGTGTGGTAGATGATGTGAAGTGGTGGTTGTGAGTGAGGTAGATGATGTGAAGTGGTAGTTGTGAGTGTGATAGATGATGTGAAGTGGTAGTTGTGAGTGTGGTAGATGATGTGAAGTGGTAGTTGTGAGTGTGGTAGATGATGTGAACTGGTAGTTGTGATTGTGGTAGATGATGTGAAGTGGTGGTTGTGAGTGTGATAGATGATGTCAAATGGTAGTTGTGATTGTGGTAGAAGATGTGAAGCGGTAGTTGTGAGTGTGATAGATGATGTCAAATGGTAGTTGGGAGTGTGGTAGATGATGTGAAGCGGTAGTTGTGAGTGTGGTAGATGATGTGAAGTGGTGGTTGTGAGTGAGGTAGATGTTGTTAAGTGGTGGTTGTGAGTGCGGTAGATGGTGTGAAGTGGTAGTTGATATGGTGTGAATAATTGTGGCGGTGATGGTGGATAAGGTGATGGTGTGTACGTCAGTCTGAGCAGGTGGTGATGTTAGAAGTGTGATGGTTGTTGTTGATGTGGTGTGGGGATGGTTGCGAATGTGTAATGGTGATGTATAAGTTTAAAATAATGAAGTTGGTTAAATAAGGCGGGGGTTGTGGTAATAGATGAGGTGGCCGTATTGATCATAGGGGTTGCTGTTGATAGGGTTCTGATGGCATTTCATGGGGTGGTGGATGTGGCGGATAATGGTGTAATTGTGGATGTGGTGGATGTGATTGTTATTGTGGCGGTTTTGGATGAGATTGGGAAGAAGAGTTGTTGGTGCATGTGGTGGATGATTGACAAGATGAGGTGTCGTGAATATGGTTGTGGTGTCCATTGTGGAAGCTATGGTTGTGGATGAGGTGGTGTTTGTGAAAGTGGTAGTGGTGGATGTTAATGTTGTGTTGGTGGATGTGGTCCATGTGAATGTTCTAGCAGACGTGGATGCGGTGGTGGTGGTGGAGGATGTGGTGGTGAAATGGGTGGGTGAGTTGGAAAAGGTAGGATGGATTAAGTTGGTTAATAGGTGGTATGAATAAGATGGCAGTTGTGGTTGTGGTGATTTTGGAGAAGGTTGTGGTGTTGGTTGTGGATGTTGTGATGGTTTGGGAGGTGATGGTGGTCGAAGTTGTGGATGAGGTGATAGTGAATGTTGTGGTCGCAAGTGGAGGAGGTGGTGCTAGTGAGTGAGGTGGGTGGATAGATAGTTGTCGTAGATGGTTAATGACAACGATGAGGATGGAATTCAGAGATACAATGGAAAATCAACATTCATATTAAAACGGGGTAACAAAACATTTTCGACATTCATCAATGAAAAACTTCATTCGAATGATTCTATAAAAGAAGCTTTCCTTGTTCGTTTTGTGCTTTTGGGCAAACGTTTAATTGGTTTTTCTTCTTCTTTTTAGCAGGGAACATTGTAGACTGCAAATATCGTGTTTTCTGTAGAAAAGTTTGATAATGACAAATGGTTACATCAGGAAAGACGATGATATGGCTCAATGTAACCTATTTGAATAATGTTCCAGAAAACAAATACTGATGTATATATAGGTTTTCACATTGTTTTATCTAATGAGGCTCTATTGTATTATTCTATCTTAATCGAAGTATCCATATTGATATTGATCAAACATAAGGCGAAGCCAAAGGAAATACGCATTCTAAAAGGGTCTTGTACATCCTTCAAAACACTGAGTGACGAATTCATTACCCTTAGATTATTTTATTCTACATGATTTATTCATTTTCGACCAAGGAAAACCAAGTTTGTTATATAAATTCAACACAAATTCTCACTTGGAATTCTGCTAAAACTCCTACAGAGTTTTTAGAACCGATGGGATATGTAGTCAATGTGGTCAGTGCAGTCTTAACCATCAGTGAGCAGGGTTTTTCTTCGAAAAACAGTCATTTTCAAGGTCGAAGTAGATAATGCAATTAAAAAATTGTAATTTGTCACTAATTGTTTGTGTATAATAAAAACTGGTTCTCGGATTAAATTCGACTCACAGTTTTTAAACGTCATCGGAAAGTTACAGGTCTTATAGTAAATCATAAGATTCAAACATCAAACATAGAGGTCCCCATCAAGGATTTTTTCGAAGACAACAAAACTAAAAAGTTTCTATCTTTGAAGACGTTGAGGTTGAATAAGGGCCAAACTCTGATTTCGGAATTGACATGTTTAATAGAGAATGACTTGAGAAGCTGAAGGGAGAAAAGTGTTGCAGTTCCACTTTTCTTATTATTCCTTATAACTTCATACTCACATTGGCCTGAGCGATGACTTGTGAATCTGGAAATATAACAAGATCATATGATACGGAGGAGATATGAGACCAAGTCTGTTCCCCAGTTCCACCAATAACTATTATAATCAAGCTTATCACCAACTAGCCAAATTCTTTATTTACAAGTGTAAACTGGATTATTGTCAGATAAGTTTGAAAATGTTTAAACATGTTTTAGCAAATCGATACACCATTGAGCGTCATATGACGGGTTTTCAGCCTCATAGATTACATATTTCCAATATATATGAGTTAACGTTTTTTTGTAGCTCATCAGACTAAAACATGTAAGTGAAAATGACTAAAACAACCGTAAAAAACATTGAATAAACATTTTGAATTAAAATGTTAAAAAGCTTCTGCCCATGTTTTAAATTTGTATCACGATTTAGTTAACTAAATCGTATATCGTGTTGTGTAGTAAACCTTATCGATGCATGGGTGTACCTTGACATCCCTATAATAGATGCTTGTTTACCTTCAGGTGGAACACCACCGTGGAATCTCACAAGAACATTAGCCATGTCTTCTCGTCCTGTTGCCTTCAGTGCAGCTTGTAATTTGGACGTATCTTCTTCAACGATGATACACCGTTCTTCAAGATACGCTATGAGTTCATATGGTGTTACGATGTTCTCAGCCGTTGATTTGGGAATATCAGCAAATAAATCCAAGAGATGGTCCTTTTCCTTTCGCTTAAGTTCCGTTGCAATTTTAAACAGTTCCAATCTGCAAAGACGAGTGAATAGAGAGAGAGAGTTTATTCAGTAACGAGGCCACCGGCCCATTATACATTTCATGGTAAATGTTCACGGTTGAGGACATTGAAGTTGTTTACATCTTTTCTTCATGGCGAGGAAGATACATTTGGCTAAAGAGTTAACAACATCACAGATGAGAGCAATTGAATAGACGTGTCATAAGACGGAAAGTCAGTATAATCATTTGGAAGATTGGTTCTTATTTTTTTTAAATGGACAATTCGTACAAAAATGGTATTCTGATTCAATACATGGTAAGATACATAATGGGCAAAGACGAGTGAATTAGGGGTAACACAAGAAGAGGATAACAAAATGATTATTTCACAATAAAAAAACTTTTCATTTTCATTGGGGAAAAATTCGATTAACTTACTCTCCATAACGATCGTTATGAATCAATTATATTCAGTATCTGCGGACATATTTAACAAATATCTTGCAACAATATAAACCAGGACATGAATTCATAAAGACGCACTTGAATTACGACTGACATAGATATAACATTATTTTAAAGCAAAGGGATGCATATTTATAATCTTTGTTTTGTTCTTATTAGTGTGTTAAATTTTAGAAATATAAAGATTGTTAGCATACTACTTTGTACATTATGTTTATACTACACTGTACCGTGTACGTCTTATGCATTGAGTCGAATGCTTTTCATACAAGATTGTTATTTTTTATTTTGACAAAATATTATCAATGCTAGAATTGTCATTGATAATAGGCATAGCTTAACCCAAAAAGCAATGTTGGGAGTGAGTGCGTGATGTGCAGTTTTAACTCCGCTTTGGCAATATTTCAGCCATTTCAGAGAGCATTAATCGCGGCTTGACTTTAACAGATTACCGGAAAGAAGTGAGGCTGTCAGTCTTCATCTGTTTGTCGTGGTTTGGAAAATACTTGTCAGCTAAATTTTCTCGTCCAATCAGAACAAGACACTGTACCAGCAACTGTGGGTTTGATTCCTGTATCAGAACTCTTTCTTCAAGACACTGGAATACGCGACGAGCTTGGACATCGATAGTGACTTCTGTCTTAGGAAGCAAATCCTTAAGGAGAAACTTTAACTTGTGAGTTTCTGTTTCAGCAAAGTCCCTGCTTATGCCAAACAGCTTATCCCTCAAAGGGAGTTGAGATGAGCTTACATTCATTTTGAATTATATCTTCAAATTCTGGAAAAAAGAGAAAATAATGTCTTTTCACTTGATGCCTATTTTTCACCATACCACTTGTTCTAAACAAGCGGTCATGAGTTTTAAACATACTTGATTTCAACTGTGCAAGCACATTACCATCTTCCGTTTCATATATAAATTGTGCATCAACACAGGAATAACCATTCTCTCCCCACAGAGGCAGCTCAGTGCGAGCAAGCCTCTGCTCAACCTGGTTCCCGGGCCCGGGCCAGGGAACCAGGTTGGCCTCTGCTATGTTACGGTAATACCGGGGTTCCGGCAGATAGCCCTAGCGGCAAAAAGTTGTAACTCAAGATATCTCCCTAATGTTCAGCCAATGAAAACACCTTATGGATATCCATGACTTGGAGAATGCGTAACGTCCGTTTAGGGACATGGAAAATATCATGCGAGAGGTAAATATTTGAAAAATCAGATATGGATTAGGTTTTTTCATAACAGAGAAAGTGTTTTATAATTGTGTAAATCATTTTTTGTTTTATGATGGATTGTATTTTACTAATTTACCAAACTAACTACTGAAAGGGTAAAAGCGACGTTTTGTAAAAGGAAGAGTTATATCCCCTGGAATTTAAATTTCATTAATAGCTTATCCGAAGTATACGGAGATGACCGAGGTTTTGCGAATGATCACTGTTGAAACGGCGTCGCCGATTGCACAACTAACTTTGTTTGCCTCCATTCAGATTTCTACCTTCCTATCCCATGTATTAGCCGTAATAGAACAGAGGCTTACTCAGGTATGACTGAGCTGCCTCTGTGTGGGAGAGAATGAGGAATAACAAACAAAGAAGTTTATAAATTGTTTAAAGCTTCCCAAACTCAGAAAGAAAGAAACTGAGAACCGCCTTGGGTTCAGTAACACGAGACGGTATCCTTCTTTCAACATTGAGGGTTTGCGAGAAAGTACGCGTTACTCAAGTCAAGGCTCCTTTAAAAGGACCATTTCGGAGTGTTGGAATTGCGAGAAAACAAATGTGCTGTATTATGCTAATACATAATAAATACCTCTAAACTACTAGTGCATTTTAATATTACTTGCTTTAATCAGTAATAACACAGGTACTCGAAATTCTGAAAGGAATGTTATCCAAATAACTTTTTGAAAATGTTTGATATGAAGATAAGCCCCATCGTTTTATATGGATCTGAAACATTAGGATTGAAACAAGATAATAATGTTTGAAAGGTTAATATATATGCAAGCAAAATATTTCCTCGTTTTGGATAATTCGCATTAATAATTAATTTTTTATAGTTCAGCTGTTTAAAATATACGATTAATGAGGTGCAATTTCATATATTTCGAAAATGTGCATTGGTGTGTATCAGGTCAACGGGCACCGCAACAATTTAAAGGTTAAGTAGCTGGTTTTTTTATATGTTATATATACATAAAGAAAAATGTTGAGCACCCTTTAAACGTTGTCTGATATGAAAGAGGACAATGTGGTAGTAGAAATAATGGTATCGATAGTTTAGCAGTTAAGGGGAGCAAATGTCATTTAGGTAACGTTCCGCCTCTTTTGATATTCAAGTTCATAAAATTGTGGTATTTTTATGTCTAGAAACAAGTAACCTTATCCTAGGAAACTGATGTGGTAATTGGCCATCTGGTTGAACTTAAGTATCGGCCTCTTTAATCAAAAGTCTCTAGTTAAACCACAACTAATCTTCAAAGTTGAAAATTCTGAGAGAAAAAAAAATCTACTCATTTAAAATGACCTAATAACTAAATATGGTCAGTCTCAAAGGTAATGACCCCTCAAAATAAAAAAGAAGTGTATACTTAACGGATTGATTTCAAAAGATTCCTATAACAGGATTTTCGTCAATAATTGACAATAATTAGATATGATTAGTAAGTAAGTACAGTATTCATTCTTTTATCCTAAATGGTAATCTTTATATCTTCATCCTGAAATAATAATTCAAATGTAGACAGAAACTCTAATTATTGGTTTTATATTTGTACTTGATTGAGGAGTTTATTTTTATCTACGGGTATTATTGCCATCTATGAATATATACTTACACCGAAACAAGTGTACTTTATAAGATGTTCGTTCAACATTCAAACATGTATTCCCATTATGGCCTTAGAAGAAATATAACTTTATTTGTTGCAAAAAGATACACCTCGTAAATATAATAATCATTTTTGATAAACCAAATAAATAAGAAATATAGCTCTAATTATTGCAAATAGATAATAAATAAAACCTCGTAAATATAATAATCATGTTTGATAAATCAAATAAGATGTATATTATACTACATAAATGTAAACTTTTTAAAAGCAACATTTTTCACAAGGTTAAGTAATCTAAATAATATGAAATAAATATGTACTTTCTTTAACTAGACAAACTTGTTATTCTTTACATATTTGAACTTGGCAGGTTGTATGAAACTATAAACGTGAAAGAAGATCGTGAAATACATATAGAGAATAAGTCTCCATTCATTAGTTTTGCATGTGACAAGTTGCGTTTTGACGATAATTCGAGCAGCAGGAATCGATTGCTTAAACTTTGTTTGAAGAAGGAGAATGTCTGAAATCTGGCCATAAGATTTGCACGTGAGCATGTTTGAGGCCGTTCAAATGGACAGTTTCCGGGTATTTTTCTACACAAACAATATGCAAATATCAAATGTGTCTTGAAATATTGAAATATGTCAAGTTCTTCTTTTGTAGTTTTGGTAGTTATATAATGTATCTCGTTTTTCCTTTTTCAAATGTTTCTTGAAACTAACAAATATGGAAATAGGTGTAACCCGGAAATGTACTGTTATTGTTTTCATGTTAGAAATTAGTTGATTGGAAAGTAGTGTCTATCTGTTGGTTGTGTTCTATGTGACGGTGACGCGCCTTATTCAAAACCGAATACAAAGACTGAATTATTAATTGAAACTATCACAAGACATCGCAATGAAATATATTTAAAATATCACAAGATGCGACAGTTCTTATTTATCGTGATAGTCGAGGGAAAATAATATCCTCCCACAACGGTTAAACCGAAAGTATGTCATACACTGATATCCTATCCAGGATATTATATAACATAACTATGAAATAATAACATCATAACAATTTGCTATATATATTAACATCAAACTTGCCTGATTAAACCCAAACCCCGATTCTTTTTTATATCTTACTAATTTACTATACTGTCATTTAAAAGCTTTTTGTTTTCATAAGATTACTATGTGGACTTCGAAAGCACTTACCATCGGGTTACCTCCCTTGCCCTTAGATGTACACGTTGGATGACAACTTATGAACACTGTTTGTAAATTTCAATTTACAACCTACCATTAATTCGCGACTTTCACAATAATTTTTCGACTTGCATTTGGGTACGCTTCCGGTTTGTTCGCTGTGTAGAATTCCACACAGCGAACAAACCGGAAGCGTACCCAAATGCAAGTCGAAAAATTATTGTGAAAGTCGCGAATACAACGGGTTATAGACAAAACGGCGACACGGCAAAACGGCGACAAGCTAAAACGGCGACATTTTGGACGGAACGGCGACACACCCCAAAAAAATGTTGGACAGAACGGCGAAACACATTTTCAATGAAATTTTACACAAAAATTGCTTGACAAAACGGCGACGCATTTGGATTAAACGGCGACACCTTTTTTCAAAGAAAACATTGTTTAACTTTGATTCGTTTACCTTTCATGTCTGATACGCATATTATTTTTATCTTTTATCAATAAAGGGATATGTTTCAATTATGTCCAGCACATAAAAAAACCATAAAACTGCTCTATATATCAAATATAACTTGCGTATGCTCAATATATTGTATAATTCATATCTGACATTCATTGTCTGACACCTATTTGTATCTCAAATGTTTATGATAGAGTATTCTTATTTCTGACACACGCTTTTACATTTTCATATATTTGCTCTAAAAGGTTACTCATTTTTGGACTAAGGCCATGCATGTTCAGGATATTCCATAGTTTATTTCTTTCCACTGAATCGAAAGCTTTCGCAAAGTCAACAAATAGAGCATAAAATTTCCCACCTTTAACATTAAGACATTTCTTGACAACACTTTGTAGAATAAACACATTATAAATGGTTGTGTAACCTTGTCTAAAACCTGCAATCGAATATAACAAACATGTTACAAACTATTACAAAAAAATATTTGTGTCGCCGTTCAGTCCAATACAATTCTGTCGCCGTTCAGTCCAATTTTGTCGCCGTTTTAACTAAATTTTTGTCGCCGTTTTGCCGTGTCGCCGTTTCGTCCGTATCCCAATACAACCATTGAGAAACGAGAATGTGGTTTATGTTTAACAACTGAGATAAGTTATTCTCACACATAGTTAGAACAAATATTTTCCAATTGGTGGTGAAATCTGATAACACAATGTTGTTATCATTAGGTATTAGGTATTTAATTTAATTGTTAAATCCCGGCAATCATATTATATAATGATAATATATATTTTTACTATCTTGATTAACACTCATCCTCAATGAAAGTACTCAATTGAGAAAAAAATAACGTCGTCTTGGTAAAAAGGATAAATTCTCATAAATACAACATAGCGAAACTACGTCGTACTATTATATCACTAGAAAATCTGGGACATATATAGAGAATACTAAACGACGTCCCGTTTCATAACATATTTATGAAAAGAGTGAATGGGTTGGTATTTAACGAGCGAAAACGAGTTTCATAAAAATGTTATGAAACGGGACCGAGTTTAGTATTTTATTTATTACTTGCTTAATAACATCGTAAAAATACAAAGAAAGTCGCCAACATGACTGTCGCGGCCGGCCCGCTGACATTATGACGTCATACTTAACAATTGTGGCGTCATCATAACGTCACGTCATTCGGTCAGCGCGCGATGTTATGACACATAGTGTAATAACATGGTTGCTTTATTAAACAGCAATATCTTCAACGGGAGAGTAATAAAATATATTACTTCTCTCATATCTATACAGAAACCTTGGAGCATGCCAAATTGGTAATGTCACCCACAAGAGATATATTACGTTGACAAAGCAGCTGAAATGCATGTATAAGTCTTGGAAGCGATAACAATGCTTAGGATATAGAAAACCTATCGTGAATTTTTTAAGTGATGATATAAAAATATCTTTCTAACCTTTTCCAAACATTTAATTTAGTTGATGTAGCTGTTTTAATGTTAATTACGTTATGGTTTTTGAAAACTGACTTTAAAACAAGGTTAAATTAAGTGAACATGAGTAGATATTATTTTCCGTGAGTTGTATAGAGATTAAAAAGAAAACCAGGCAATTGTCACAACGACAGGTAAATCATTGGATACACTTTGACTAATCGCTTAATCATTTTACTAAATTAATGTTCTACAAGGTTGTGTTCTTTCACCTTTGTTATTTATTACCTTTTACAAATGACGTGGTTGCAAGATATACATTCCATTCATTTGTTGTGGCTTATTGCTCAAGTCAAGGATGTGTAAAGACTATACTAAAGTGAAAACTCTCATAGAGATTGATATCATTTACAGATTTCTAATCTTTTAAATTGGTGCATGGACCCTCGCTCCTTGAACCATTGTTATATAGGTCTCATATCAGGGTTTGACACGTGTTTTTGTAAGACCCCTCGGCAACCTATAACAAACAGAGCGATGAAATGTCAAACACTATTTATTAATGGCGGGCGACAGACACAAGTGTCTTCATTACAATCAACAATCAGTTCACAATGCGCAACGGATAAACATTTCTGAACATATCAGAGCAATGCGCCATTACCAGTATAAATTGTTATTACTGACATTTTCTAATGTGACTTCAACACGAACTATTAACTTCAACTTTAAATTGCATTATAGCCACATCAAGAACTTGAATATTAACATATAGCTTCCTTTAACAATAAGAATAATAAACTGATAATGTCCAGTCCAGATCTTGGTGATTATGCAATATGTAAACACAATTGCTTTTCCACATATATGAGAAGGTTAACTTATTCATATATTGCTCAAACATATTGGCAATAATTACATCATCTCAATATATAACAGTTGTAATTGATATTTCATCAAAATATCATAGTTTTACTTGAACAATAATTATAGAAAAATATTACATATTTTTCTCATAAAATTAATAATAATAAATTCTTTTTACACAAAATACAATGGATAAATTCCTTACAAATTGTAATTCAGCAAGAAATAGAAACTAAATCCATCAAATCATTTCATATAACTCATATTTGCTGATTAAAATCACTTCGTTACGTAAACCAATTAGAGTTACATCCCTTGGATCTAGTTGTACTAGTCACGTGACCCACGAAAATAGGTGACACTAAGCGCTAACACGAAGTTGGCGGATATTCCATATTACATCATTATGCTAACTAACTCACATAAAACATTGATAATGACTAGTCTTTACATTGATATTATATGCTAATTCTTCTATAAAATAACAGTAACAAACTGAATGTCTATTTCATCTGACGTGACCTTCACGAAACCTCACGGCTTGGACCCTACATGGATAAATCATAAAAACATTAGGTAAACAATGCTACACATGCCTTATTGCCTAATTCCTAGTTCCTAGTTATGTTACAAACAGTTTTATGTACATGAGGCCTTATTTCGACCAACTGTAAATGCATACATACCTATAACAAACAGAGCGATGAAATGTCAAACACTATTTATTAATGGCGGGCGACAGACACAAGTGTGTCACGCAACCTGATTGGTCCAAGTGTACGATGCAGTCTCTGCAGAGTTGTTCCCCTTTGACCGCAGATTTCATTCAGTCGAATCACGTCACTGACAGTCATTTCACATTCTTACACTCGCCCCCCATAAAAAAAAATGTCGACTCGACATTTCAATTGATATGTATGCCTCTAATGATAACAATAAATTTAAATTGTAACATATTTACATACTCTTGGCTCATGACCACAAGATCATTCCTTAACCACTCCTTTGCCAATAGGCCTTATGAATATTTTATTCTGCATTAAATGGCAGGTCAACATGATACTACCATCCACACTATAACACTAAGTTAGTTGAGTGGAAATCCTCTTGGTCCTTCTGCATATCTGCAGTCAAATGAACTTGTAACTTGAACCATCTTAGTTCAGTTACATGTAAGCATCCCCCGTCTACACTGTTACAGGTCTTTGTAGCGTCAGTTCACTATTTGTACCGGTCTCCACACAACAGGATAGGTCCATGGATTCTGTATGATTGGTGGTACGCTTATGTAGTACAGGCGATACAGTGGACAAGGTACAAGAGGGCATGGTTTTCTCAAAAGATTCAGAGTCGGCCTCTGCTCACACCTGGTTGGGTTTCCTAGTGTATTATAGGTCAGCCTGGTTGGGTATTTTCGCCTGCGTCTTTGGCGTTTCGACTCTCCCTCATCAGATTCGTCGTCAGCATGCTGGTCTGAGTCCTCACCACTCCCAGTCCTTTCCCGTGGGGGATCCACTGAGCCTGCGGCACTGGAGGAATCATCACCGTCCGGTGACTTCTCGCTAGAAATCTCTCCAGCTTCTTCGTCCTCGCTAATGTCGCTACTGTGATCCGTCATCTGATCAGACTGTGTGGATTGTTGTTGTTCAGCAGTTTGACGATTTCTCCCTTCCTCCAACTGATTGGCTGGGCAGACGATATCAAAGTCCCTACGACCACTGCTGTTTGATAAATCACTGTCATTTGATGATTGTCTATTAACTATTCTCTTCTTGACTGACCTTTCATGTTTTCTTTCTACCCTTGTGTTTTCCAGTGTATTCTCAATGGGTAGACCATCACATGGGAGCAGCATATTCCTGTGGAGCACTCTTGTCCTTCCTAATCCATCTTCAGGCCTCACTTCATAGACAGGACTATCTTCCATCAGTTGCTTGTTAACTATATGGATTTTCTGTTCCCAGTAGGATCTCAATTTCCCCGGGCCACCCCTCTCTGACATGTTTCGTACCAATACTCGGTCACCAGGGAGGAGAGTAGTACTTCTTGCCTTTTTGTCATATTGTTCCTTTCCCTTTGATGCACTCTTTTGTGCTGTCTTGTTTGCCTGGTCATATGCTTGCTGCATACAGTTCTTCCACGTCTGAACATATTTTGTATGATCTCCTTTGGATTGATTGCTCTCTAGTCCAAACATCAAATCTACAGGTAGTCTTGGTGATCGACCATAAAGAAGGTAGAACGGTGAGTAGCCTGTCGCATCATTCCTTGTGCAGTTATAAGCATGAACAACTTTGTTAAGGTGATCCTTCCAACTGCTTTTCATTTTGCTTGGCAATGTACGCAGCATACTCAACAGTGTCCTATTAAAGCGTTCCACTTGTCCATTTCCCTCTGGGTGGTAGGGTGTTGTTCTTGATCTGGCCATTCGACAATACTTCTGGAGATGATGAAACAATCGATTTTCAAACTCTGCACCCTGATCGTGGTGGAGTTTGGATGGAAATCCAAATCGCAGTACAAAATCATTGAAAATCTTCTCTGCGGCCGTCTTTGCTGACTTGTTGCGGGTTGCGTAGGCCTGTGCAAATCGTGTAAAATGGTCACAAACTACAAGGATATACTCATAGCCTCCCGTGCTCCGCTCTAGATGAAGGAAGTCAATGGAGACCAACTGGAATGGTGCAGACGTGGATATAGGTTTAAGTGGCGATCTAGTTGGGATGGTTGGTTTCCGGTCTTTCAAGCAGCCACACTCCTTAGTGACATATCGCTCCACCTCAGACTGCATATGAGGCCAATAGAACCTCTCCCGTACTAGAGCGATGACTCTTTCCGACCCTAAATGTCCCATTTCATTGTGGAGCTCCTCCATCACCAACTGTCTGAACTCCTTTGGAAGAACTATTTGAGTCCTTTCTTCACTGCCGTATAGTACAGTCTTCCTACACAAAACCCCTTTATCATTGAGGAATAGTTTCTTTCTTTCTCGTAGGAGATCATCAATGTCTGTCCTGTACTTTTCTCGATTGTTCAATCGACCTTTTCCTCTTTTCCGAAGGATTTTCAGTACCGGACCAATGTGATCATCGTTTTCTTGAGCCGATACAATGTCTTCAGCTGTGAAACAATGGAAATGGGCTGACCTAGGTTGAAGAGCTTCCACTTCTGCCAGACAAGTAGGGTCATCTGTCAGTGATGAAATCCAAACAATATCACCATGATTTCTAGCTTTGGATACCTCAATCGACATTGTGATAGCTTCTTGATCTATTTCACATGTGCATTCTGACATGTACTTGCCAATATCTAAAGGCATCCTACTGAGCCCATCAGCATCCAAGTTTTTCTTGCCGGGTTTGTACTTAATGGTGAACTTATAGTCTGCTAATTCTGCTACCCATCTGTGTCTAGTACCATCTAACTTAGCTGAGGTCAAGATGTAAGTGAGAGGGTTGTTGTCACTATAGACTGTAAAATCTGGGGCATAATATAGGTAGTCCCTGAAGCGCTCTGTGATTGCCCACTTAAGAGCAAGAAATTCAAGTTTTTCTGAATGTGCATGGTAGTTCTTTTCAGCTGGTGACAAGGACCTTGATCCATAAGCAATGACACCTAATTTCCCATCTTCCTTTGGCTGATAGAGAATGGCACCTAATCCCTCTTGAGAGGCATCTACATGTAGAACAAATTCCTTCTTCCAATCAGGGTAGGACATTACTTTGTCTGTCATCAGATCTTCTATTAGACTGTTTAATGTATTTGTATGTTTATCAGTCCACGCAATCTTATGACTTGATGATAATTGACCATTTTTCTTTTTCCAGCGAGTTTTAATGTGCCGATTCTCATCCTTGTGGTTTGTAGCTTTTTCAGGGATGCACAACAATTCAAACAAACACTGTGCCCTTCTTGAATAGTCTGGTATGTATCGTCGGTAGTATCCAATGAAACCCAGGAGCTTCCGCACATCCCCAACTGTACTCGGCTCGATTGTCTTGAGATTCACAACAGCTTCCTTATCTCTAGGATCCATCTTGATTCCATCCTCAGAGACAATGTGCCCTAGATAACGCACTTCTTTCTTGAAAAGACTACACTTCCTAGGTTTCAGCTTGACTCCTGCTTCCTTCAACCGTTGCAAAACAGTCTGCACATCTTCCACATGTTGTTTGAAATTTTTGCTAAAGACAATGACATCATCCAGATAGGGGAGGCAAATAGTGTCCCTGAGACCCTGCAAACAAATATTCATAAACCGTTGAAATGCACTTGGGGCTCCAGTTAAACCAAAAGGAATGCGAGTCCATTCATATAATCCCCAGGGACTTATGAAGGCTGTGTATGGTCTACAGTTTTCCTTGACAAAGCCCTGGTGATATGCTTTACCTTGATCAAGTAAGGTGAACCATCTGTTTCCGCCTAAACTGTCTAAAGCATCTTGAATCCGAGGGAGCGGATGTCTGTCAGAAACCGTCTTTGTTATTTACAGCGCGATAGTCTACACACAGACGTAGAGTCGAGTCTTTCTTTCGAACACATACCAAGGGACTAGAGTAGCTTGATTTTGAATGTGTCACCCATCCCTTCCTGATAAGGTCTTCAAGGTAGTCCTTAACTTCCTGATACAAGGGCCTTGGGATTGACACATATGACTTTTGCACTGGTACATTATCGGTGAGCTGGATGTCCATCTGTAAGTCAGGTATTGTCCCAATGTCATCGTCGGTCTTGCTGAACACATCAGACTCTTTAAACAACATCTCCTTGATTATCCCCTGCTGTTCCTCATCTAAATCTGTGATGCCCAAGTCCACCGGTGGATGCCATCGTTCAGATGGCTTGGTCTGTTCAGGCTGTGTTGTTGCCTCTGTTGTCTTGGACTCCTGAGGGATGGGTTTGTCAGTTGGCATGGGCTCTTCTTGCAGAGGTATTACTGACCTTACCAGCTGAAGTGAACCAAGCTGTGTCCTGCTGCGTATTCGGATGTCATGGTTAGTGGAGTTGATGATCTTAACAGGGACGTTATTCTTTCCACCCCTCTTGAGTCGAAGAAGCGACTCCTGTATCTGCAGTCCCTCCGGCCAAGGTTCCTCGATGTTCGGTTCTAACATGACTGTGGTGGGTTCACTAACATTGGTTGAAACCATACACTTCACCTGTAAAATTTGACCTGCTTTGACACAAATTGCCTGGCGTCCTGTGTGAATATCACATAACATCTCAGACCTTTCCTCCTCCAGCAACTTGACAACAGCTTCCAATTTATCACTGTTCACTGTGGGCAAACCTGAATGCATGACATTGACTCTGTTAAACTCAACCTGATTGAAAAGGTACTGTTCAATAACATTAAACCCTACAATAGGTATGACAATACTTGACATTCTTGTAACAAGAAAAGGGACAGACAGGCATCTGCCTGTCTCCCCTCTAACTAACTCAAATGATATCTGTACCCAACCCTCAAAGGGTATATTCTCACCATTGGCTGCCTTAATTATCAGCTCACTATCATCTAACAAATCACTGACAGGTCTTATTTCTAAATCTGGTTTGTTGTCTTTTACCCACTGTAATGGGAGGATTGATACCTGAGCCCCAGTGTCCCATAAAGCTTCAGTTTTCACTCCCTCAAAAACACAAATCATCTTACACTGTTTCCCCACCAGCTTAACTAACTTGTCTTTTTGGTTTGGGGTCAAATTAGTGTTCTTTCCCAAGGAAAAGTCTCTACTCTCCAGTGTCTCTATAGCACAACATATCGGACGATGTGAGTCCCAGTGAACGGCCTGGCAACTGTATGAACAATAGAGAGCACTCTGACATTTAGTACACTGGTACAGCTTGTCATTATCAGCGCCGTGGCCACACTGCACACAAACATTGGGCATATTATCTAATGTCAGTGACTGCCCAGCATCGCTGACTCGTTCGAGTTTCCCGAATCGGAGTGGTCAGATCGATTCCTACGCTGCCTGCATCCTGCTTGAAAGTGTTCTGATGACCCACACCGGAAACAATGGTCACAAGATGATTTCCCCTTCCCCTTGCACTTCACACACAAACGTGGACGAGGATTCCAGTTAGTGCGTTGTTGTTGTTGTTGTTGGTGTTGTTTGAGTGAGGCCACTTCCGCTCTCAATGCCTGAAGTAGCTCTACTGTAGAGTCTGCTCCAATGGTGTCTGTTGCCTCGGTCTCCACCAGTTTCACACCAGCTATCTGTGTGTTCTTCCTCTTTCTCTCCTTTACCGCTGACACCGCTGCACCAGCCGCACAAACAATTTCATGATCCTCTGGGTGAGAGGTCAAAACACTTTTGAGTTCTTGAGCTATAGACAAGTCTCTCAACCCAGTCAACAGTGTCCTGAGAGTCATACTGCGCACCAAATTCTGATCATATACCAGGTCAGCTCCTTCTTCCTTGCAGGAAAAGTTTATTTTCTGGCCGAGGTCCAGCATACGCCACACAAAATCTAACGTTTCCTCCTTTGGAGACTGCACCCCACTACTCAAGTCTTGATACAACTCGGTCGCTGATTTCTCTTCATAGAACGTGCGAAGTAATTTCCGCAATACAGCTAAATTCAGTTCTGTGTTTCCCTCGATATAACCTCTGAGAGGTTCAGTAGTTGGGATAGCTCTGCAAATGGCTTCAATTATTTCAGACGTTGAATAACCTCTCTTCTCTGCCGCTTCTATCTGACGAATCAGACTGCAAAAGGTTATTCCGTTCTTCGAAATTGTTCCAGATATCTTGAGTTCTTTGTTGTCTGTCACTCTGACGACCGTTGCGGGTGCTGGTGGTGTCGTTGATGGCATTGTCGTCTCAGAGCCCATGGCTGTCAATAATAGCTGTAGTTTCCGTTCTCCCTTTACCTTGTCATCTCGACATTCATGCATGAACGATTCCAAGGCTACCAGGCAAGATGTCTTGTCTAGTCCTTCCTTCGCGTCAATCCCGAGACGTTGCATCAACTTTGCTAGTTCTTCTGCGTCACGGCCATACAGGCCGGTCTTGATCGCCCACTCTGTGTCCGACATAGCTGCTAAGAGATCCCGATCACCATATGATCCTGGCACGCTCGCCAAATTTGTAAGACCCCTCGGCAACCTATAACAAACAGAGCGATGAAATGTCAAACACTATTTATTAATGGCGGGCGACAGACACAAGTGTCTTCATTACAATCAACAATCAGTTCACAATGCGCAACGGATAAACATTTCTGAACATATCAGAGCAATGCGCCATTACCAGTATAAATTGTTATTACTGACATTTTCTAATGTGACTTCAACACGAACTATTAACTTCAACTTTAAATTGCATTATAGCCACATCAAGAACTTGAATATTAACATATAGCTTCCTTTAACAATAAGAATAATAAACTGATAATGTCCAGTCCAGATCTTGGTGATTATGCAATATGTAAACACAATTGCTTTTCCACATATATGAGAAGGTTAACTTATTCATATATTGCTCAAACATATTGGCAATAATTACATCATCTCAATATATAACAGTTGTAATTGATATTTCATCAAAATATCATAGTTTTACTTGAACAATAATTATAGAAAAATATTACATATTTTTCTCATAAAATTAATAATAATAAATTCTTTTTACACAAAATACAATGGATAAATTCCTTACAAATTGTAATTCAGCAAGAAATAGAAACTAAATCCATCAAATCATTTCATATAACTCATATTTGCTGATTAAAATCACTTCGTTACGTAAACCAATTAGAGTTACATCCCTTGGATCTAGTTGTACTAGTCACGTGACCCACGAAAATAGGTGACACTAAGCGCTAACACGAAGTTGGCGGATATTCCATATTACATCATTATGCTAACTAACTCACATAAAACATTGATAATGACTAGTCTTTACATTGATATTATATGCTAATTCTTCTATAAAATAACAGTAACAAACTGAATGTCTATTTCATCTGACGTGACCTTCACGAAACCTCACGGCTTGGACCCTACATGGATAAATCATAAAAACATTAGGTAAACAATGCTACACATGCCTTATTGCCTAATTCCTAGTTCCTAGTTATGTTACAAACAGTTTTATGTACATGAGGCCTTATTTCGACCAACTGTAAATGCATACATACCTATAACAAACAGAGCGATGAAATGTCAAACACTATTTATTAATGGCGGGCGACAGACACAAGTGTGTCACGCAACCTGATTGGTCCAAGTGTACGATGCAGTCTCTGCAGAGTTGTTCCCCTTTGACCGCAGATTTCATTCAGTCGAATCACGTCACTGACAGTCATTTCACATTCTTACATTTTACGTGCTCATTTTATGGGTTGTGGGGTTTTTTGGGGCTGAATTCCAAATTCGGGGGGCTGGAATTTTGATAATCTGTAAATTTCTTTTACAAAATGTTTTTCCTTAGAATTAGTGGAGGGGGGGGGGGGGGGGGGGGGACGTTGTACGTTTTTGGGTAAAAAAGTAAAATCGTAGATTTGCCGATTTTGTAGTTGAAGCGGATTTAATATCATTTCGCATCAAATACTTCTGTTTCTCTGAATTAACATTATGACGTATTCTCAAAAAGCGGTTATTAATAACGTACGCTCTTTCAGCGAACAAGACCTTGGTGTATCTGAGGCTGTTGGTCGATTTAATTCGTTACGCAAAAGATCTATGAATATATCTTGAAAACGTCCATGCCTTCAGATAAGTTACACAACTTTGAGAGAAATCAATTCAAAATATGCTACAATACTTCCAACATCAAGCGCTCGGAAAATTAAATTCAGATCTCCCATGATAAAGTTTTACGCTCGGCCATGATATGTTTTAGCTCAGCCATGCAAACATTTCAAAGTGACTTGCATTAAAGCCCCATCGTCATACTTGCATGCAGTTTGTAATGAAATTTAGCTATTGAGAAAAACAATACATCACTTGGTAGGCAAATCTTTCGTCGAAAGTTTGATATCATATGTATTTATTTTTATCAACAATGTAATACTTACTTCGACGTCCAATGTACAGTACCCTCTGTAAAAGTGCCAGAGCACTTAACGAACCCGCTTTCGGTGGCGTAATCAGTATCTAGGTTTTACACCTCCTCTCAGTCACCGATGTGTATCAACTTGAGCGGCAACCAGTACCTAATATATTTCATCATATTTAAATATGATATGTGTGAAAAGTCTAATGGCCGGACTTTTGTATACAGCTCTTTGTCTATAACTTGGTTGCACTACAGACATAAACTATTTCTTCTTCCTTATCTGGAGTAAAAAAAACGCAAATGTGAGATGGCAACACTTGATTCGCCTCCATGTCCATATGTCGGAGCTGCTGTTTCGGTCATGTCGGTAAAATGTCTCATATTTACTGAATTTTGGTCCGATATTCTCTAGGTTAATTGCAAAATTTTGCTAAAAATTCAACGGATACAGTAAAAATACTTCATAGTTTCAATTATCTAACATCCCTTCACGTTGAATATGGCTCTTTAAAACTCCTTCAAAAACAAAAGAAACTCTGAACCATTTTACTAGAACTTACGACCTGTACAAGCTTTAAAAATTAAGTTTATGGGTTGGTGTCAATCTTTGTATCAAACTTATTTTGTAATTAATTTAAACACGTATTTCAAAAATTGTTTGTTCCGTGCCATGCATATGCTTGAAAGAAAGAATAATTAAATAGTGTACAGTATTTCCTCGAATACAACCCCGGGGTTCTATTTCGTTCAGTACCCCCCTTACCCCCCCGGGTTCTATTCGAGGCCCGGGTTATAATGGAGGCCGGGTTGTATTTCTTCAGGTCTGAATTGACGTTTCAAAATCTTCTAGGAATGGCGTTTTCATGGAAAATTATTGATCTAGTTCTACATATCTCATGGCATTTCTGTTGATATTCATTCTTTTATCAAAATCCGTATCAATCCCTGCAATATATGGTTTCCGTGAAGTATATACTATCGACATTTTATACCAGTATTTATGTTAGACCCGGGTTCTATTCGAGACCCCGGGTTCTATTTGAGACCCGGGTTGTATTAATGTCAGCACCCCCTTACCCCCCGGGTTATATTCGAGGCCCGGGTTGTTTTAATGTCAGCACCCCCTTACCCCCCGGGTTATATTCGAGGCCCGGGTTGTATTAATGTCAGCACCCCCTTATCCCCCGGGTTATATTCGAGGCCCGGGTTGTATTAATGTCAGCACCCCCTTTACCCCCGGGTTATATTCGAGGCCCGGGTTGTATTAATGTCAGCACCCCCTTACCCCCCGGGTTATATTTGAGGCCCGGGTTGTATTAATGTCAGCACCCCCTTACCCCCCGGGTTATATTCGAGGAAATACGGTAATCTAATCTAACCGCTTCGTACCACACCTTACACACAGAAACCTATTGAATCAAATGTACAGTATAGTATATGTCGAGCACCCGTTTCAAAACACACTGAGGGTTTATTCAGGGTTAGGGTTTGGATTCTAATCTATGTTTAATAAAGGCTACAATGGTGACTGGTTTGTAGAATGGCATGTAGGAGTTATCTCAATCTAAATAAATTTAGATCAACATTTTTTTTATTTTGTCACAAAAGTATGACAAAATTGAAAATCTGTTGATCTAAATTTATTTAGATTGAAGTTATCTCGACATTTTCGCTTATCTACGGAACTGTGAAGCCAAATATCTCAAAGCTCTGTATCGTGTCATCCAGGTAGTGCAGTGTTTGATTAGTGTGAGATATTTTTGGGTGGTTATATAGAGCATACGACATGTACGAGGCATTTGGCCTGATGAAGAAGAGACTATTGGGGAGTTTCCCTGGTACAAATCAATGATTTAGCTGTGTTCTTTATGTTATTTATTTAGATGACAATACCATACATCTTGCAGGGTTAGAACAAATATCGACAGGCAGGCTTCACGACTTTGCAAATGACATACCTTCTCCCATGATCTGATATCGTTAACTTGCCAGTTCACAGGGACATGTATCGCTTGAAAACAGCGTTAGAAAGACATATATATATGTACTCATAGACCCTACCCATGTACTATATAGAAGGATGTTATAGATCCTACCCTAAGACTAGTTGCGAATTGACCAATCAGAACTCATCTTACCAAGCCACAATAGTCTGCCTTCGCACGTATAACGTTGGAGGATCGTAGGTCGCAGAAAAGTGGGCTGACTAGACCCTCTACTAGGCATTTCTAGACTCAGTAAAGGAGTGAAATGGATAATATTGAGGCTAGGTTTACTAAGACTGACTTTCATTGGAACAAAACATCTGTGTAATCTTTTAGAGATAAAAGTAGGGCAATCGGTAATATTGTTGAAACAAGGTGATTGGTCAGAACCTCCTTACACACATCTTCCTACGCAAAGCCTAAAACACCAGTTTCCGAACTGTCACTGTATGCCTTGCTGCAGATCCTTTACTTTTTGTGCTGATATAGTGCCCCTACAGGCAAGAGAGAAAGCACAGACACCTCAAGGGTCAGCAGTAAGGCCTAATACTGACAATTCAGAAACTGGCGTTTTAGGCTTTGCGTAGGAAGATACTTTACACATGCAACATTTACTAAGGTTAACTCTAAATTGCATTCTTTAACATTAACTAAGGCTATCTGAGTGACTTATGGTTATCTTAGTGCTTTGTGAAAGGAGGCCCTGTTCTCATATCTGTATTGAAGTCTGACCTTTCTGAATAGACAATTTTTCTAATAAAACAGAGTGAGTGAATGAGTAAGTTAATGCTTAACGCCGCTTGGGTAATATTTCAGCCATAAGCGGCGGGTGTAAAACAGAAGTCAGTCAATAAGATGAATATCATTTGATAAAAACAAGGATGAATATCAATTTTAAAAATTGAAATGTTTGGAAAGAGTAAGACAAACCTTACAGAATAGACATTTTTTTAATAGGACATAATTTAGAAGAAACAAGGATGAATATCAACTTTGAAACTTGAAATGATCAGAGAGGGCAGTATCAGAGAATCGATACTGAGGTGAAGGCTGAAACTTTCAGAATAATGTCAGGAACAAGTACCCCGGTAGGTAAGATTGACTTTATTCACACCTGCTAAGGCCATATAGATTTTCTGATGGCTTCATTTTGTTTTTGTTGTCTATTTAATGAAATCTGACAATTTATGTTTAACATGTGTGCAAGACAATTTTCAAAGAAAAGTCATTGACTTATATGTCATCCAAAAAACTTCTGCAACCCTGGTAAAAAAAATTTGACAGGGAAGGATTTCAAGCTATCAAGTAGGTAAAGCAAACCTGCTGATCTTAAAAACCCAAAGGATTGGTAAACAACTGGAGGAACATCACAAATCTCACACAATAATTTATCTACATTTAATTTTCTCACATACACACATACAGTAAACAAAACAAACTCCCTCCTATGAACTCTGCTTCCCATATTTGTTCTTGTAACGTAGACCCGTCACTACTGTCTTACTTCCCGGGAAAGCCGTTCTCCCACCGAACATCGTGTCGGTATCGGGATCAAATCTAAGAGGTTCCATCTGAATATGCATGTTCTTCGGCAGATTGAGTTTGGACATATCCTCATATGAAGTAGTGTCTCGAACTGGCGTGGAAAAGTATGTCATCACATCCTCAACAGATTTCATGTTGTGAAGTTCAAGGTTCGGGACATCATGATTCAGTTCCGTAATCAGGCGGGTCAAAATCTGTAAAAAGAAGTGGCTTGGTTGATCTTGAAAGTTGTTGATGAGGTTTGAATGGATATAGTGTGCAGTGGCATATGAAGGGTTGCGAAACCCCCTTCCCGTTTCAAAACTATAAAGATAGATTTCACTTAATATACATGATACAGGATTTAGTTATCCTTCCCTTCCTCCCCCCAATCTCCCTAATTAAATACCATTTCATTTATCAAAATTTTCACTCGTTTCCCTAATCAGTTCAGTCAAGATTGTAAATCTAAACATAGTCTATAACCGATTATGATCCACTTAACAAGTAACAGGTCTAAGGTAGGGTTGAATCCCAATGTTAGGAATTTATTTTAAAATCCCCAATAATGGAGTTGAACTCTCTCCTTTTCAATAGACGACACCCAATCCGTAATACAAAACTGCAACTGTAGATAGGGAGAAATACAAACCTTGAACTTGTTTGTTGGGTTGTTAAGCTGCACGTGTCTCCAGTCCCCGCCCCCACACACCTGCGTCACCGCCTGCTCCACCCTCACTTCAAGGTCACCAGGGGGCGTGTACGCTTTCCTCGTCCTCACCGACCTGCCAGACAGAGGGATATCATACTCATGGTGATGTCATTATGTGTACATCTGACAAATTTAAATCATGTAACTCACCCGCTGTTGGTGATGAGTTTCACTACCTCTTCAGGTGTCAAGCCCTTCACCAGGAGCGGCAGCTGTATACCCCTCAATATGTTAACACTTGGCCTAATTTTTATACACTTAAAACACTATATGTCCGAAAAGTGCCAAAAATATTAAGAACTTGTCAAAGTTTATTTCCTGTATTAACAAATATACTGACGCTTGTTTACATCAATAATGTTATATAACTTTGAAATGCCATCTATGTGTGTATATATATACATATTTGACGATTGCATTGAAAAGGCAATAAAATTAACAGTAGAACAACTGAGAAAAGGTAACAAAACGGCTTATCATCAATCTAAGAATAGAGACATTTCCCTCGTCACTACCTTCAACCCATCGCATATAAATCCTCTTCAAATTATTAACAGCCAGCTCCCGATTTTGGAACAGAGTGCTAAAATGAAGACAATTCTACAGAACACAAAATTCATTAATAGCCGTAAACAGCCTCCTAATTTGAGACGAATTCTAACACTTTCTAGATTTGACATGTCAGTTCAGGGAGAAGCTAGAGTTTCTAAATGTGGGGATGGCCGCTGTTTCACATGTAAGAATATTATAGAAGACGCCGACTTCAAAGTCAATAATAAACGCTTCTTTTTGAAAGAAAATATGAACTGCCATTCCAAAAATGTGATATATGTCATCATGTGCGAGGGGTGCAATGAACTGTACATTGGGAATAAAGGAAGACGCCTCAATGAAAGAATAAATCTTCATCGTTCCCAGATCAATCGACCCGAAAATAGAACTATCCCTTTAAGTGGTCATCTAGAAAACTGTTCTGGCGGGAAATATAAAGTCTTCCCCTTTTACCACATGAAATGTGATAACCCGAGGCTTCTTGAACTTATTGAAAGTCAATTTATAAAGCAATTTAAGCCTCTACTGAATGCTAAAATGTAAATTTCCTTGAATTTATGCTCATGACGTACCTACCTCTATGACGTCACAAACGACGTGATCACAACTGACTAACCTGAAGAAGCCAACATGGCTGAAAGCGCTAGTTAGCGAATGTGAATCCAATGTACCCAATTCCATAATACTATTTTATTTATATACAACCTGGGAGAAGTGTTTTTGTGTTTTAAATGTATATATATTTGTATATATTACTGTAACATATGTGTACACGATACAATGTCTACACCTTATATTGTATTGAATACCGTTACATATTTGTACTTTTGAAAGCCATCTTAGTGTATATATCATTGTATATAATAATGATCTTAATGCTCATGTACCACCGTTGGTGGATATTGAGAAATAAAAACCTTGAAAAACCTTGAAAACAACTGAGGCAGTGGTCAATCAGGAGTGAGAGTTTTCTTATTTCACAAAATTATTTAACTATGGCTATTGAAGCGTTTTATATTGTTCACTTATGAAAATAACAATGGAATAGGTTTTCAGTCATTTGTGACTATATGAATATAATACAGTGGACGAAATGATAGATATATAGATTTTTAAGTATCAGTGAAGATATATTTCTTCAAAGACTAACTAATAAAATATTAATCATAAAAATTTCAATATCCCTAAATTAATTTGTTCAGTATACAGTTTGTTAAGAATACATACTAGCGCCACCAAATCTCTACTATGATTAGTTGACTTTTTTAGTTTGACAATATTTATGTGGTGCTTGATACTAAACAATTATTGACTTCAAGTGAGGTTGATCCAATGATTTGTCGACCTTGGGCACGTGATATTCACCGAGGCAACGCCGAGGTTGATCCAATGATTTGTCGACCTTGGGCACGTGATATTCACTGAGGCGTTGCCTCGATGAATATCACGTGCCCAAGGACCCAAGGTCGACAAATCATTGGATCAACCGAATCTGGAAGTCTTTGATTGTTTTATTATATGAAAAATGTTCTTGAATCACGTTTCTTCTGTGCAAATAAGGGACATCACTCTAATATGCCTAAAACCATAAGGGACATAACTCTAATTCAGCACAGTCACGAAGCGATGCCTATTGCTTAATTAACAGCGTAACATGTGATGTACGGAGTTCGAGACGTAATTCTCAAATCTATTTTTAGCCACGGGAGGTGCTTGGACTGTTATATCAACCTCTCGCGCTTCACACAGGTTGACATTGCTTGATGTCAATGCGGTCATGTGACCAAGTGGGCAAATCGGAAAGACGGATATGATCCATTCATATAATAATCCCTGATATCCATCAAGTTAAACATCTCATGTCTTTAACAGGTTGTTATCCTTGCAAATATGGGGCATGTGAATTTTTCAGCTAAAGAAATGTAATTATTCTTGTAGCCTGAGGTAAAAAGATTTTCGAGATCTTCTTGGGACTATCACTCAATGGGAGACCCATAACTGACTGGTTGTATACTGCGGTAAATTGCCTTGATAAATATTGGAGTATAGATAGACATCCTGTCTCATGGTTCGACGTTACGCTAACTCCACTAATCTGTACCCTGGACTCAGAAGCATGATTGGATGGGACTTATCAGGCAACGTTAACTTTTATCACACGCCAAAAATATATGAAGGTTACGTTTTCTTCTTCAGGGATTGAAGGCGATCTTGAGTTGTTGGTCCGTCACTGGGTTTCATCTTTCTAACTTCCTGTTCTTCTTGGGGTTCATCCTTCTTTCTCCAGAATAAAGTTCTTTTCAGTGTTAGAGTCTGAAAATAGATTGATATGATAGAAAAGATTTTCATCTGTGCCATTAAAGTAGAAACTCCTTGTTTAAACAATTACCCGGTAAAGTAGAAACTCCTTGCTTAATCAGTGTCATCAGTACATCGGACTACATCCTGCTGAGGAATTTTACCAATTATGCTGTCAAAATGTATTACCCTTTCTTGGTATCAGGTAATAATCAAACCTACTATTTTCATTTTAATAAACCAGGAAGCGTTGGGGCTTTGTATTTTTGTAAGGAAGAGGGATCTGTTTGCTTTATTCTAGGTCAACAAGAAATATTATTATATGATGGACGAGTGTTCTGTTCTCTGATTGGTCGAGGAAGGTGGTCACCGACAATGATCAAACCTTATGTTGACCGCGGGGAAACGTCACACGAGGTGAGGTCAACATAACAATCCATTGACCTGGAGCTAAAAATAGATCGCCACTACAAGGAGTGCCGTAAAGAGTTGCTTCAAAAAAATTTTTAAAATAATTGAATAGTTTTCAAAATAACTGATACTTTCATAAATCATATAATAATACAGTTGTTGACTTCAGTTATCGATGAATCCAATGCTTTATTGAGTATTGACCTCGGAAACTTATGTTTACCTCAGCTGTCGCCTCGGTGAACATAACTGTTCCGAGGTCAATAAACCATTGGATTCACCTCAACTGGAGTCAATAATTGTATAATGTTGTATAATTGTTGTCAATAGCAAAGAGACAAAGGGTTTCACTATTCAAGTTTCTTTTAAAATTTGAAATGTTATGCAACCAAAATATAGCCACTGTTTAAAGTGGATTGTAGGATAATGATGTGTTAGTAGTAGATGTGTATACACTTCAAGGCTTCACCAAATTACATCTAATTAACAAGAAGACATAGTCATCAACATGCCCCGCCAGATTTGTTCTCATTTTAAATTAAGTCAGAACCTTCTCCTAAATACTCGAGTGTACTAAAAAATATATCATGACACCAAACTCCGGAAAATTATTTGCAAGGTTCTGATGTGCGAACTCCATCAAGGTATTGATACCCTGAAGGCACACATCAAACTTGATGATCCTATCTGTAACAGTTTCTGAGAAAATTTGGCTCCTTTGAAGACACCTCGAACAGAGTCCCAAAAAACATAACAAGGGCAATAACTCTGGAAAAAACATTTGCGTGGTTCTGATTTTCGTACTCCATCAAGGTATTGATACCCTGAAGGCACACACAAAATTTGATGATCCTATCTTAAATGGTTACTGAGAAAAATTGGCTCCTTTGAAAACACCTCAAACAGAGTCCCAAAAAACGTAACAAGGGCAATAACTCCGGAAAAAATATTTGCCCGGTGCTGATTTTCGAACTCCATCAAGGTATTGATACCCTGAAGGCACACACAAAATTTGATAATCCTACCATTAACGGTTTCTGAGAAGAATTGGCTCCTTTAACTCGGACGGACGGACGCAAGCACGGACGGAGCTCAAACCTATATCCCCCTTCCACTTCGTGGCGGGGGGATAAAAAATACTCGAATAGAGACCTCACTAAAACAGACATCTGTAGTCAAGAGATCTTGTAATTGTTATTTAGCCTTGACAGGGGTTGAAATAACTATTTATTTTACATTGATTTACATTTAACAGTTTATTAACTGTTTTAAGAATAATTTTGGCTATTTAGTTTTTTGAAGAAATGCTTTTCAAGGTTATTCATGGTACAAGAAATTATCTGAGCTATATGTTCATAATTTTCATTTAATAATCAGATGATTATCTAGAAAACTGCAGCTATTTAACCATTGCATATACAGCAAGCTACAGGAAAGTTTAGCCACTGAACAGCCCCGAAACTCAGCCGAGTTTCTGGGCCATTAAGTGGCTAAGTAAAGTTTAAAGTCTCAAAATGATGGTTGAGGCAGATGTTTAAAATGTTGTAAATATGTAGCTTAATCAGTTATGGTTTAAACATATTTATTCATGTTAATGATACATGAATTAGGACACGCATTTAAATAAGCCTCTTGCTTGTTTGCGTGTCCTCATCAGAAAACAAAAATAACTTGCGAATGTTACATCATGTATATAAGCACATTCTGTTCATAGGCTACAATAACAAAAATGGTGTTTAATATGATCACTAATTTAAGAACCATAACTGATCTAACCTAATGTTTACCAAATCTGCCAGTTTGTTCAATGTAGCAATGAATAGATTCTAAAAGTTTAGAATTTTATCGGATGGTTGCTGTAGGATTTCCAAACATGATAGATTTAATGTTATAAGTTTATGATTAGTTATAAGTTTATGATTTGCATAAATTAATTATAATGTTGGCACTGAAACGTTTCATATTATATGTTTATCCTTTTCAGTGAGTTAATCATATTTTTACAAGCACACGTCTTATCAACGGGATACGGAAAATGACGTTGTAGCATGTTTTTTCTTGTGGTGTTTTTTAATTTGTTCTTTCATGCGTGTGAAATGTGTTGCTTGTTAGTGCGGTCAAAAACCTGCTGCCATTTCTCGATAAATGCAGAAAAATTTGCAACCATACCATGTGCATTCATTCCTTGTGACGTCACAATCACCTGACGCAATAGTTCGGTTTTGACAGTTGCGAGTTTCGTTCTGTTCCAAAGACAGATATAACATATCTTATCACTTCCCACCTGCGTTTGTAACAAGTAAATACATTCTTCTACCTAATACAATCCATACATTCACCTGAAAGACTGCATTTTAATAACTACGACTCCTCAAGCTTGTTCGCTCCGAGCGTCTCGCAAACGGCGGACATTTTGAACGTCGTGTGATATGCTAATTAGGGGTATTCCGAAAATGCGGATTCCGGTTAAGACGAATTGTGATTGCATGGGTGTCAATGGTTGCGAAAACGAAATTAAATCTTCGGCCGTTTTAGTTAATGGAGTTCTCAATTTTGATTCAACTTTGTATTGTTTCGTGTAACAAACCAGACATTCCAGACATTGATGACAGATTTTTTGAAAATAATTAGAAAAAACTTTGTTAAAATGTTGATTTTGTAATTATAAGGATTGTTTTACATGTTTTGTGCCTCTATCGATGTATAACAGCAACAAATTTTGTATAAAATCGCTACGCTACGCTACGCGATTTTATACAATTAAAATAAAATTAAAAATAAAATTAAACAATCCTTAAGTAAATGCACTGGTACAAACCTAAAGATAGACTTCAATGGCGACCATGCACGATGTGATTGATTTTTTTATCGATGTTTATCATCAAATGTTGTATGTAATAAAGTATTGGTGATCTTGACCTTTGCGTAGCAAAACAGGAAAGTAAAATCTAAAACCCGAATTACATTTTTTAATAGACTTGAGATAACATTCCACTCAGTAGATTGGACATTTATTCTAAACAAACTAAGTCACTAAGATAATGCAGCTTTACTGCTGAGAAGAACTGTAAAGGAAAGATTTTAATGAATAAACAATCACAATATCAGTAACTATAGAACAATAACAAATTCCTTTCAATTAAGCATTGACTGCTTAAGTCGATTAATTAATTAAGACCAATTACTATGACACTGATAGATTGATATCGGAGGGGCATCAATGAGAGCATGATAGGCTGTGATTATTATCACTTAGTACACAAGGTCTTTTCTATCATGAAGGCTTTTGATCGTCAAAAGCCATTGTTAATATATAAATAATAATGAAACTAATTCCTTTCAAGTTCAGTTTGGTGTCAGTCAGGGATGTGTTTAGAACAGAACAGATCAGAAGTTTATTTCTCACAATTCACATGTGACATAGAGAACAAGTTGAATAAATACTTCTACGAAACCAGCGATTTGGTCTCAGTCTAATTGATACTGACTCAAGTGTGTCGAGAATTAATGTAAATACAATGCCATGGTAAACAACGGAAAGATGAATCCTGTTTTCTTTTATTTTTACAAATGCTATGCTGTCACCGTTTGAACTATAGTTATTTTTATCGCCGTTTTGACTAACGGCCTGTCGCTGTGGAGGTTTTGGTTTGTCACCATTTTTACTATAATCCTTATCAACATGCAACTTGCAAGCACATTTTTTCGTAAGCAAAGACTTACACTTTGTAAAAGACACAGCAACCTGATATCGTAAATAAAATGTAGGTAAACCCACGTTTTACCTTCATTTTATTTACGATATCAGGTTCCTGTGGTAAAAGATGTTATGAGCTGGTTTATATCAAATGGCTGACATAATTACAGATAACTAGCAAAAAGATAGAACTTTCAATATTTGTTGAAAAAGCATAAATTTTCAGAAATTGATATTTGAAATATGTATATACCCTTTAATTTAAGATAAAATAGAAATACAGTTGTATGATGCCCTATCACGCATTTACCATGCTTACCGATGGTGCATATCTATGAAGCTTAGTAGTAGAGTTTGACAAAATTGATTTCAGCATGATCGTCAAGGGCGCAGTCATTTTGAAATACTAAATGTCAAACTTTATTCTGAAACGAAATTATTTTAAAAAAAATAATGGTGAAATCATCAAAAAAATCTTTTAATTAAAGAAACTTTGAATTGATTAATGTATGTATTTCTAAAAAAATTGAAAACTTACAAGATTGCATAAACAATGTTATTTTCAAAGTGTAGGTCACAAGTTTCATGTTCGTAAAAGTATTCTTTTAGATAATCAAGGGCAAGTAACTCTAATCGCTTTGATGAGTGTTGACATGAGAGAAGAAAGTTTTCAGAAATGGTGAATTTTGTTTACCAGTTTGACATGAAATTGATACTATGAATCAAGAAAAAATAAGAGATTTCTAAAATATTTAAAAAAAATATTTGTTTGTCTTTGAATCGAAGTAGGTAAGCTTGCTAAATTTGTAAGATGGTAGATTTTACAACAATTCTTCAAATCTTAGTAAAAATCAAGCTTGGCCGTCATGTCCCGCACAGAGCTTTGCTCGAGACATAATGTTTTCAGTTCCCTCTGTTGTCCCGTTTTTCCGTTATTCCGTTATTCAGTGGTTGTCAAACCCTTTCATTTCAGGGCCATATCACAAAAACTGTTTAATATTTGGTATGAGCTTTAACATCGAGATTGATCATTGAGTGGGGCCATTTGCTATTTTGGTTATTCTGGATTTTTATTTGTTTCTGGTTCCCATGGAAACAATTTGAACGTAATGCATATTGGGAGTAGGTTCTGTTTCCGGACTAAAGCTAAAAAAACTATTAAATATCTTTTTTAAGAAACTTGGTACATGACTTTAGTGGTGGTGTAAATGCAAAAAATTATTTCTAAGAATACTTTAAAGGCACCACTCGAGCGGCTTTCATCCGCCATTTTGAAAGGTTCGCATTGCAAGAAAACAAATGTGCTGTAATATGCTTATTCATTAACAAAATTCAGTAATAACTACTTGATTGATAGAAGAGAAGCATATTTACAAGTAATTCATAATAAAAATTATCAGTTGCGACAGCATTTTGTCGTAGTAATGCATTCCACGATTGTAGCTTCGATGAGTGGCTTCATTTCACGATGTTTGTTTTTTTGAGCGATACACTTTATTTTTTGTCAAATTGTGAAATTTTAAACAACTAAAATGCGTGTCTCACAAACATGATGAAATAAAGTGTGAAATTATAATGTAAAAATCATATATAATTGTAAACAGGAAAGTGGTTTAAACAATATTTATTTCAAAAAGAAAGGGATTGGTAAACAGGCTATCAGCCTATCTGGATACCTCTCCCATACATGAATATACATTTTTACAACATATCTTAATTCATCACCATTGTAGATAGAACACTTTAGCATAAATATTTATAGATTATACAGAAAAACGCTTTGTAAGGGTAAGATAATCATGAACAGATTTTACAATCATCGTGTTAATTTCGTCGGAAAGAGAATGATTTCCAAATAAAACAGTTTGTAATTCATAACCATTACTGTAAAAGAAACACCCTGATCGAAAACGAGCAAAATTTGGACAAATGAAGAAATAGTGAATTGCATCTTCATAATGGTGACCACAGGAGCAGCATGACGTATTTTGTAAAAATCGATCGAATTTATGTCCGTTTAGATCGCTGCAGCCAAGTCTTAACTTACAATGGATAATTTGGTGGTATCTACTTCCATAGTTTCTGACAATATGGTGTACATTACATGTTACCTTTCGATCAAAGTGTTTTTTAAACAATACAAATGAGTCCATGTTTCTTAATTCATCATCAAGCATATTCCACTCCAATACAGAAGATGGTAAAAATGATTTTTTATATGCTTCTGTGTGACAAAGAGGTACTTGAAGTATATTTGATGATCTAGATTCATACGTGGATACAGAGGATAAGTTTAGTGGTATCAAATCTGATAAATATTTTGAAGTTCTATTATTGAACATTTTATGGAATACACACATTTGATGAGTTTTTCGACGTTCAATTAGAGGTGTAAACCCAGTTTCAAAATAGATCATGGAATGACTCACTCCTCTAACGGATCCACATATGGTTCTAAGGGCATCCAAGTGAAGTTTTTCTAATAGTAACTCTTGAGTTTGCGTACAATTATTCCAAATGTAATCACAATAATCGAATATCGGTAAAATAAATGATCCATATAAAGTTTGTAATGTCTTTCTCTGGAGGCGATATTTGAAACTTCTCAAGCAATTAATCATTGGACTAACCTTAGAAATAATATCATCTATATGCGTTTTCCAGTTACAATCGCTTTGCAAAGTCAATCCCAGATGTTTATGGGACTCTACTGATTCAATAGGTACACCATTCATTAAAAGATCGGGCATAACTGTTACTACTTTCTTTCTTGAAAAAATTATAGATTCTGTTTTTTTAGGATTAAACTCTACAGGAAAGTCTTCTTGAATTTCGTTTCCACAAAAAATACCACGCTCGAATGGTCCCTTTAAAGAATAGGTCACGGTCATTATATAGCCTGTCAGAGCAAGGTGGAATAAATTACACACAGATAGATTTGTAAGCAATTAATTATCTTTTATTATATATCTGTAAAATGCATTTTAAGCATATAAATATGAGTTAGTCAACTGAATTTTTTATTAAATGGTAATTCAACTATTTTATCTTTCAGGATTTTCATAAAGTGAGGAGACCAATATAATCTAAAAGCAAAGGTCTTCAAGCTACAATGTCTGTGATAACTGTTCAACTTGGTCAGTGTGGAAATCAGATTGGAGGTCAATTCTTTTCAACTGTCATTGAAGATGCCAACGCCAAGCTTTCTCAAACAGGAGTCACCCCAAACAAAAATAAAGATTACATTGAAGAGACAATTGAAAGATTTTTCTCAAGGCCAGAAAAACACGCTGACAAGGCAGATATTGTTGAAGCAAGGGCTGTGATGGTTGACATGGAACCTAAAGCAATAGCACAAACATGCATGGAGGCAAAACGAAGCGGGAAATGGAAGTACCCAGATAAGCAGCAGTTCTGTCAGAAGAGAGGCTCCGGAAACAACTGGGCTCATGGGTATTGTCTTCATGGCCCCCAAGTCCGAGACGACATACTCACCATGGTTCAGAGGGAGGCAGAAAAATGTGACAATCTATCTGGGTTCTTGTGTCTACAAAGTCTAGCAGGGGGCACTGGATCAGGAGTGGGGGCAAATATTACCGAGGGTCTACGTGACGAGTTCCCCCACTCCTTTATATTGAATCAGGTGGTGTGGCCCTATAATACAGGGGAGGTAATTGTGCAGAACTATAACGCTATGCTGACGCTCTCTCACCTCTACGCAACTGCGGATGCTATTGTGGTGATGGAGAACGATAGTCTGCATAAGATCTGCTGTCAGCTACTCAACCTCAAGAAGATATCATTCCGGGATATCAACAGAGTAGTCTCGCACAAACTGGCCAGCTTTCTGCAACCAGCCCATGCTGATGATCAAGGCTATACTGTCTCAAATGATCTAGGTTTGTCCTTTACTTTCATGATTTATTATTTTAGAGCGTTTAACAGTGTTTGTATGAGCAATTGATTTGAAAGGCATAAAGAGGCTGATGTACTTTTGTAATTTTTTATATATACCCTAATGAAAGTGACGTACTTCCGGTTGGGTTGATGTAAAAGTAGGTTGCATAAAAAAGAGAAATTAACATACATAAAAAACATAAATAGAAGATAATCTTGTTGTTGCACAAACTATAATTATCTAATTCTCATTTGTAAACTCAACATAAAGACATTTCGGAATGACATTAGCAAAATTCACATAAATAGAGTATGACAGGTTGACCAAAACTTATAGATTTAGATAGTGTATATCAGTTGTGGTGTTGTTGTGATGAGTCACTTCTCTCAAAGGTTACTTGATTTGAAATAGAATTAAAAATACAATTTATTATAAATGTATAAATGAATTTCATGAAAATATCATCACCCATATCTTTGTGCAAGGTCCTTGATGTACCACCATGTGCGCCACCCAGAACAGCTCAAAAAACAATTTTTCTGTAATCTCGTTCTCAGCTCTTACTTGTTAAAGTAAAATTTATGATAAATGTATAAATAAATATGTCATATCTGTACAGGGTCCTTGTTGTACCACCTTGTGCCCCACCCAGAACACAAGCTCCTCACACTGAGGAACATCCCCCAGATGTCGGACCGCTCCCTCGAGTTCAGTACCTTCCAGTGGCACGGCCTCCTCAAACACCTCCGCCAGATGCTGGTCGCTGATGCTCCTATGGAAGAGGGTATTTGTCATCTATTTCGTTAATGAATATAAAGATATCTGATTTCCTATTGGCCCCATTAGCCCCTCTTCTAATTCTGTTCCCTGCCTGTTTTCTGGCATCCTTTGCTAGATAGTTTTAGATTTGTGCAGTTAAATCTTGATGCTTGAATACATGAATACTTATTTCCAATTCATTGTTTTATCACTTCCCAGTTGATTTGTTTCATAATTTGCCTTCACCAATGTTTGTTCCTTGTCTTGTTATTATGCTTGAGGCCAATAAACTTTTAAACATTTCCTTTTTACATCAGTGAATGAAATAAGCCTGTAAAAATAGGCAGTCCCATAGTGGTATATTTTAATGGTAATATTAAAGGAAAACCTCAAAAAGTTACTAATCCAGACCAAAAGTAACCAGGTGCCGGACTGCCGGACATCAACTATACCTCTGACATCTGAGTTTTTGTGCACTCTAGCCTATATATTTAAGTTCAAACTACCCCTAGGCTACCCTCTCATATTGTCTCTATTTAGTTGGAAAATAAGTATTTGAAAAATTCTTAAAATCGGAATGCAAATCTGAATATGCATCTCTAAGACCTGGCTACCCATGTTACTTCGCCAAGGACTTGGGACATATGAACAGTTTATGATATATTTAAACACATAAGATTCAGAATTCAGGTGATAGTTTCACTTATTAAATGCATCTGTGTATCGGTGAAGCAATTATTATATTCTCAATATATCACAATAATGATGTAAATCTAACGAAGGTTACATTATTATATAGGTTGCGCGGTGGTGTAGTGGTTAGCGTGCTGGCCTATCACGCCAAAGACCCGGGTTCGAATCCAGGTGGAGACACCTAAGGTTTGTGGCCTGGGCTTTACACCGTGTTGTGTCCTTGGGCAAGGCACTTCATCCACATTGCACTCAGTCTACCCAGCTGTACAATTGGGTACCTGAATACGGGAAGTACGGATCTATGTGGTCGCGCGAAGCGCTTAGTAGCGGCTTTGAAAGTACAATTCCTTCAGGGTGATAATGTACAGGCTTAAAAATGTTCATTATTATTAGCAGCCCCGTCTAAGGACGGGGCTGCTATCAGGTTTTGTGCAGTTTCCGCCGCCGCCGCCGCCGCCGCCGCCGCCGCCGAGCACATACTAATGGCTATAACTTTTTTCTACTAAGCTTTCCAGAACTTGTATTCATAACTTACTGCTTATACCTCGGGGGAACGATTTTGACATGTTCACTTTCAAGGTCAAAGGTCAAGGTCACAAGCTATAAAATCACTAAAAAAATTCTTGTAAACGCGATAACTTGAAAAGTTTTTGTGCTATGAAGCTCTAACTTGGTATGGATCATCCTTGGAAGAGTAAAAAATTTTGAAAAGGTTTTCGCTACAATCTGTTCAAGGTCAAGGTCACAGCAAGGTCACGACTTTAGCATGGTTTTGCGAAAATGCTTTATTTTAACTATGAACACTTTTAATCAATAGATGATTGTTATACTCAATGAAAAGTGTTCATAGATTGTGTAACCTTAAAGGTCAAAGGCCAAGGTCATGAGATTTGTGTTATTTAAATGTGCAACTAATTTGGATATAACTTTATCCCATTAAGCTTTTCAGAACTCATAAACATGTATAAGTGTTTACACCTCCGGGGACTTAGAATGACATGTTCACTTTCAAGGTCAAAGGTCAAGGTCACGAAATATAAAATCACTCAAAAATTCCTTGTAAACGTGATAACTTGAAAAGTTTTTGTGCTTGGAAGAGTAGAAAATTTTGAAAAGGTTTTCGCTACAATCTGTTCAAGGTCAAGGTCACAGCAAGGTCACGACTTTAGCATGTTTTTGTGGAAATGCTTTATTTTAACTTTGAACACTTTTAATCAATAGAAGATTATTATACTCAATAATGAGTGTTCATTGATCGTGTAACCTTGAAGGTCAAAGGTCAAGGTCATGACATTTGTGTTATTACAATGTGCAACTAATTTGGATATAACTTAATCCCGTTAAGCTTTTCAGAACTCATGAACATGTGTAATTGTTTACACCTCTGGGGACTTAAATGACATGTTCACTTTCAAGGTCAAAGCTCAAGGTCATGAGCTCTAAAATCACAAAAAAATTCCTTGTAAACGCATTAACTTGAAAAGTTTTTGTGCTATGAAGTTTAAATTTTGTATATATTATCTCTTGAGAAGTACAAAATTTTGGAAAGGTTTTGGGTACGAACTGTCAAAGGTCAAGGTTACAGCAAGGTCAACAAATATTGAGAAAATGGACTATTTTAACTTCAAACACTTTAATTCGATACATTAATGTTATTTTCAATGAAATGTGTTTATTGATTGCGTGACCTTGAGTGTCAAACGTCAAGGTCACAAGAAAATGCCCAATATGCTGAGGCTTGTAGAAGGCGGAACAGGGTAAGGCGAAACCCCAAGTTTCGGGGCTGCTCTGTTTTTGCGGTGTCCCGCAAACACTAATCTAGTTATTATTATTTGTTTGAGCTCCGTCCGTCCGCTCGTGCGTGTGTGCGTCCGTCTTTCCGTCCGAGTTAAAGGAGCCAATTTTTCTCAGAAACTGTTACAGATAGGATCATCAAATTTGATGTGTGCCTTCAGGGTATCAATACCTTGATGGAGTTTGAAAATCAGAACCGCGCAAATATTTTTTCCAGAGTTATTGCCCTTGTTACGTTTTTAGGGACTCTGTTCGAGGTGTCTTCAAAGGAGCCAATTTTTCTCAGAAACTGTCACAGATAGGATCATTAAATTTGATGTGTGCCTTCAGGGTATCAATACCTTGATAGAGTTCGAAAATCAGAATCGCGCAAATATTTTTTCCGGAGTTATTGCCCTTGTTACTTTTTTGGGACTCTGTTCGAGGTGTCTTCAAAGGAGCCAATTTTTCTCAGAAACTGTTACAGATAGGATCATCAAATTTGATGTGTTACTTCAAGGTATCAATACCTTGATGGAGTTCGAAAATGAGATAAAGGAATTTACTTATTACAGAGTAACAGCCCGTTTAGGAAAATATTGGGAACTTTAATGAAAACTTATTTGGCGGGGGATGTTGATGACCATGTCTTCTTGTTTGCTCTACGGCCAAAATTCTGACTAGCCAGAAATTAGCTAGCTTATTTTTAACTGGAAACTGGCAAAAGGTAAAAATCACTATAAATGTCAAGGAAAGATTTTAGTAAGTGGTAACATACTAGTATGCTTTATGCTACATTATGCTAGTATGCTATATGGTAACATACTAGCCTAGTATGCTTTGATATTTGACATGCAAAACTGAGACATTAACTTTAGGAGAAGATGTTGATCTTGATGACATGCCATGATGTTGTTCTGCAGGTATAGACTGGGACATCAAGGCTGGGTCCGAGACTCCCCGAGGGACGGTCCGATCTAACCGCTGTCTCGCTAACTCTCTCATTCTCCGGGGAAAGGAGGTGGAGTCCGCTGACGTCTCACCCTTCAGCGACAAGAAGCTGTATGCTGATTGGATGCCACAAGATAGCACACTGAGCGTGCTCAGACAGCCCCGAACTTTCAACCAATACGAGAAGTCAGCAGTGCTTGTCAGTAACAGCAAATCACCGATTGGTCCTCTAGATCACATGATCGGCAAGGCATGGAACATGTTTTCATCTCGAGCCTATGTTCATCAGTACAAAAAACATGGACTTACCGAGGATGATTTTATTGACAGTTTTGTGGCCCTTGAACAAGTTCTTGCTAGTTATAAGGCTTTATGAAGTATTTAAAAAGATGTAAATACCGTATTTGACATAATAAGCGCCCTGCTTCAATAAGAGTCCCCTACACGATTTTGTAATTATAGGTTTAAAAACCGCCCATGTAGCAATGGTACTAAAATATTAAATTTAGCATATTCACTATATTTCATGAGGAATTCAGGGATACATTAGCGGCAATATGTGTTATTTTCTACTTAATTATTTGTAAGTACGTTTTGAATACCTGTATCCGTTATCAAAGACAACCTGAACACAGTTCCAC
The DNA here is from genome assembly GCA_916613615.1 of Steromphala cineraria. NCBI lineage: Eukaryota > Metazoa > Mollusca > Gastropoda > Trochida > Trochidae > Steromphala > Steromphala cineraria. Next base: position 8,542,449 of record OU744728.1, on the reverse strand, counting down.
TTCAGTAGTCTGTATTTTTTGATCATCGTTCACACCACTTTAATAAGCGCCCACCCAAGTCAATGGTTCAAGCGCCCTGGGCGCTTATTAAGTCGAATATGGTATGAGGTCACATAAAAATCTCTCTGATAAGGGGTTTGTCAGCCTTTTAATCATGTTCTGAATTTAGTTGACAAGTATCATTACTGATCAGGGTTCGATTTCACGTTAATCAAACTGCACAGGAACAATTAACCTAATAGTGGTCTGTGCAGTCTACATGTGTGACACGACTGCACATCGTGCAGTAAATTGTTTTTAGCATTACATGCGATACGCTTGACTATTGTTCTCATCTTCCTATCAAATGACACTTTTTCAAGACGTATATTATTAAAAAGAATGATAAGAGAAATTGCAAGTGCTCACTTACGTTTTTTGTTGTTTGTGTTAAATCAGATAACATATTATTCTCATTAAAAACTAACGTGAATTCAGTCAAAAGCTTTTGCTGCATGTGTTTACGGGTGGAGATATGTTTGTAACAAGCCTTTTCATTGGTCAAGAAAACGTAGTTCAACCGATGAGCAGGTCGATTTGAAAACAATGTATGAAACTTAAACGTGGTCGTAATGATTTCATGACAGCATATTGTCGATACAATATTGAAGTTTGTTAAATATTTTATAATATTTTTCTTTTTCACAATCAATATGCAGTTAATTGAAATATATACACAAATAATATACGAAGAAAAACTTTCAAATGACAATAATGAGCACAAAAGAATATTAATAATGTTATTTGTCGTCAAGAAATTACGATTGAGATTCCAAGTACAGTCAAAACAATGTGCATTCGCAAGCGTATATTTGACAAAGACTTGATGTATTTAGATTAAATATGATAAATAACTTTGGAAATATGACATATTAAACCATTAAAATAAATAAAAAGCCTATTAAGTGATAGTTATATTGATAATATTTTGAAAATCAGGAATTTCCATTCCCGATGGTGTATGCAAGTGAAGCCACATGCCATGATTTTCTGTACGTGAACGATGCAGGAATATTTTAAACAATATATTATTTTTTATTCTTCTTATTCACAATTTATATAGTGATTAAAAAGATCAACAAGATATTTTTATTTTCCAAGTTCAATAGTTAATGACGTCGATGTTTGTGTATTTTGCTTCCGGTGGAAACATCGACTCGTTATAACTCGCTCGTCTGACAGATCTCTGTTTTCTGCTACAAAATTGGTGCAGTCAATTCTAATTGACGACTTGCACTATGTGCAGTGCATGAAAAAAAATGAAATCGAACCCTGACTGATTTGTTTCATAGATAAATTAGAACAAATTCATTCTTTTGAAAAAAAGCATTGCAACTCTTTTATTATAAAATGAAGCAATTTCAAATAAGGATATCAATAATCTATTACACTTACAAATATAGTTAACTTATGATTATGAATTATCATTATGATCTCTTACCTCTTACATCTGAATATCCTATACTCTCTTTGCATTATAGTGATATTGTTTTTTTAGGAACTGAATAATGACATCATAATTTGTATGGAGGTGATCTTATTCTGGCCAGGACCTTTATTGAACATATCAAGCAAATGCAATTTGGTGGATGGGGCATCATCAGACAGAAGCTTAAATGAGAATAAAAGCCTTTCTTGATCTCAAGAAGTTCAGATATTTCCATTATAAAAACTTCATTTAGCCCTTGAAGAAAGGTACTAAAAATTGGCAAGATATATTTTGGTTCAAATAGGACCCCAGTCTGTTATGCTATATTTTGGCAGTGTCTTTTACAATAACATAATTACATTTTCATTTGTTATATCATGCTATTATATCAGTCCACATGTGAATTGGAAATTTTGTCTTGTAGTTTACGGGATATCTCATCATCACCTGTGTAAGTGAAGACTGTCTCTGAGTCTACTCTACCATTTTCATCTACAAACAGTCAGTAAAGATATGTAATCATTATGATTGTAGTTCTTTTGTATGTAGGCTTGAGTGTTACAGATGATACTAGGTCTTTTAGTTTGATATCAATATGGATATTGGGGATATCTAAACTAAAGGTTAAGGATATCTGGTTCGTAAATGGTTCAGAGGTAATATCTTTTGTTTCAAGTTAATATTTGTTTATACTCATTATTTTCTTTTTTCGTGTGATAATATTTTGTGGAATCGAAATGAAAAAGGAAAATAGAATAATAACACAAGACGTTGGCTGAAATATTGCACAAGCCACGTTTAACAATTACTCACTCACTCACTATCATTTATAATCAATATTATCTTTAATTCTTGTATTCCTTTCTGCTTCGAACACTACCACATCTACTACAACTACTTATTAGGGCGAGTCCATTATTCCAGACAGGTTACTTGCTGTGTTGTTTTAGGGGGAACTTGGATGTAGGGGTTTTGGGATATAATCAACCAAATAATAAGTGGCAGGGATGCAGTTTAACAGTGATTATCAAAGAATGAAACTAATTATACCCCCGCTACGACGTAGTCAGGGGTATATAGCGCTCCGCGTGTCCGTCCGTGCGTCCGTCCGTCCATTTTCGGAGCATTACTCTAAAACTATACCACTTACAAACTTCAAATTTGGTATGGCAGTAGCCTATATGATGCTGTTGTGCCTTTTAGTGGTTTCATCTCAATGGTTCAAATAATTTTTGAAATTTTGACCAAAAACCATCCGATTTCTGGACTTTGTCTCGTTTCCGGAGCATAATTAAAAAACTATACCACTTGGAAACTTCAAATTTGGTATGGCAGTAGCCTATATGATGCTGTTGTGCCTTTTAGGGGTTTCACCTCCAACGTTCAAATAATTTTTGAAATTTTGACCAAAAACGGTCAGATATTCGGACTTTGTGTCGTTTCCGGATCATAATTTAAAAACTATACCACTTGGTATGGCAGTAACCTATATGATGCTGTTGTGCCTTTTAGGGGTTTTAATCCCAAAATTCAAATAATTTTTGAAATTTTGAACCAAAACAGTCTGACAACAGTAGGTTGAGGATCAAGCTTGTAAATATATTTCCTAATGACAAACACATACTGTATAAACATTGTAAATGTGACTGTTTTGCCTTCAAGTTATCTTTTGGGAAGTAACCAAAAGAAAGGGATTGTGACCTATTGTGATACTCATATGGACACTGTATGAACATGACTGATGTTGTTACCAGTGCATAGAATACATATATTGGAATGTTGATACCACTGCAAAGAATACATAAACTGAATTCCAAAAGAAACTTTGCACCATTTTGTAATGATTCTGATTGAAGAATGAAAAACGATAGAAATTTAAAACAAAGTACCTGTTATTAATCAATCATTTGTTTAAACAACCAGCGAATCCAAATTAAAGGTGGGAAACCCAGTTTTGCACTTATTTGATCTGTAGTGGGCAGGGGTCAAAATTTTGGTTGTTCAGACGTTCGTTGAAATGATGTTTTCGCAATATTTTTGTTAAAGTACTAAAATGTGCTACTTTAGTACCAGGTTTGAGCAGCCCGAGTGTTATAATTTCCAAATCTGCCATGAGTAACCAAAAAGGTCAAACGTTAAATTACGTCTGCTGTCAGCAGGTTCAACTTTACATTTTGTCTGCATCGAAGCTTTTCCATAAATGGGAATGTGTGGACACAAGTCTTACTTGTCATGTTGACACATCTTTGAGTCGTACAAATGGTAACCAGCCTTAAGAGCTCAACAATCGCAATTAAATCATGTTATTGAATGCCAATTCTGACGTTATAACTTCGAATAAAATTGCCATGTGTCGATGTTTAGTGACCAATAGCTGTCAACTTAGCAGGCGATGAGCTCTGATTAGATCTGTCCAAGTTTATAAAGTGCACGAGAACATAACAACATGCCGACCTTTGATGTTTGCTATCTCTGACGTCACTAAAAGACAACGTTGGCGCTGGTCTAACGTCACAGATATCGGCTCTCATGCAGTGAAAAAACAACTGTTTTTTGTGTTTTCAGGGTTGTCAGCAATCATCACAACATTTCTGTATAGCCGGATCAAGTTACCATTAGAAATGAAGGAACACTACCGATTCTTGTAAAAAGGGCTGTTTTGGATCAATGTTGTAAATTTCAGAGGGGATTTGCGATATTTTTGCTTTACCGTTTACTGCTTTTAATGTGTTTTTTTCACTTTTGAGTGACGAACATTCATTATGGACAGTTATCAAACTTTTTCGTCACGTGGCTTGGTTTCAACAGAAACGTCACGTGATTATGACATGTTTGCCATTTCTGCAAAAATGCATGAATATTGCTCAATTAAAAGCCTTCAACTTGAAAGTGTGGGTTTCAACTATTTCATTGCCACCTTAAATGAATATGTAAATATGAGATCGTTTTCGACATTTCAGTTTTAAAATTGCAAAGTTTCTTTTGGTATTCAGTTTATATTGGAATATAAATAGACCTACATGGAACTGAATGGAAGGTGAGAGTTTGTTGAAAAACATTTTTTATCATAATTATACCAGTTCACACCTATTCAGACAAATTTAATTTTAATGTTATTTTCTATATCATGTGATGGAAAATACAGTAACAATCCTAGGATCAGAACATGACTTTTCACTATTTTCGTCAAAGAAAGGCGGTCAAACTACAAGCGGGGGGGTATGTGAGCTGTGCTCACTTTTGCCTTGTTGTCATTAGTGGGAGTGTGTTGCCCACCAAATAGGTACCAACTTCACATATTCAGAAACCCAATTATGCAGCTGGGTGGATTGAGTGAAATGTGGATATAGTGCCTTGCCCAAGGACATAACAGCGCAAAATGGTTATTTTGCTTGGGCTGTGTAAACTATAGGGGTATTGTATGAAGCTGGGTGGTATTAAAAAGGTATGTTTGTGAACTTGCAGATGATCCCAATTCCATGCCTGTAATCCGCCCATAATTAATCCAATCAACTCAACTGGCTACGCTAATCTGCCTAATTTATTCACTCAAAACTGGTATCCCACTCATCCTATGTTTTCTTAAACTTCATGTAATTTATCCTTTGATGTATTGTTACCTTATCCTGTTGTTACTGTTATTGTTTCTCATTATCATACCAAACTGCATAAATTGCTGTATTCCTCATTTTTCACCATATGCTTGATAATGGTATAAGAATCTATACCGAAACGTTGCCACCATCCAATAAAGAAGTTGTTCATCCATAGAATCACTCTTGTCTTCCTTAAGATGAGTAAGGTAAACTGTGACCCACAGAGAATGTTTGGTCAATCAAACTTACCAACTATTGGAAACCTAAATCTTCATAAACCTCTCCACTCTGCTCACTCTCCAGCCTTCAAGGTTAAACCATTTCTTAAGAACCTAGTTATATGCAAAAAAATATAGAATTTTAGCATGAAGACAATGATGTGAAACCTTCATTGTCAATTTACAAATGAGCTGTTAACCAGTTTGGCATAGGAAGTTCAAGTTTAAAATTAAAAACTGGGTTACATGGCGTGTCAAGTTTAAAGATATCAACTCGGTCTGCCCCCTGAAATGGGCATTGGGGTGTCCACTGTCAAATCATTTTATACCTATTTTCCAAGAAACAATCATGATGTAAAGAGGGGTCACCCCCTAAAAATTATATTTCATACCTTTTTAGAAGGCAAAGGTCGATCTCACTAAAACATTTTGTAATTTTATTTCCTTTGATAATATAATTCTCCAAAAGAAAACTCGAAAACTGTTTCTTTTGTATCAGGGATGAGGTTCAATAACAGGCCTAATTATTAAAAAGTAAAAACTATCAATATCATTTTCGCCAGGAGGTCAAGGGGACCTGAAATTCCATTTGAGCTTTATTGGTAACCATAAACACATGACGAAAGTTATATTGATATGGTAAATTACCATGAATATTAAAATTCAACGCAAGTTTGAAAAGAGTGTGATGGACTGCTAACATCTCACGTTTGTCACTCAGACAAGATATCTTAACACAGTTGTGAAAAGCCAAACTATACATAAACACAAAACTAAAATTGTTATGTAAGGAAATATTTTATATCGATGATTTTGAATAGTAAAGTATATGAGATGTTTGAATTTCGAAGACTTTAAAGCAGACACATCGATGAGTACCTTTTTGTTATTGTGGGTGTGATAAGAAAGTGTAGCTGTATAGAATAGAATATCATAGACCACAACAAAGGAAAATGTTTTCAACTTCGAAAAGAATCAAACTTCCCACGAGCAAAATAAATGGTTCTCGAGAAGAAGATGAAAATGTGTTTTTAGGGTGTGGCCCCTGTGGACCTTATTAGGGACAACAAGATAAGGGCCACAGGAGCCACGCCTGTAAAACCTACTTTCATCCTCTTCTCCAGAAGCATAAGGCCTAGAAAGCTGAAACTTTGTGTACAGACACCTTGACTAGTGAGGATTATAAATTGTAGCTTTGGTGGCCCTGTGGCCCTCAATAAAGCCCAGAGGGACCACGCCCCTAAAACCTATTTCTATTTGCTTCTCCAGAAGCACATCGCCTAGAAAGCTGAAACTTTGTGTACAGACACCTTGACTAGTGAGGATTATAAATTGTAGCTTTGGTGGCCCTGTGACCCTTAATAAAGCCCAGAGGGACCACGCCCCTAAAACCTATTTTTATTTCCTTCCCATGAAGCACAAAACGCCTAGAAAGCTGAAACTTTGTGTACAGACTCCTTGACTAGTGAGGATTATAAGTAATAGCTTTGGTGGCAGAAGCACAAGGTATAGAATGCCGAAATGTTTGGCAGAGATTATAAAATGTACATTGACGACCCTGTGGTCCGTTCTTAAGAGGGAACCACATTGACCACACCTTTTAAAAGTGACACAGAGTATCTTTCTTAAAATTTTATTTGGTTTTAATAAGTTACAAAATATCTAATATGCTGATTAAAGTTTATATCTCATCACTGGACTTATCCATATATCCAGTTATGCATCATATCTCTAAAATGCTTGATTTTATGGAAAAATCAAGAAAACATCTCATATACGTTTAATATTCGAAATTATACATCCAATTACCTACCTATTTGTTACAATACCTAATAAACACTATCGAATCGAATATATCTTCCTGTCAGCTTATGACAAGGTTTCAAAATTACGTTTGGCGAATTTGCCAGCGCCACTCGAGCCACATAGACCGGTTTTCGATCAAAATCCAGACTTTGAATGGCCGTATTTTCGCTTTTATGTACTGATTGACCTTTAACTTGTTATTTTCAGTAACAGTTAGTGGTTCCCGATGTAATAACATCGATATCAAAATTTGACATATGTGATCCTATCAACCATTCTCTCCCCACAGAGGCAACTGAGTCATACCTGAATTAGCCTCTGTTCTATTAAGGCTAACATACGGGATAGAAAGGTAGAAATCTGATTGGAGGCAATCGAAGTTAGTTGTGCAATCAGCGACGCCGTTTCAAAAGTGGTCATTCGCAAAAGTTCGGCTATTCCCGTGTGGATCCGCATCAAAGGGAGATAACTCTTTCTTCTACAAAACAATCGCTTTTAACCTTCGCATTGGTTTTTATTTGGTGAATTATTAAAATAAAATTAGTCATAAAACGAAGAACAATTTACACAATTATAAAACAATATGTTTCTAATATAAAAACCCTATACATATCTGATTTTGAAATAGTTTCCCTCTCTGAGACTCACACTGTTAATGAAAAAGAAACCTAAAGGCATGATTCTTTTAAAAGTCACTAAGCGACCGTTGAATATTCCCGAAGTCGTGGACATCCAAAAAGTGTTTTCATTGGCTGCAAATAAGGGAGATATCTCAAGTTACAACTTTTTGCCGCTAGGGCGATCTGCCGGAACCCCAGGATTTTGGCGTAATGGAACAGAGGCTAACTGGGGTATGACTGAGTTGCCTCTGTGGGGAGAGAATGCCTATCAACATACTCTGTGTCTCTTCAAAGCAAAGTTGATATAAAGCCTGATGAGCTACAGAGCCAATGGCTCTATTTTTAGCTCATCAGGACTGAAAGTCCAGATGGGCTTATGGCATGGCCCGTCGTCCGGCGTCCGTCCGACGTCCGTCCGTAAACTTTTGACACTTTCGACTTCTCCTCATGAACCATACACACTAGAGAGCTCAAATTTTGTGTACAGGTACCTTAGCATATGGAGATTCTAATTTTTAACTTTGGTGACCCTGTGACCACAAATAGGGTCACAGGGGTCACAACCTTTAAAACCTATTTTCATCTTCTTCTCAAGTTCCATAAGGTCTAGAGAGCTGAAATTATATGTGCAGACTCCTTGGCCAATGGGGATTCTAAATTGTAGATTTCGTGACCCTATGACCCCAATTAGGGTCACAGGGGTCACAACCTTAAGAACTTATTTTCATCATCATCTTCAGTTCCAAAGGGTCTATTGAGCTGAAAGACTGCATGTAGACTCCTTGGCCAATTAGGATCTTAAACTGTAGGTTTTGTGACCCCATGACCCCATATAGGGTCACAGGGATCACAATCTTAAAAACCATTTTTTCTCCATTAGATGACAGTCTATGGCAAATTTATTTCTCCTTGGATATTTCAGTGTGGACTTCTTTCACTGTCTAATATTGGAGATCTAGAAAGTGTTGAATAATAATAAATCATTTGGGTAAGGAAATTTATTCCGAAATCGTTACATTTGTTTTGTAATTTTTTATAGGTTTTCTTGCAATAGATAACATCAGTTTAATTTTTAGCTCATCTGGCCTGTATAAAGCAAAGTTAATATGATGCCTGATGAGCTACAGAGCCAATGGCTCTATTTTTGTATTTAATGTAGCATGATGTATGTCCAATATAATAATAAGTAATTTAAGCATGCAAATATATTGGCAAGAGTATATATCAGAATATTATAGAGAGCGATATTTAGAATTCTGTTGATAACTTTGATGAGATCACTGTCCTTTTTATCTGCAGTTATTAGCTGCTCTTAGACGGGGCTGCTTTCAGTGTTTGTGCAGTTTCCGCCGCCACCGCCGCGGCGTCCGCGCTCATACTAATGGCTAAAACTTTTTTCTACTAAGCTTTCCAGAACTTGTATTCATAACTTACTGCTTATACCTCTGGGGAACGATTTTGACATGTTCACTTTTAAGGTCAAAGGTCAAGGTCACGAGCTATAAAATCACTTAAAAATTCTTTGTAAACGCAATAACTTGAAAAGTTTTTGTGCTATGAAGCTCTAACTTGATATATATCATCCTTGGAAGAGTAAACAATTTTGAAAAGGTTTTCGTTACAATCTGTTCAAGGTCAAGGTCACAGCAAGGTCACGACTCTAGCATGGTTTTGCGAAAATGCTTTATTTTAACTATGAACTCTTTTAATCAATAGATGATTGTTATACTCAATAAAGAGTGTTCATTGATTGTGTAACCTTGAAGGACAAAGGTCAAGGTCATGAGATTTGTGTTATTACAATGTGTAACTAATTTTGATATAACTTAATCCCGTTAAGCTTTTCAGAACTCATAAATATGTATAATTGTTTACACCTCTGGGGACTTAAAATGACATGTTCACTTTCAAGGTCAAAGGTCAAGGTCATGAGCTATAAAATCACTAAAAAATTCTTTGTAAACGTGTTAACTTGAAAAGTTTTTGTGCTATGAAGTTAAAATTTTGTTTATATTATCTCTTGAGAAGTACACAATTTTGGAAAGGTTTTGGGTACGAACTGTCAAAGGTCAAGGTCACAGCAAGGTCAACAAATATTGAGAAACTTGATTATTTTAACTTTTAACACTTTAATTTGTTACATTAATGTTATTTTCAATAACATGTATTCATTGATTGCGCGACCTTGAGTGTCAAACGTCAAGGTCACAAGCAAATGCCCAATATGCTGAGGCTTGTAGAAGGCGGAACAGGGTAAGGCGAAACCCCAAGTTTCGGGGCTGCTCTGTTTTTGCGGTGTCCCGCAAACACTAATCTAGTTCTATAAAGGCTTATGGCATGGCATGGTGTCCGGCGTCCGTCCGTAAACTTTGTGCAATTTCAACTTCTTCTCCAGAACCATAAAGCCTAGAATGCTGAAACTTTGTGTACATACTCCTTGACTCGTGAGGAATAAAAATTGTAGCTTAGGTGGCCCTGTGACCCCTAATAAGGGCCACAGGGGCAACACCCTAAAACCCTATTTTCATTTCTTCTCCAAAAGCATAAGGCCTAGAAAGCTTAAACTTGGTGTACAGACTCCTTTACTAGTGGGGATTATAAATTGTAGCTTTGGTGGCCCTGTGACCCCTAATAAGGGCCTTGGGGCCCGCGCCCTTAAAATCTATTTTCATCTTTTTTTCTCGAGAACCATAAATCGGGACGGTCATTTTCATATCTTCGAATGTGAAAATAAAGGAATACATTTCTGACAATAGATTTAATATTTTAATATTTTTTTGTTTTCCAAAATAACAATTACGCGGAAGACCAATTTATAGGCTACATGCGAATATATTGTCATGATCATCTAGGTCTATTGAACTACATTGAAATTAAAGCCATATGTGCGGCTTTATTTGTTGAAAAGAATTGAGTACATTTCATTTTTAGATTACCTTCAGTCGACACCTTTGCAACACATTGCAACATGATATATAATTGTAATTGATGCAATTAGCATTTAAGAACAATAAACATAATGGAAACTTAATCATAGCAGACCGGTAAACGTAAAGGAGTGTATAGGGGAGACCAGGGCAAAGCGCGCCCCCTAAAATATAAGTGTTTTTCTTGGCATATTAACTTGTTTAGAAAGCAACTTGCAGCATGTCTCTAATTCTCATCAGATAAACTATTGTATGACGAACGAATAACCTACCATTCCTGCATAATGAGATATCAAAGAAAATGTATTTCGATAAAGGCGGTGCACTTTGCCCCGTAGTTTGGGGCAAAGCGCCCCATGCGAAAAGACACACAAATGAGGTATGTCAAACACCTGTAACACGCCATCACCATACATAAAAAGCTTTTTAAAACGTCATGCAGCTCACAGGCACCCTTATGAAAACTAAACAAATAATAAAAACCTAGACTCTGTAAGCGAAAAAAGGACAAAATATGTTTTGATATATCATGGACCTATATTTTCATCCAGTTTTTATCCAAAAACTCACATGATTACTATATACGAATTTCTAAGAACTATGATAGTTTATACAATTTAATTCATTTACTATTAGAAACCAGTAAATATATGAAAGAAATAAAGAAATTGATTGGTTTAGGAGACAAATTTAACATTTTCATAACATCTAATCTCTGTCGGGCTTGCGCATGTATACGGCCTATCTTCTTAAAGTTTTCAATATGAAAAGTGTAAACGGAAAATATCTTTATTTGTTTCACGTGTGTCCTAACCTAGAACTTACATAAATGATAAGAAGATGATAAAGCTTTCTGACACAAATAAGAAAAGTGAATAATGCGTTTACAATTGATAAGACAGAGTTTTAAAAATGCCAGAAATCTCTACCAGCATGTTGGTAATCTACAATGTCATAATTTTCATTCAGTTACCCGATGATTATTAAGAAATATACATGTTATTTAATAACACATATGAAACATGCCAATTATGTTTAACATGGCCGTCAATGGGACAATGAAATCACAAGTTGTACATGTGATGATTAACTTGGTGTCATTCAATAACTAATCAACGGATTACAGCCTAATCTGTCGAATTTTCAAAACTGAACTGTGCCTATCCGTCGAATAACGCTTGAGTGAGTTTGTACCGATCGGTCGAATCTTGATGAGCAAGAGACACTGGGAGAATCTAATTAATGCAGGGGTGAACGGGTTGTTTACATGCATAACGATTGATTTCTTGTAATGAAGTAAGTTGCTTACATGATAAGGTCTTATTTCGTAGACCGGTAACAGACATATTACCGAGTAAAGGATTCATACTGTAAACTCAATTCTGTTTACGTAAATATAATACTTTGGCGAAGGGTATCAGCTGCATGTTTCATTGATTCTTTGTGTCTTTTATTCAAATATCTGTATTCCATATGCATCACCTCCAAAAAGTGTAGAAAATATTATATACATTTCTTTATATATTTACTCATTTATATTAAACATCGCATCATCCAGACACGTCAAAACACCCCTTTTGTCTTATTTTGTAACGATCCAGCGTTATGTAAGCCAATCAACAACTAACATCACAGTACCGATCCGTCGAATGGATTTTTCTATTCTAAAACTAAAAATTCGACGAATAGGTATGCGACCGGGGTCCCATATGCAAATCTTTATTGACAGTGTCGAACATTTGAACGAGAAATGTCGACTATTGCATAAAAGTCACATTTAAGGGCCAAAAGACATTGATTTATTACATAGGAAATTTTTTAAATCATGAATTTTTTTATCGAAAACCGGACAATGACGCGCTTTAATGCGTCAAACGTAATTTTTGAAACTTATTTAAAGCAGTCAGAGTGACAGTACGAGTTGATAATGTTTGATAGGTTATATAACAAGTATTCGTGTAAATTTTACGTTTTGAAATTGGTTACGACGGATATTTTTTACAGTTACAATATTATTATTTCCTCTTTAATCTGAAGTAAAGCCTACCAAAGCTATTCATAATGTATTTTTGTGTTTGTTAGCAATTTATTTTGTATGTTACTGCTATATTTTATCGTGTTGCTTACATCATATTATTTTATTAAAATGCACGGACAATAATTTGTCCTTATATGCATATTTCTTTTCTACATATATGTGTTTAGTTATGCATTTGAGTGTTTAAGAAATATTAAAGGTTGCGAAATAAAGCAAACAGTAGGTTTAATAATTGTATTAAGTTTTGTGTTAATTTAGGGCCTACATGTTATTGATGACCCATTACCACGATCACGATAAATTAGACTCAAAGTCACCAGTACAAGAAGGAGCGTGATTTATTTTTCTGATCGAGATTTTTATTTTGGCAATCGCAAAGAAATCACTTTTAACATGGATTCCTTGTGTACAAGTCGAAAACTGCGTTTGAATCTATCGCAGGCCATCCCTATCCCGCAGCAAGGCGAGACGGAAAATCCAGTATTGATCTAAAACAGTACAATGACGATCAACCAGTTAGAATCACTTTACGATTTGTTAATGTAGTAGGATATATATATAATAAATTGGACTTGTGATTTTTGCTTATCTGATATACAAGTATCCAACTGGAATAAGAATTTCATTGTAAACAGGCATGTTGCAAATATTTGGGGATAGATATTTGAGATTTTCTGAATTTACATTATCGATTATTGTTTTAAGGCTATTGAAAAACACAGCGAAAACACTTTGTCAGAAGGATTGTTTTAAAACCAACGTCTTGTAAAAAGATCTAATTTTTAATTCAATCTGAATCTTTGACTTCATAATCACACACATGCATTTTCACCAACATGGGTATCGTGACTTCTGTATTGTTATTTAAAAACAAACCGGTTATGCTTTGCTGTTGTAAGTAAACGTTCACTTCCTGTGCGCAGCGCTGCGCACTCCCAAAACCCACCCGTAATGTCAATAAAGGTTCCACCTGCAATATAAATAGAATGTCGATCTATCAGTGCTTAGTAAAAAGTCTTACATATAATCGATACGATTAAATATGAAATGCCAATAACATGAATATGTCAATAAATCCTTTCAAACGATCAGATTACTCATCTTTATAATTTTAACTATGGAACATTCGAGAATTCGAGGCAACCAATCAGAACGCTTGGTCCTGTCTCGGGGATTTCCTGGTTTCATTTTTGAAACAGCGTATCCTAATTCGAAGTGGATACTAAGACCAGGTGCAGTATAATTTTCATGTTGTTTTTCTGAATTTTGTAAGACAATGGGTGTGTTATAGATACAGGACTCCAAATAAGGACCGTACAAGAACGTACGTAGGCCTACGGCAGAAAAATCAGGCAATATGATCGTCAAAAAAATAAGAAACGTACCCGATACGCTTATAAATAGCAATATACGTTCAAATAATAATTTGCACACGTACAGAACCTAAATGCATTATAGTTGCGTGTTACAAAAACTCGACATGCTTTTGTTTCACTTGATAAACTTGTTAGCGTAACAAGGGAATGCCACTTGACAAGGTAGCTAAGTCACTGGGTGGTAACGTACCCCGGAAATTGCTGACCACGAAGCGAGGAAAGATGACAGAGGCAGGGGACCAGGTAAGATTCGCGATCGATTTGAAGTCTTTCTAGGTTTTTAGCTCATCAGGTCTGAAAGACTCCTTGGCCAATTGGGGATTCCAAATTGTAGATTGTGTGACCCCATGGCCCCAAATGGGGTCATAGGGGTCAAAACATATAAAACCCATTTTCATCTTCTTCTCCAGTTCCAAAAGGTCTAGAGAGCTGAAAAGTTGTGTGTAAATTCTTTTGCCAATGGGGATTCTAAATTGTAGATTTTGTGACCCCATGGCCCCAAATGGGGGTCACAGGGGTCAAAACTTTTAAAACCTTTTTTCATCTTCTTCTCCAGTTCCAAAGGGTCTAGAGAGCTGAAAAGTTGTATGTGTACTCCCTGGCCAATGAGGATTCTAAATTTTAGGTTTTGTGACCCTTGACCCCAAATGGGGTCACAGTGGTCAAAACCTTAAGACCTAATTTTATCTTTTTCTCCAGTTCCAAAAGGTCTAGAGAGCTAAAAATGTTGTGTGGACTCCTTTGCCAATGGGGATTCTGACTTTTAGGTTTTGTGACCCCTTGACCCCAAATGGGGTCACATGGGTCAAAACCTTTAAGACCTAATGTTATCTTTTTCTCCAGTTCCAAAAGGTCTGGAGCACTAAAAAGTTCTGTGTAGACTCCTTGGCCAAAGGGGATTCCAAATTTTAGATTTTGTGACCCAATTACCCGATTAGGGTCACAGGGGTCAAAACCTTGAAACCTATTTTCATCTTTTTCTCCAGTTCTATAAGGTCTAGAGAGCTGAGAAGTTGTGTATAGACTCCTTGGCTAATGAGGATTCTAAATTTTAGGTTTTGTGACCCCTTGACCCCAAATGGGGTCACAGGGGTCAAAACCTTTACAACCTAATTTTATCTTTTTCTCCAGTTCCAAAAGGTCTAGAGAGCTGAAAAGTTGTGTGTAGAAATGAGTAATTTGACCAAATATTTGAACTCGAGTGATCTGCGTATCACTCGAGTTCAAATATTTTGTCAAATTACTCATTTCCCTCTCAAAATGACACGATCAGGGGGTATCAAGAAAGTGTACATTGTTCTAGAATTTAACATTGAACAGAGATTTGACAAATGACACGAAAATATTGAAATTGGTCAAATACTGTTCCCTTTCACTCTTTATGTAGCGACCAGACTGCCGATTTTCGATAACAGTAACATAAGAAAGACCTGTCAGTAAGTAATTCAAATTTGTTTGTAAACTATTTTCTATATGAAGCATTTACATGTAGTCTATTGCATTTAAAAAGCATAGAAAGACTTCAAATCGATCGTGAATCTTACCTGGTCCCCTGCCTCTGTCATCTTTCCTCGCTTCGTGGTCAGACATTTTCGGGGTACGTTACCACCCAGTGAAAAGGGACCGTCCCATAGCTCTGACGAGGTTAGAGCTATGCATACTTAGCCATTGATAAAACCCATTTCACTTTATTCCTGTGAAATATGGGGCTATTCCAAAAATGTATACGTCGAACGTTTTCATGTTAAATTTTGTAAATACCTGCTTGGTGTTGGGTAATATGTTTCAAATGATGCTGCACTGGGTGAATGTGGTCGACAAGGTCTTTTTGTAGATTATATAATAAAAAATGAATTCAATTTTGGTTAAAGTTATTATTCATGCCATAAAACAGGGCTATCTTCTCTGTAAATCATTAGGGACCGGTCATTTATTACAGGGGGGTGGGCCGGGGTTTTTTCGCTTGGGCTTGTACAT
Source organism: Steromphala cineraria (assembly GCA_916613615.1). Taxonomy (NCBI): domain Eukaryota; kingdom Metazoa; phylum Mollusca; class Gastropoda; order Trochida; family Trochidae; genus Steromphala; species Steromphala cineraria. The sequence goes on along the minus strand of OU744728.1, from coordinate 8,526,423 downwards.
AAAAATATGACCCTCCCCAACTCAATGTAATTTTTTCGGGCGACCCTCCCTATTTATGTGTATTTTTTTTCATGACCCTCCCCCAATTCATATCTTCAAAATAACATAAAATTTGACTTCAGAATTTTTTTTATTAGGGTCTACTTTAACCAATTTTCATTAGCACATTAAATAATAATTAATTGAATGTTATAATATACACATTTACGCTATGATTATCAGTATATAAATGTTTAATTGACAAAATGACTTCCTCATAGACTCGACTCACTGTCAAAATAATGGACATTGGTTTTTAGCGAAGACAAAATAATACATTTCATTGATAGATTTGATAGAAGGTTGACATGAATATTTCCTTATTTATAATAATAATAATAATAAGAGTACTTTTAAAGCGCTTCATCCACATCACTCAGGGACATGCTCTCTAAGATAAGAATTGGGAATTGATTAGTCAGGGATACATAAGAAAACTTTAAAATCTAAACGAGAATGTCAGACCTAAATATCAAAAGGGAAAATCTATCAATATCAAACTATCAATATAAGACTTAAAAATACATAAAACTTGTTTCATGCCAAAAGGTTGTATGATATGATAAATTCATAAGATACATGTATACGCTTTTGTACCCAAAGGGCTGATAAATGTATGTAATATTTGATAAACATGTCAAAGATTTTCCTTCCCAAAACCCCAAAACTGAGCAAAATGGAATTTCACCATACAAAAAACATAACCATGCACCTTCATCAACTTCTGTAATTTTTGCTACAAAATAGGTTCAATATGTCAAAAGATTACAAAGGTTTACGGCAAAAACATACAAGGGAGACAGACAAACAAATTGTTTATTAAAAGTCTCACCTCAGGGATATATGGATCAAAGTGATTACAAATGTCAGGTTTTGTTACATTTGAATATAATAAGTTTAATGAGTTAATTTGCATTAGACAATTCACTTCATAGCATCTATACACATCTATAACGCACAAAGATAACATTGATAGGTTTAATCATATTGAAAAAGAAGAATCTGAACTTTGAGATTAACAGGTAAATAGGATACTAACGCATATATACAGACAATACGATTGCTGCATAAAAACAGAAAATGTTCCTTATATCGGTAATTCAAGAATCAACATTGGAATTCATTTAATATTTATATTTTCTCTGCTTCATAATAAGTTTGAAATAGTTGCTAGGATATATCCACTGACCCATATTGAAGATTTATGAATATTGATCAAGTTATAGGTTTTATAAATTTGTATAATATCATAAAAAGCGTCACTCTCAGAAAAAGACTAACATAATCATTGTGATTAATTATATAACTGGTTCTTTTACAACAATATTCTATATCAGGGTTGACAATGCATCTAGATATCTCAACAAGATGTAACAAAAGCCTTAACTGTATAAATTGTCTGTCCTCGTAAAGCTATCAGTTCAGTTCAGCTGTTCTATGAACATGAGTTAGAAGTCGTGTGGCTTATATTAACCGTTGTAAGGGAAGTCATATTTTGAACTACGGTACTCAAAATGAAAAATATTTTGAACTTTACCCCCCAAAGAGCTTTGTAATGACATTTTACCGCATCTTTATGTTTTCAAAGAAAAATGGTATTATTCTTGTCTATTTTAAAATGCCCCTCCCCAAACTCTAGTAATTTTTGTCATGACCCTCCCCTAAAGGCTGTATATTTTTTTATGACCCTCCCCTGAAAACCCCCGGCCCAACCCCCCCCCCCCCCCTCCCCCCCTCGCCCCCCTGTAATAAATGACCGGTCCCTTAGATGAGTGCAATTGCACAACATGGACTACGCATTATAAAGGTATTTTGTTTTCATATGGATTTGGTTTGGTATAGATTACCCAGGATGTTGTAGATAGTAGTAGTAGTAGTAGTATATTTTTTATTTAAGTGTCACACGCACTTGAACATGTTATTTACATACACATTGTACAGCAATATAAAAACAGTGCGTCGAGCCACAAACTGCTTATGAGACACTAAAAGAGCATATTTTACGATAATAATGTTGGATACAAATTATACTAAAAATATTTAAAATTAAATTAATAAATAGAGATAAGAATATAAAAATTAAAAAATAATAATAATATTAAAAAAAAAAATTAAATAGATGACATTTCACGTCTTTTAAACATATTAGAATTGAAGAAGCTAAAATATTTTGCAAATTCTTTTCATTCATAAGAAATAAAAATTTATCATTATCATTTAAGTCATAAAAAAGACAGTTACATTTAAAAGTAGCTTCGAAAAGAATAAAACGTAAATCATCATAAAAGCTACATTTCATTAAAAAGTGAAATTCATCTTCAACAATATGTACATGTGAATTATTATCATTTAAAATACAATATTTACAATGCCTTTGTAAAAGAGGAACAGGAGGCTTGGCATATCTGCCGGTTTCAATGTACAGGGGTAATACACCACATCTAAATTTTGATAAAATACGACGATGATCTCTATACATAAAATAGTAACATAATTTTCAACAAAGGGAGTGTCTTTATACAAACGATAGGTGCGCAATTTATTACCATTTACTTTTCCATTATCATTCCACAAAGAGGCCTTCCAATTATCTACATCCTGTCTTTTTATAATATCCCTAATATGTGTGATACAACGTTTGGAACCCCAGTCATTATAAAGCAAAAAATCACAATTATTATTTGATAACAAAGTTAAAATTCTAAAATCAAATGAATTTCGTTTTTGCAGAGACCATAAGTGTATCATTTTTTGAATGCGACTGCTGCACATATATTTAAGTCTAAAAATATAACGTAAACATTCGACCTTTTGTGCAACATCTACAGAGTACCAACCCATATCTCCTCTTAAAGCATTTACAGGAGGATTTTTACCAATACCAAGAAACATTCTACATGCCTTATTTTGAACTGCTTGCACTTCCTTATATTTATTAATACCCCAAATACTCGCACCATAAAACAATACAGGCTCAACAAGTGAATTATACAACTTTGTAAAAACCTCATAAGACATACCTCCAGCGTGTATGAATTTTGTGTACAATGCTGATAATGCCCTACTGGCGGATTTACACAGTTCTTTTACAGTAAGATGCATGTCCATATGCTCGTTCAGGCACAAGCCCAAATAACGGTAAACTGTGTCATAAACAATAATGTTATCACCACAAGTAAATACAAAGCAGGATTTAACAACTGATTTTTTTCTAAAATGAAGTATTTTAGTTTTATCAAGATTTACACTCAGACGCCACTTTTTACACCACATATTTAAAACATGTAACATCCTTTGAAGCGATTGTTCATCGGGGGCTATGAAGGCAATAGTACTTTGTTTATCAATACCTTTGTACAACGACTATAAGATTGTAATACTCAAGATTAGTACTCTAGAATTTGTGAATCAAGTAAGTTATCTAGCTATAAAGAATATAAATCATTGTTATCAGTAGACTATTATCTAAATGTATTCCCAGCGAGAGAATATAGAAGACTCTAAGTTTATTAGGCATTGGTGAACTTCCCTGAATGATTAATACTGGCAGACGATGTGGCATTGCACGGTGTGATAGGATATGTACATTTTGTGCTTTAGGTTGTATAGAAGATGAGTATCACTTCCTTCTGAAATGTCCATTATATTCTCATCTATGATTAAAATATATCCCACAGTATTGATTTATCCCAACGAATATGAAGAAGTTTTATACACTTTTAACATGTACTAAAGAAAATATTTTGTTAAATATTGCTGAGTTCATTAAGGAAGCATTATGGTTGAGAAATGTTAGACATGATATTCATCTGTCACACCAAGATTGTTATCTGTACATACACCGAACAAAAGAACTGAATATTGACAAGGCTTCCTATAGAGAACGAGTACAATCAAAAGTTAATTAATTCAAAATGTTCATTGTTGATGTTCATTGGATGATATAAAGGTCAACTAGTTTCGTCAAAATACGAAGTTATCTCATTGCAATTATAGTCGGGTATTTCCGTACGCCTGTCACACAATCAGCTTTTGTCAAAATAAGACAGAATTGAAAGAAACATTTTTGAGACATCTTTTATCAATAACTAAAAAGTATTTTTCCAATAAATATGAAGTTTTTTATTAAGATGAATTATTGCAGACATAATGATTTTTAATATTTTTAGGGATAACAAAGTTTTATTCAGAAATCTGAAATTGAATAATCTCAGACAAGAATTATGATTGGTATTTTTTATATATGCATGTCCATATATATATAAATATATAAAACTGTGTAATGCTTTTGCAGAACTTCAACAAGAAATATATTTTAATCAATTTGGTATTTACGCAATAATTAATACATTGTGTGAAGGCCTAAATAGGCATCTATCAGTCATTTTACGAATGCTTCGGTCAATTTATTTTTGGTACTCTTGGCACCACCTTTATCTTTGGTTGCTGTTAGGAGCTGCAAACAGGAAGCAGCATGGTTTTAGACTGGCTTTGTTTTCTATCAGTTCTATGTGTTTAATTCGAAATCTCAAGATTAATATGATGTCCTAAATCCCTAAATGAGGTCAACAATCAGGTAATTGCTTAGTTTATTTGTCTATGCCTAAATCTCCACATGTAAGCTTGGTATTTCAGTATATCTAACCCTTTTTATGAGAACATGTGTATCTCTTCACTTTGGTCATAGGCTTTTCATAGGCAATAATTGTAACTTTACCTGCATAATATCATACTCAAATGTTATTGATTTAAAGAATTCTGATTCCATATGCTCATCATTTAAGTAACTAAATTATGTAGCATTGTAAACACCTGTCTGTGTACATTATCTCTACTGTTATATTTCAATTGACTGAACAATGTTTTTGTATACTTTTCAGTCAATCATCTCAACTCATCTCATAACATCATATCATATCACGTCACGCCAATAAACATCATTAATTGGAAAGAATTGTTGACGTCTCAATTTGAATGGTACATGCATTGACTGATTGACCATAAAGATGGAGGACAATAGAGATATCAAAGAAAACACTAAAAATGAAGAACAAATAGAAGAGCAAGCAGAAGCACAAATTGAAGAACCAAATGCTGAAATGAGTAAGCGGACCAAGTTCCAGACTGAAAAGGGTTTAGCCTACAGTATTGACATGAAAGTGCAAAGATTAAAGACATTGTTCAAACAACTGAAAACTCAGTATCTGTCCATTGAACATTGCGAACAAAGTGAAATAACCAAACGTCATAGTGATTGGTTGACGCTGTATGAAGAATTCATAGAGACATACAGACAAGTTCCTGATGATGACTTTCTCTACCAAGACAAACTGGATTTGCTGAACATGTACAAATGCAAAATTGAAGCTTTAGTTCTACAAAACTCAAATGTCACTCCAAAGGACAGCGCTAGTCAGATTGGATCGATAAAGGAGAGCTCAGTTGCATCAAGAAAGAGTAGATCATCATAGCTGTTATCTGCTAAGCTAAAAGAACAGAAGAAGAAAGCAGAAATTGATGCTCATCTTAAAGCCTTAGAGAAACAGACAGAAATTGAAATGGAAAAATTGGCTCTAACAATGAGAGAACGTGAGTTGAAATTGAAAACTGAAATGGAAATTTCACGTGCCACGACAAATGCCATTGATGCCTTGGAAAAGACTGACATAGATAAACAGGAGCAAAGGGAGCAAAGTGATGACGATGCTAAGGCACCTGCGTTAGATGAAAAGGCGAATGCTTTCACACCACAAATTGTACCTGCATCTGCAAAAGCGAATGATAACCCCCATTTCCTCAGTGCTACTGCCAAACCATATGTGCCAGCACCACAACCTGTCAGACCAGCTATTGCTCTAGAGGAAGATAGGTACCTCAACGACAACGCTGTAGGTATTTCACAACAATCTGATGTCATCGCAGATGTTGTTCGTCAACTTCGAAGACCAGTGCCTGACATAGCCAAGTTTGATGGTGACCCCCTTGATTATTGCAAATTTATGAGACAGTTCAAGACGAAGATTGTCAACAACACAGATGATGTCGATGAAAAGCTGAACTATTTGATGCAGTTTACAAGTGGAAAACCTCACCAAATCATAAATGGATTTGCCTACCTTGACGCAAAGATCGGTTATCCTGCTGCCATAGCTGAACTTGAGGAACGATATGGGCAAGAAGATGTGCTTGCAGATGCCTTCATTGAAAGAGCTAAGAAGTGGCCAAACATCAAAGTTGACAGTCCAAGTGCTCTCGATGAATTCGCCATTTTCCTATGCAAGTGTGAATATGCCATTAGAGGGATTGAAGCTGTGAAAGCGCTCCAGTATCCAGAAAGCATCAAGATGTTGCTTGGAAAACTACCTTTTCACTTCCAAGACAAATGGAGGAATGTTGTGTATCACATTAAAGAACGTTCAGAGACGGTTAAGTTCAGTGACTTTGTTAATTTCATAAAGATGGAAGCAAAGAAAGCGTGCGACCCTACATATGGACGTGATGCACTAAAAGTTGGAGACCAGAGATCAGGCATCACGAAGGGTCACAACGCGAAGCAGTTCTCAAGTCGACCACAACAAAAACAGAGCTACGCTACAAAGATGTCCACAACGAATGAAAGTAATGCAGCCGACAGTCCAAGCAACCCTTCTGCGCAAAGAGAACCGCCAAGTGGTTGTGTCTTTTGCAAGTCCACTTCTCATATTCTGGATAATTGCTACTCCTTTCCCAAGCAATCATATGAAGAGAAGTCAAATCTCCTGAGGTCAAAGGGAATGTGCTTTGGATGTCTGAGATATGGGCATATAAACAGAGACTGTCGTTCCCGCGCCACATGTTCAGTGTGCAAACGCCGGCATCCTACATGCATGCACAATGATGACTGGGTTCAAAATGATCAGAAGTCGAACAACACACAAAGGAAGTTTGATAACTCATTGAAGAATGATGACAACCCACGAGTGAAAGGTGCAAGTGCATTCAGCAGTGTATCAAACAGCGATGGAGAGTGCACCATGGCAGTAATTCCAGTGAGGGTGAAGTTGAAGGACAGCCTGACATCAGTGAACACATATGCTTTCCTGGACCCAGGGAGCAATGTTACCTTCTGTACAAACAGCCTACTTCAGAGACTAGGTGGAAGTGGCAAAAAATTGAAAATTACACTCGACACTATGGGGGACACTCAACTGATGACCACTACCGCAGTCGATGGACTGCAGATAAGCGATCTGGAACAGAAAAACACAATCGATCTTCCTAGGGTGTATAGCAAAGAGAACATGCCAATCTCGACTAATCTCATACCAACCATGAAAGATGTTGAGCAGTGGACACATCTGGAAGATGTAGTTGTACCATCTATAAACTCCAAAGTTGGAATCCTTATAGGCAACAACATTCCTGACGCGTACACACCAATTCAGGTACGTACTGGGCCTAGAGGATCTCCACATGCTACACAGAGTCTACTCGGCTGGATCCTCTGGAATGTTGTAAGAACACCTAACCCAACAAACCCTAATTTTCAATTGACAGCTAACAGGGCAAATGTATCCATCATCCGGGACGAAGAGCTAGACAAGTTGATGCGAAGACATGACAACCTAGAATTTCCAGAAAGAATAATTGACGACCAAAGAGAGAACTCCATTGAAGACAAAAGGTTTCTTAAACAAGTTGGAGATTCTATTCAACTTTCTGAGGGACATTATGTTATGGAACTACCATTCAGAAACAAGGACACTTGTATGCCAAATAACCATCCTCAAGCCGTCAAGCGTCTGAGTTCCCTGAGACACAAGATGATCAGGAATCCTGAATTCAAGGTTGACTACCAAGAGTTCATGACCAAACTATTGAAAAGAGGGCATGCAGAACAGGTACCTAAACCTGAATTGCCTGGAAACCTTGGACGTGTGTGGTACCTGCCTCACCATGGGGTGTACCACCCCAGAAAACCTGGAAAGCTAAGAGTGGTTTTTGATTGCTCAGCAACCTACCTCGGAACTGCACTTAACTCAGTCTTGCTACAGGGGCCGGACCTGACCAATAAGCTTTTGGGAGTCCTTCTCCGATTCAGACAGGAGAAAATCGGGATTATGGGTGATATAGAGGCCATGTATCACCAGGTACGTGTGAACCAAAATGATTGTGACTTTCTCAGATTCCTATGGTGGCCTGAAGGCGACATTAACCAGAAACCGGAAATCCACAGAATGAAGGTCCACTTGTTCGGGGCAATCTCATCACCGAGTTGCGCCAACTATGCCCTGAGAGAGACAGCTTTAGTCAACGAAGGCAGCTTCAAACCAGAAATCAGCGACGGCATTAGAAGAAACTTCTATGTCGATGACTACCTTGGATCTAGGGCAACAGAAGATGAGGCCATAGCTTTGATTCATGACACAAAAGACATGTGCATGAAAGGGGGTTTCAAGCTCACCAAGTGGCTGTCCAATAGTCACACCGTGCTAGAATCTGTGCCAGAGGATGATAGGTCTAAGGAAATGAAGTGTTTCGACCTGAAACAGGACACACTCCCATCTGAAAGAGCTCTTGGAGTTCTTTGGAAAACTGAAACTGACACACTTGGATTCCAGATTGGAGAGAGAGGTGTACCATGCACAAGACGGGGGATATTGTCACTATCCAGCTCCATATATGACCCTTTCGGATTCACTGCCCCATTTGTACTGATCCCTAAAACCATCCTTCAGGAACTGTGTAGGACTGGTGTTGGTTGGGATGACGAAATAGAGGGAACAAACATGAGAAAGTGGAACAAGTGGGTGTCTGAATTGCATCTCTTAGAGAACCTGAACATTAATAGATGCTTCAAGCCAAACAACTTCACAAATGTGACCTCATGTCAGTTGCACCACTTTGCCGACGCTAGTGAAACTGGATATGGTACGGTGACCTACCTGCGAATGATCGATGAAAGGGCAAACATTCACTGTTCTTTTGTATTTGGAAAGGCCAGGGTGACACCGCTAAAGAAAGTGACCATTCCACGTTTAGAGCTAACTGCTGCAACTGCTCTAGTGAGAATCAACGCAATGCTTCTGAGAGAACTTGACTACAAAATTGACAAGATCTTTTATTGGACAGACAGCATGAGTGTTCTCAGGTATCTTGCCAACGAAAGATGCAGATTTCATACTTTCGTTGCAAACCGGATTGAAGTCATCCATGAAGCATCAACAAATGATCAATGGCACTATGTGAACACCCTACAGAACCCTGCAGATCATGCTTCAAGAGGATTGACAATGACGTCGCTGCTTCAGACAAAGCAGTGGTTGAATGGACCAGACTTTCTATGGAAGACAGAAGATAAGTGGGACCATACTGCATGTTCTATTGACTTTGGTCTAAACGAGGATCCTGAAGTGAAACATGTTTTCACTGCCATCTGCAGAACAACCATCATGGACAGATTATTTAAACGCTTCTCCAACTGGATGACGCTGAAGAAAGTCACTGCTTGGCTGTTGATAGCACGCAACAACTTGCTTGACTCGGCACAGAAAAGAAAGCAGCCAGAACTTAATGAAGAGGTCAAACCTAAAAGGTTCAAGAGGGTTCTGTCAGTCTCTGAGCTCGAAAGCGCCGAAACAGCACTTGTGCGGTACGTGCAAACAGAACACTTCTCAAGTGAAATAAAGACTTCGCAAGGAAAAGGAAAAATCAGTAAGTCTTCTAGGCTTCTTAAACTAGATCCTTTCGTATCAGATGGAGTCCTGAGAGTTGGTGGACGTCTCGAAAGATCTGACCTACCAACTAAAGCTAAGCATCCAATTATTCTTCCCAAAGAGTCTCCTATCTCTCGACTCATCCTAGAAGATGCTCATAGGCTGGTAGGACATCTTGGCAAGAATGCCATCCTCGCACATGTGAGACAATCATATTGGATCCTCAACTCGAAGTCACTCATCAAGACCATGCTTTCTAAGTGCGTCACATGCAAGAAGTATCAAAGTACTCCAAACACCCAGAAAATGGCCAGTCTTCCACAAGAAAGAGTGAGCATAAACCCTCCTTTCTCAAAGGTTGGTGTAGATTATTTCGGACCCTTTGAGGTCAAGCGAGGAAGGAGTTCCGTCAAGAGATGGGGAGTCATTTTCACATGTCTAACTGTTCGAGCGATACATTTGGAAGTAGCTGCAAGTCTCGACACTGACTCTTGCTTATGTGCGATCAGAAGGTTCATTGCTCGTAGGGGACCTGTCAAATATATGAGGTCTGACAACGGTACTAACTTTGTTGGTGCCCAGCGTGAACTACGTGAACAGGTAACAAACCTAGACTCGGCAAAAATTCAAGGTGCTCTCCTTAAGCACAATATCCAGTGGGAATTCAACCCTCCTACTGCATCAAACTTCGGAGGGGTATGGGAACGACTAATCAGATTGGTTCGGAAAGTGATGTACTCTCTTCTTCATAGCCAAACAATCCGACTTGACGACGAGGGACTAAATACCCTTTTCTGTGAAGTAGAAGGGATTCTAAATGGCCGACCCATATCTGAGATGCCAAACAGTCCCAACGACTTGGATGCTCTCACCCCCAATCATCTGCTTCTGTTCAGAGGCGGTGAACAAGCTCCACCCGGAGTATTCAGCAAGGAAGACGGCTACTGCAAAAGAAGATGGCGACAGCTGCAATACCTGACAGATCTCTTCTGGAGAAGATGGACTCTAGAGTATCTACCATTGCTGCAAAAGAAGCAAAAGTGGAATACCGTTCAGCGAAACCTCAAGGAAGGTGACTTGGTGATTGTGATGGACAATAGTCCAAGAAATGCCTGGTGTCTAGGCAGAGTGCTCGAGGCCATCATGGACAAACGAGGTCTTGTGCGCATCGTGAAGCTCCGAACCAAATCCGGAGTCTACCTTCGTCCAGTGAACAAACTGTGCCTTTTGCTCGAAAATGACTAAGAGACTCAATTCTTCATTTTTCTAGCTTAAAGAATATTGATTATCGTTTGATAATTGTGTTAAGCTTGATAAAACACAATTAAGGGGCCGGTGTGTGAAGGCCTAAATAGGCATCTATCAGTCATTTTACGAATGCTTCGGTCAATTTATTTTTGGTACTCTTGGCACCACCTTTATCTTTGGTTGCTGTTAGGAGCTGCAAACAGGAAGCAGCATGGTTTTAGACTGGCTTTGTTTTCTATCAGTTCTATGTGTTTAATTCGAAATCTCAAGATTAATATGATGTCCTAAATCCCTAAATGAGGTCAACAATCAGGTAATTGCTTAGTTTATTTGTCTATGCCTAAATCTCCACATGTAAGCTTGGTATTTCAGTATATCTAACCCTTTTTATGAGAACATGTGTATCTCTTCACTTTGGTCATAGGCTTTTCATAGGCAATAATTGTAACTTTACCTGCATAATATCATACTCAAATGTTATTGATTTAAAGAATTCTGATTCCATATGCTCATCATTTAAGTAACTAAATTATGTAGCATTGTAAACACCTGTCTGTGTACATTATCTCTACTGTTATATTTCAATTGACTGAACAATGTTTTTGTATACTTTTCAGTCAATCATCTCAACTCATCTCATAACATCATATCATATCACGTCACGCCAATAAACATCATTAATTGGAAAGAATTGTTGACGTCTCAATTTGAATGGTACACATTGCATGATTGATGTATGTTGGTATGCAATTAATCAATATGCATTAAAATATGTGGAAAGATTATTACAGTTGAAAAACAAGTGGATACTCTTGAAGTTCTCTTCCATTGTTCTCAGTATTCTTCATCTTCCAATTTTAAGAGTACATACTCCTCAGCTTGAAAAATTATCTGGAGCCCTGCAGATAATCAGAGCGATGGATTTCTTTATTGACACATACAATCTCTCGACTGTACCCCTTGTACTCCATGTAAGCAGGGCTCGTGTGATTGTTTGGAACGAAACACTTTCTTGTGATGCTGATGACAGTGGTGTGGCTTTATATTATTAGGGAATAAGCGAATATAACATATTATGTTGTAAGTGTCTTCATTGTATGTCTTCTATAATTGGCATTCTAGAAGTTGGTGTGATGATCAACAAGGAATATTATTTTCGCCAAAAGTTAAACGTCGCCTTCAACGAATAAAGACGTTGATTATTCTAAAAGTAATCTTCCTTGTTGATAAAATAGTTGTCTTTGTTGTACATTGTATGTGGCTATATGTACCGCTGGTGTTCATGAATAGTTCATATGACATAGTCTATCATTGATATTGCTGATGGCGAAAAACATTGCATCAGAATGTAAAGTCCTTAGTCTACAAAATATTGCATGCAGAATTTGAAATCCTTATGTCTATGGATAGTTTTAAAATATGTAGAAAATTGTACTCTAGGGAAAAGTATTGTATAAAAATACTGTCGGTGATCAAGCCCAGTGGGAAAACTGTCACAAACAAAGGCGTAGGAACCCGGGGGATAACGGAGCAGTTTATGTGAATCTCCATACTTTGTCCTCTGACTATGGTTGAGTGGCTTGTGTAATGTGATTTTTGACATTATCAAATTATTACATTTAGCATTAACTTACAATTATCAGTGAAATATTTAGAATATAAAATTATAAAAAAACGTGCTACTGGCCCTTTAAAATGAGCTCTGGTTTTTATATTCAATCTATTAAAACGAACAATTATTAATCATTAGGCCTAAAATATTGCATACAAGAAGAATATATCCATGTTATCATTATCATTTGTTTCGTAATATTGCATATATGATAGAAAATGTATATATGAGAGTGTCTTTGAATAGACCCCATGGCTATAGATATTGCATATATATGATAAATGACAAATGGCCTACTCGTTTCTGATTGGCTGCTTTGAAAAATCACAGGGCGTATAACTTGGTTATACGGTGCTCTGTTTACTTCGTCTAAGGCGCAAGAATTCATTTGTATCCTAGCAACAAGAAGTTTTGAAATATTGCTGTTGTGTCGAAAATGTTCACAAAATATTCAATTATTGCGCATGCGTTGTATGTACATTATTTATAGATCATTTATTTAAACGCTGCGCGTTCGACTTTAGATTAAATTTACGGCTTAATTCCGTTATGCCGCTGATTTCCAAACACTGTATTTAAATCTCCTAATTATTAATAATGATGTTGTTAACCATTGAATTTGAAGTAGTGTATTTAGGTTTATTTATAGATTGCACATAAATGTTATCTGTAATTTAGCCAGATATTTATTGATATTTGAATATGAAATAATTTATGAAGAATCATGAAGAAATGGTGTCTGTGGTATATGATGATGTCTTTAAAGGGGATCAACAACTCAACTTGAGTTTATAAAAAGTCTACGACCAATCAGGAGGTATACAAATATTGCTTATAACATGTCGGTTATTGTAATTAACGATTTCTTTAAATACTAGGTTGACAAGTAAAATGGCGTTTATGATAAATTCAGTTTGCATATGAAAGAATGTCATTTTATGAGTATATGTTCTAAGATGTGAATATTGATCAAGTTCAACAAATTACTGAGATATTTACATTCAATGATCGCTGTATGACATCGTGTGGTACCTGAGCGATCTAGACGTGATAAACCCCCTTAATAAATCACCATTTTTGGCATTTTTACCATACATGATTGTTGCACAATAAGATAGATCATTATTTGACTCATTATGGGTGTTTTTGAAATAAGGATAAAATGGAACACATATTCAAATGACAATCTTATATTGAGGTGTTTATAGTACAATGCAGGCATATCATTGCGTTATTTGTAGTTTTCGAATTCACCAGTGTTCAAAATTCTAAAGTAGAAATCAAATTCTGAAAAAGCTAGGCCAATGAAAGTTGATAGGTGGATCCATCCACATGCCTTTGAGATTTTCAACTTCTTTGGAGTTTTATTATACCCCGACAGTCGAGGTTCTTTATTAATTCCGTCCATCCGTCCGAGGACATTTTTTGTCCGACTTATGATGCACAGTCTATGTTATTAGTGAGCCACGCTCACTTCTTTTCTTGTTTTTGACGGGAAATTTAAATTCCGTTGCCGAATTAGAACACAGAAACTGTAAGAGCAAACACACCCAATTAAATTTGATACATGGATCAACCAACATGTCTAGATGTGCTTTGTTGGGCCAGCTAATTTTCCTTTTTAGAATCGAACATGGCTCCATTATAACCTTTGAAACATCATGGAAGATAATGTTTGATGAGAACCTACCTTTGTAAGCCACATGGTAATTAATTACAAGGTCTTTAACTCTTTATTCTAAGTTATACGTTTGTAAGTCACTAATTAATTTCTTAACATCCCATCATTACTTGCCTGTTAGACGCTGAACTGATGCTCGAAGAGACAAAAAGGACCTGTAGATTATGCGATTCCCCGTCAAGTGCAGATGAATCTGATTATACAGCAGTCATGTTTTTTCAGGAAACTTAAAAAGGCACTATTTTAATTTTCAAAGATTATTTTTCTTATAGAAATGTTTTCACCACATCACGCTTTGCTGTTTTTAAAAAGCCTAGCAAAATTCATCAATGTAATAATATTTACAGTATCAAACGCTGCATTTACCTGGTTATTTTTTTCTGAATTTCAGTCGATGGCCATGGAAACTAAGAAGAAAACTCTATTCGAAAAAGACGGTCTACGTGTAGTTCTTAATCATATAATACAAAATTTGGACCAAAATGACGAAAGGGGTATGAAATTTCTGCTTCGAGGTAAAGTTTTTTATTATGTTACATAACACATAACAGTGCAAGCTTCATTCATTATATTTCTTAAATATGCCATTCCTTCTTTTGAATTAGTTATTATGTCCCCCGCGAAACTCTGCGGGAGACATAATGTTTTAGGTTCTAGAAATTCCGAAATGCTTTCTTTCCGGATCATATCTAAAAAACCATTCAATATTTTTTTACGAAACTTGGTATGTGGTTAGATCTAGTGGTGGACTGGTGCCTTTTGCTATTTTGGTTATTCTGAATTTTTCTATTTTCTGGTTTCCATGGCAACAGTTTTAACTTAGTGCATATAGGGGCTGGGGTCCGTTTCTCCATATCTCCAAAAACTTTTCAAATTTGTTACGAAACTTTGTATGTGGTTAGATCTAGAAAAGAAGTGGTGCCTTTTGCTACTTTTTTTCTAGGGGAGGATTTTCATTGAAACAATTTGAACTTAATACATATAGGGGTAGGGTCATCTGATTAAAAGTTGGGACGGGGACATCTAAGTGCATCATAATATTTCTAGTTTAATATTGTTTTGCCTACCAAATACTTGCAGTCTTCCTCTTCTTGGTAACATATGTTTAAGTAGTCAGTCCATGCTTTAATAACATCCTTTCAAAATGTATTTGAAATAGTAGGTAACATAAAGTTGCCAATATAAGTAACATCCGCAAACCATAGTCCCAGGCTACATGGAATGTATAATCAAGTATCATTTCTCCATACAGACCTGTTATATAGAAGTCTCTAAATCCATACTACTTTTTGCGATTTTCTAATATTTTCTAATATTGGAACATTTATTTATCTCATACAGTGCGAACCGGATATAGCTCGCTGTACCCTCGTCCATTGGTTCATAGCTATGTTGTCACGGGCTACCTTGTTCTCTTTTCTCTGTTTTGAGTGAATCAAATGATAGTAAATAAATACGCATAATATTCCTCGTAAGTTTGTCCATGGGAATTCACCGAAAAGAATAAGAAACATCTTCTACGCGATTCTCTAAATCAAAAACGCATCGTCGATTTTGTTTCTTCGCGATGCGCACCAACTTTAACGTTTCAATGTCCTCATATCGTGCAACATTTTGTTCAAATCTGACATAATCTGAAAACTGTGTTATCTAAGCTATCTGTGTGTGTATAATACTTCACATATAGAACATTAGTTTTTCAATGCGAACCGTAAACGTCACACTTGTACCATACAGTTTGATAGCCGCCAATACAGTTGGTTTACAGCTGCGTATCTTAAGTTTGTTCACTTGCTTTTATATCTTAGTGCAAATATCATGTAATTTGGGTTTCATTTTGACGTCCATCAAATGATTCCAGGACCACTTACAAAGAATCATCAATTTTCCATGTGTATAATAACCATTTCCAAACCATATTTCGGTATCGTTTTGTCACTTGTGCTGAATGTCGATATTTGGCATGGTTAAAAAGACCGGTGGGGTCATATTTGTGAAATTTGAATTTTCTTAAATTTCGATTAAAATAATCCATGTAAACTGTGTAGGAAATAATTCAGCACAATTACATTGCTTTAGTGCAAAGGAACAAATATGAACAATATTTAAAGCTGTTGATCACTTATGAAGGGTTTTGTAGAGAAAAATAGAAAACAGTGTTTTCGAAATTTCGACCCCTGGTCACTTCAATGACCTGCCAAATTTGTTACGGTTATCTGTTAGGTATGACATGCGAATATGTTGATGCAAACTTAATTTTAAGTTATGCAGTGAAATTTCAACAATATTAGTTTCGTTTTCGCAATGCTACGATATCTCAAAGACATTCCAAATTACATTATATTTGCACTAGAATACAAGGTAAGTGAACAAACTTAAGATACGCAGCTGTAAAGTGCTTTTGGACGAAATCACTGTATGGTTTATAGTTAGTTCGTGTTTTCCTATATCAAATAAAATAGGTTTTATTCAAATGTTTTATTGGTTTTTATTATGTAACGGGATGAAATTGAAATACAGGCAGACAATCTAATCACCTATGGCAGTTAAAAGGCCACTTGTGACTTTTTGACAATATCATTTCACTTCATTCCATTGTTTTGTCGGACACACCTTCCAATAAACCCCAACACCAACTTCAAAAACTAAGATACCAGAACAATTCGTTTCTTCAAACACAAAAAAGTGATCAAATATTTTTTTCCACTTTTCATGTTATAGCATTTATGAGCTATCAAAATTCTTGATGTTAACAAAGCCTGAAACCTTTAGCTAACGACATAAAAATTAAACTAATTATCAAAGAATATAACGATCAGTATTTCTTCCATTCTCTCCCCACAGAGGCAACTCAGTCATACCTGAATTAGCCTCTGTTCTATTACGGCTAACATACGGGATAGAAAGGTAGAAATCTGATTGGAGGTAATCGAAGTTAGTTGTGCAATCAGCGACGCCGTTTCAAAAGTGGTCATTCGCAAAAGTTCGGCTATTCCCGTGTGGATCCGCATCAAAGGGAGATAACTCTTCCTTCTACAAAACAATCGCTTTTTACCTTCTCATTGGTTTTTATTTGGTGAATTATTAAAATAAAATTTATCATAAAACGAAGAACAATTTACACAATTATAAAACAATATGTTTCTAATGAAAAACCCTATACATATCTGATTTTAAAATAGTTTCCCTCTCTGAGACTCACACTGTTAATGAAAAAGAAACCTAAAGGCATGATTCTTTTGAAAGTCACTGAGCGACCGTTGAGTATTCCCGAAGTCGTGAACATCCAAAAGGTGTTATCATTGGCTGCAAATAAGGGAGATATCTCAAGTTACAACTTTTTGCCGCTAGGGCGATCTGCCGGAACCCCAGGATTTTGGCGTAATGGAACAGAGTTGCCTCTGTTGGGAGAGAATGAATGAGGGTGTGAAATAAAAAGTAGGTGTATAAGAAAAGTTGAGGTGTATCGGTCAATACGCTTACAGTTAGAACAAAAACCCAATCTGATTAAAATCGACTGTGATTCGGGGAAAAACAGTGTAAAAATATTATCTCTAGCATGGTTCGAACCACACCCAGCTCGGCTTTCCTCTTATTCACAGTCTGAAGGCACCCCTATTACCCGCATACTCTGACACAAGCTCATCTAGCCAATGGAAAGGAGCGCAGTAAAAGCTTCGATATCATACTAGGGGCAGGTAACTCCAGTGTACCATCCGTTATACATAATAATTTTGTTGCGTCATGTCTAGATTGTTATTTGTTCCTATATAAGCCCATGTATAGGTACATGTACTAGTTTGTATTAAATATTATTGAAGTCAGTATATGCTTTCTTAAACGTAATTAGAAAAGAATTGTTAATATTCCTTTGATCTAGTTAAGTCAAGAAATGATATACATTGAGAAGGATGGAATGCTCTGTTTCGTAAGATATAACTCGACAGGAGTGCGGTATAAGTCAGATATACCCACATCCCTCGGTGCATTACTCAATACACCAGTCTCCTGTTTGGATCTTGGATCCACGGCTCCACTACGATACGCCTCGGAGACCCACGATTCAAAATGGAGGCGTATTGAACGATAGACCTCGAGAAGTTTGGGTATATCTATTACATGAACCAACTAATTTTGTGTATGTATGTATTCAGTAGTATCTTGCAGTTTACCAGAGAAAAGTGTGTACGACACAGGCAGTTGCACAATTAATTCACACTGATATTTTGCTCATTTATCGTCGTTTGATTGGTTCATTGTCGCTGTTTGGTATGATTGTTTTCAATATTTGTCTTTACCAGTATTTGTGGATTGTTGAGCCAATTCGCATTTGTTGTCATTCTGTATTTTTAGCTCATCTGGACTGAAAGTCCAGATGGGCTAATGGCATGGCCCGTCGTCCGTCCGTAAACTTTTGACACTTTCGACTTCTCCTCATGAACCATACACACTAGAGAGCTGAAAATTTGTGTACAGGTACCTTAGCATATGGAGATTCTAATTTGTAACTTTGGTGACCCTTATTTAAAAACCTATTTTCATCTTCTTCTCCAGTTCCAAAAGGACTAGAGAGTTAAAAATGATATGTGCAGACTCCTTGGCCAATGGGGATTCTAATTTGTAACTTTGGTGACCCTGTGACCCCAAATAGGATCACAGGGGTCACAACCTTAAAAATCAATTCTCATCTTCTTCTCCAGTTCCAAAAGGAGTAGAGGGTTAAGAATGATATGTGCAGACACCTTGGACAATGGACTAATTTGTAACTTTGGTAACCTTGTGACCCCAAATAGGGTCACAGGGGTCACAACCTTAAAAACATATTTTCATCTTCTTCTCCAGTTCTAAAAGGACTAGAGAGTTAAAAATGATATGTGCAGACTCCTTGGACAATGGGGATTCTAATTTGTAGCTTTGGTGACCCCAATTAAGGTCACAGGGGTCACAACCTTAAAATCCTATTTTCATCTTCATCTCAAGTTCCAAAAGATCTAGAGAGCTGAAATTATATGTGCAGGCTCCTTGGCCAATGGGGATTCTAAATTGTAGATTTCGTGACCCCATGACCCCAATTAGGGTCACAGGGGTCACAATCTTAAAAACTTATTTTCATCGTCATCTTCAGTTCCAAAAGGTCTATTGAGCTGAAAGACTGCATGTAGATTCCTTGGCCAATTGGGATTCTAAGCTGTAGGTTTCGTGACCGCATGACCCCAAATAGGGTCACAGGGGTCACATTCTTAAAAACCTATTTTTCTCCATTAGATGACAGTCTATGGCAAATTTATTTCTCCTTGGATATTTTAGTGTGGACTTCTTTCACTGTCTAATATTGGCGATCTAGAAAGTGTTGAATAATAACAAATCATTTGGGTAAGGAAATGTATTCCGAAATCGTTACATTTGTTGTGTAATTTGTATCAGCCCTGTATAAGGACGGGGCTGCTTTCAGTGTTTGTGCAGTTTTCGCCGCGCTCATACTAATGGCTATAACTTTTTTCTACTAAGCTTTCCAGAACTTGTATTCATAACTTACTGCTTATACCTCGAGGGAACGATTTTGACATGTTCACTTTCAAGGTCAAAGGTCAAGGTCACGAGCTATAAAATCACTAAAAAAATCTTTGTAAACGCAATAACTTGAAAAGTTTTTGTGCTATGAAGCTCTAACTTGATATATATCATCCTTGGAAGAGTAAAACATATTGAAAAGGTTTTCGCTACAATCTGTCCAAGGTCAAGGTCACAGCAAGGTCTCTACTTTAGCATGGTTTTGCGAAAATGCTTTATTTTAACAATGTACACTTTTAATCAATAGATGATTGTCATACTCAATGAAAAGTGTTCATTGATTGTGTAACGTTGAAGGTCAAAGGTCAAGGTCATGTGATTTGTGTTATTGCAAAGTACAACTAATTTGGATATAACCTAATCCCATTAAGCTTTTCAAAACTCATGAACATGTATAAGTGTCTATACCTCTGGGGAATTACAATGACATGTTCATTTTCAAGGTCAAAGGTCAAGGTCACATGTTCACTTTCAAGGTCAAAGGTCAAGGTCACCAGCTATAAAATCACTAAAAAAATCCTTATTAACACGATGAGTTTAGTTTTTGTATATATTATCTCTTGAGAAGTACAAATTTTGGTTACGAACTGTCAAAGGTCAAGGTCACAGCATGGTCAACATATATTGAGAAAATGGATTATTTTAACTTTTAACACTTTAATTCGTTACATTAATGTTTTATTCAATGAAATGTATTCATCGATTGCGTGACCTTTAGTGTCAAAGGTCAAGGTCACAAGAAAATGCCCAATATGCTGAGGCTTGTTGAAGGTGGAACAGGGTAAGGCGAAACCCCAAGTTTTGGGGTTGCTCTGCTTTTGCGGTGTCCCGCAAACGCTAATCTAGTTTTTATAGATTTTCTTGCAATAGATAACATCAGTTTCATTTTTAGCTCATCTGGCCTGTATAAAGCAAACTTGATATGATGCCTGATGAGCTACAGAGCCAATGGCTCTAGTTTTATTGTAAGTTATCAATTTTGATCGAAGGTATCGTTCAAAGTGACAGAGCTATGAACCGTTCCCTAGCATTCAGCGAGCTATATCCGGTTCGCACTGTATGAGATTGTACTCCGTGCGTTTCTGCATATGGGTGTCAGTAACCTTCATTCTCAGCTTTCCATTTCTCTAGGGAAAATTCATAAAGGGGATCTGGGAAAATCGCTGATGGACATATTTGAACGCTTGGAGAAGAAAAAGGTTATCAAACAGGAGAGACTGCCCTGTATCATCATTGACTGCCTTCAATGCATTGGTCAGATCAGTCTCATTAAGACTTGTTTCGGAGAGAGTTGTATGAGTGAACATCGCAAGGAACCTCTACAGGTCAACGCTTTCAGGTAAATCTCCATTGCAGTTCAACTAGACACAATTGTATTATATTGTTATATTATATTATTTAGATACTAACCTCCGACAAGTGACCTTAGCCTTGTTATCCCTATAACATATAATTGACTCATTCCCACAGATGTAATGAAACATCATTACTCAGAACAAGCAGAGTTATCCGCCCGTCACTAGCCCCCTAGGTGGCGTGACCTGTCAGCCAATTAGATTCATTCACATTACAGAGTCGGTTGGGTACAGACGTATTTTATATCTTTCTCGATTGTTTGTTTTGTACAGCATTTCGAGGTTTTTTTACTCTCTTCTCTTCCTTTCTCTCTCTTTTGTCTTAGTCCAGCAGATAAGTGGAGAAATTGTGCTATTTGTGATACAAGCATGAAACTTGATATACTGATAGAGCATTCTTTTATGATGATTTTGAGATATAGGGATATTTGAATTCATTCCTAGAACAAAAATGGCGGCTTTCGGGTAGTAAGATAACATTATCTAGGTCATACTACTTGGAGCAGCACACCAAGACTTTTTGTGTTAATGATGATAATTAAAGTCAAAAGACTCCAAAACCATAATTTGGTCTTTATTTTTGACTAAAAAATAAAGATTTTCGATTTTTTTTATTATCTCTCGACAAGATTACCTAGATCAAAGAAGGTGGGAGTAACCTGTCCCTGGGCTAGCTTTGGTCACGTGACCAAGCCTCAGAGACACCAGTAGAGCCAACCTACTCGCAGGAGGCAAGGGTGGGGATTGGTGAGTTGTCAACGGAAAATATGAACAATGAAGGTTACCAAAAAACATACTATTATTCAACTTACTATTGCCATCTTCGATTCACTGTAGCCCAGACTACAACACTGGTGGAGGGCTGCGAGACCCAAGCAGGAAGGTAACCACATCAACAGTCAAACTTATGGTAAGGGGGTCCGGGCCCCCGTTGAAAGGGTGTAACAAGCCCCGAACCAAGAAGAACAAGCAGCTATATCCCCCGCAAATTGCAAAATATGTTTAGGTTTTCCTTATCATATTGCCGATTAATTTTTGTCACACAAAATAACACAAATTTTCAAGGATATGAAGGAAACTCTTCTAATCAAAAAACTAAATGATGCCAACTTTATGTTCACTGTTGGGCATAATTCAAGTTAACTGACAAAATTAAAATCAAACGAATGAATTTATGTATTATATATTTTGATCATAAGTAAACACACACAATTCAAAATTGTTCTTCATGACACACCTTCATATGATAATGTATCTCCATATCAAATTTGTTCAATATGTGATGATTAGTTTAGAAGTTGTGAGCCGGACAGGACTTGTAACAGTTTTCCAACAGAGTCCTGTTTTACAAAAATATTTTCAAAATTGTTCTTCATGACACACCTTCAGATGATTATGTATCTTCATATCAAATTTGATCCAAATGTGATGATTAGTTAAGAAGTTGTGAGCCGGACAGGACTTGTAACAGATTTCTTACAAATTTACCACTTTTTCTCCAAAATCCTAATATTTTATGTAGATTTTCATAAAATTGTTACTTATGACACATTATTACATGTTTCTTCATTTCGATGAGGAATTTGAATTGAAATGGTTGATTAGTTACAAAGTTATGAGCCGGACACAAAGTGTAACGGACGGACGGACAGAACCCATTTTTATACCCCCCGCAACTTCGTTGTTGTGGGGGATAAACACAACCAACACAACGAAAAAGCAATGCGAATTCTTTTTGAAAAACAACATAACGGTGAGCTGCAATCAATCTGGGGTAGCAAGACCTGAAGTGCGTTGAGGCTTCATTCTTGCAATGCCCAAGGTCTTCCTTAGAAACGTCTCGAGGGTAATGGTTGGCAAAGACCATGATGACTCCCAAAAACAGCCTGATAGGATGTCCGCCACAGCAATATTGATGTGAAACACTATGGTGACAGAAACTGCACGGATCTCATAAAAGTTTGAACGAGCTGATCGCGGTCAACCCACGGCTTTGTAAGCCTCGAGGATAGCAGACGGCAGATAGACATTGAAAGGC
This sequence comes from Steromphala cineraria, assembly GCA_916613615.1. Taxonomy (NCBI): domain Eukaryota; kingdom Metazoa; phylum Mollusca; class Gastropoda; order Trochida; family Trochidae; genus Steromphala; species Steromphala cineraria. The sequence goes on along the minus strand of OU744728.1, from coordinate 8,503,184 downwards.
TTTATCTATCTCCTTTGTAATGGGTAAGGCCTCCTACTCCCCTGCCAGAGGGAATGCATACGTACCGAGTACATACGGAGAGCTGGAACAGGAAACTGCACTCTGCACTGGGGAATGCGGATCACACAAAGGCGTGAATGTGAAACAACCTGACTCACTCATCAGACTCCTGGTTCTTACACACGAAGTCCGGTTCAAGTTCCTTTGTTGCTCTCTCCCCATCCCTCACTTCAAACCGAAACAAATCAGCCTGCAAAGCATGCAGCTCCGAAATCCTGCCAGCCGAAAGCCATCGCCACCAATAAACTGTCTTAACTTTGAGTCGTAGGATGATCATCTTTAATAAGGGCTTGTAGACATCCGAGCGTAAGTGCTCAATGACATTACTAGATCCCACTGACTCGGAGACCAGACACCTACCGCGTGTTCTATCTCAAGCACTTCTCATCACCTGAAGACGTTCGCTTCTTCCCTGAGGTCATGGCAAAGCGGGAACACATGTCTCCACACCTTTCCCTGATGTGCACATTTAGGAAGACCTGAAATGGTCTCAACTGCAGCCGGCCCCTCCTAGTGAGGTCCTGCACATAGGTGAGCAGCCCTGTCTCCGTCCCACATCAGTTAGCAGGGGACTGAGTAGTGTACAGAATAGCGCCAAGGTGAGCGAGGTGGTTGGCTTACGGTCCGATTTGGATAGGTTAATCAGCAATCCCAGTCTCCTGAGCAGAGCAATTAGCGACGGGTACCAGTCTGATTGAAATCGACCGTGCTCCGAGGAATAAAATATCAAATATTGTCTCTAACGGGACTCGAACCATTCGGGATATCCTCTCCGTCTCGGTCTGAATGCACCCACCTCTATCGCGTGTTTCTGTAACCAGTTTACCCCAGACAGACCCAGTCGTAAGCTATCCAATCACATCCTCGTTTTTAAATAGCGTTTAGCGGCGATTATGTATAACGAATGGTAAACTGGAGTTACCTGCCCCTGAGGGATACCGAAGCTTTCACTGCGCTCCTTTCGATTGGCTAGATGAGCTTGTGTCAGAACATGCGGGCAATAGGGGTGCCTTCAGACTGTGAATGAGAGGAAAGCCGGGCTGGGTGAGGTTCGAACCCCGCTAGAGATACTTTTTTTTACACTTTTTCCTCGAATCACAGTCGATTTTAATCAGACTGGACGGGTACCGAACACGTCGTCGTCCACGTATGTGGTGAACTGGATATGGTGAGGGAGAAGAAAGTTCACTATTGTTGAGTCACCCTGGTGAGAAAGCCACTGAGCGAATGATATTCAAAAAGGGAGCACATTCCACTGAGAATGGTGCCTCACCAGGACGACACTATGGTATTTGTGGTGGTCAAGGAAATGGGAATGTGCAAGTATGCGTTCTCCAGGTCTAGGGCTCAAGCAACTGCATGACTGATGACAAAAACAGGTGACAAAGATATGGCGGCAGTACGAGGAAGAAGTGGTAAATTTCGACTTGTCTTTAATCAGCCGCTATTTTCTCCTGTCTCTCTTGGGTGGAACGAACACAGGGGAGTAAAAACCCGACTTGAGTTTTGGGACCAGGATTTCCTCCGCTGTCCCCTTGGATATAAGAATGTCCATCTGTTCAAAGGTAACTTTAAGCCTGTCTGCCACCCGCGGTGCTCCGTTGAGTTGCAGTTGAGAGGTAGGCAGAGACGAAGCTGGTATCTTGTACCCCCAGAAAGTGACACACAAAAAGGGTCCAGCCCCAGCTGATGCCAATACACCAAGAACCCCGATACGAAAGGTCATGCATCCTGCCTAGAAGGGGTAGGCTGACCTCCCGCTCTTCTTGGGAGTGAACGAATCCGATCTCCGCTCCCCCTGTCAGCCTGTTGGTCAAGTCCTGCTGTGTCCGTGGCAGAGGGCTTCTTGAATGGCTCAAACGAAAAGCGTACCGACCGAACATGAGGCGTACCTCAAGTGCCTACCAATCTCCACCAGGAGATCGAACCATGCCAAAAACGGTCCCTGCCGAAGTTGGTGACTCAACATACCTGCGCGAGGGCTCCCGCCACAGATCTGAACGCACGGTAGAGAGCTGGAGCCCATGTTATATCTACGCCTATTCAAAACATGTGTTTTGCTTGAAATCAGCGGGACAAGAAATAGCCTCTTCAGTTTCTTCCTGACATAAAACGCATTCTTGACCACCAATGCAGTCTTGGATGGAAAATACTTTGAAATCATAATTGTTAAGAGAGTTTTGGAACAAAGGTTTTATAAACAAGCAAAGACTGAAGTCCTTTGAAATCAGATATCTAATCGGCGGGCTGAATTCTGCAATAGCAATTGTAAAATGCTATTTTTTACCCTTATGTACCACTGCAGTGGCTCTTTTTGAGCTCAGTATGAAATAATTGCATAGCATATCAGTCTTAGTATACACAGCTTCAATGATACTCGCTTCACTCTGATATTGACTAGCAAGATGTAGCAGCAGATCGCGTCAGCCAACCTTTCGCCGACCTATTATCTTCCAACGTAATATGGACGAATGCATACTATTGCGGCTTGCTAAGATGATCCCTGATTGGTCAATTCCAAAGATCAGCTGACGCGACCTTCTACTATATATTGCTAGGCTCAATAGCGGAGTGAAACGAGTATAATTGAGACTAGGTTTACTTAGACTGATAGCATATGCACAAGTAATTACATAATATCTAAATTGTGTTTTGCACCAAACACACGTGATAAGGATTTGAACTGAATGGTATAATTCATTAACTAATTTCATTCCTTAATTTGTAGCCGCCATTTAAATCTTTGAGGGATTCTGGAATGTCCCTATATCCAATTTTCACTCTAAGGGTACCCCCTAACTGTGTACAACATTTCATGCTTGTATCATTAAAGGCACAATTGTATATAAATTCTTCACATATCTGCTGGACTATCTGTCTGCCTTTCCTACGGGGTATTCGGTCATTGGACTGAATACTGTGTATTCGAAAGGTTTCAGGGGTTTGAAAAAGCGTCAGCTGTTTGGAATCCTTCCTCTGTAGGCTGGGTGCTTGCCGTGTTCATTTCACGCCTGTGCTCGTGCCTAGTGGCAGGCATTTTTCGGACAGGTCTGTCTTGTGCGCTTGTCGCGTGGTGCTTGCCCCCTGACTGCTTGCGCTCTCGAGCTCTCAGGCTTGGGGATCTCGGGTGCCTGCGATCGCGTGGGCTGTTGATTTCCTGGTGGTAGGCTCCTGACTTGTCAGGTGCTTACGGACTTAGGGTAGAGGCGCTCCTCGCGCCCTCCCCTCTCGCCCAGTGCGTCACTAGGCTCTCGCTATTGGGTCGCGGCGCTTCAGGCGCTTTCCCCTTCTCGCTTTGTAGGGTTAGGATGAGGCGTTTCAGGCTCTCTCCCCTTTCCTGTTGCAACTGGAAATTGTGGTTGTGACGTCGTGGACGTGCTCCCCTTGTTTCATTGGACTTGCATATCGTACTAGTGGTCGAGGTGCTCCAGGCGCTCGATCTCCCCTTAACCACGGATTGGGATGGATTTGACCCCGCGCGACTCGGCGTCACCTTGCTCGGGCTTCTGTGAACGCTGCGGCTTGCGCAGGTCAGCAAGCTATAACCCTCACATGGTCTGCCGGCTGTGCAGGAACACATGCCCAGAGGACAATAGGTGCGCTGAGTGCGCCGATCTCACTCTGGAGCAACACAAGCGCTATCATCCATCAGGATGAGCGAGACTCAACAGTGCTCCAGGGCGAAGAAGACAAGTGCTAACTCCTCGGCAACTCGTCATCTCTGAAGAAACCAAGGAGTTCGAGGAATTCTCCTCTCTGGCTTCTGGGGGGTTGCATCGCTCGGATGCGACTCTACAGGATCCGCTGGCACATGGATCTTCTCGGACGCTTCCCCACGACAGGGTTCTTCCCCAGAGGACTTCAGGGCCCCTGCGGCTGACTCACCACGGAAGGCGAGTCGCCGCAGGAGGACCAAAAAGTCCAAAAAAGAGAAGCGCCTAAGGCGCCCTCAACTACACATTTTAACCAGGATGCGTTCAAGGACGACATCCTGGCATTTGGTAAGGGACGTGATCCAGTCTCTGATCAGCGCTCGCCCTTCACAGTAGCGCAAGGTCGAGACTGTGTCAATCTCTGTTTCGACAGAATCGGGCAGGAGGGATCGCCACATGACTCTTCCCATCCATCTTCTCCTGAAGTGTTTGTGCCTTCCTCCCAGGTGGAGGACAGAGGCGAGTTTGGTCTTCCCTCTCGCACTCCGTTGTCTTCCTCCTCTGGACACATGGGACGAGGAGGCGCCTTTACCAGGTCGAGCGCATGGGCGCCATCGCCGACTGATGTCAGATCAAACTTCAGGAGACAGATGAGGAATGCTCTCAGACCAAGAAGGCTCATCTTGAGACCTTCTGCCTGGAAGAGGAGGTGGCGAGCCCGTGCAGCGTGCGGTTCCCACCTCACTGTCTCTTCCTGGCAGCAGGCAAGGATCATGAGACTCATGTCTCCTCGGCAGCGCCGGGCCGCCTCTAGTGATGACCAATCACCAGAGGTCTGGACTCCCAGTCGCCTCATCACCCATCTCTCTCTCTCCCCCCGCCTTGGATGTGGACATCAGACACGTGGCAGCCTCAGGAGTCGCCCACTCGGTGTCTGACGGCCACTTGTCCCACCTGGAAAAGGAGGCCCGAAGCATTTTTGGGATGGCAAACTCCTGAAGTCGCTTAGCCATGACTGCCTTCACCAAGGAGGCGGGGATAGAGTTGGGTGCGAAGGCATTGTATCGGGGTTTTGGCTCTGTGGAAGGGGACCTGGCCCAGATAATGTTGAGCGCCTCCCGCATGTCAGCAGGGATCACCAATCTGAGGCGAGATGGGTTACTGTCACGCACCAATCTCCCTGCGGAGATGCGCTCTCGCCTCAGAACTGCCCTAGGAGTGGCATGGGCAGGTTGCAGAAGCGCTGTGACATAGACAGGAGACCCAACAACAAGAGCGCACCAACCACCTAGCAGCGGGAGGTGGCAGGGTCTCCTCCGTAAGCACAGCAACGCCTAAGGAACGTAAGGGAAACATGCCCCAATCGCCGGCAGGTCCTAGGACCGGTGGCATTTCCTTTCGTGAAGGTGTCGGCCACGCAAGGTTTGCAATGACTTCAATGCTGGCCCCTCGCCCAAAAGAATCAGCGTGGTCGAGGCAACAGGTACGGGGGCGCTTCCAAGAAGCGTTGACTCTTTGGGGCCTCCGTACCTTCCCGTGCCAGTTGTGACAGGCAGGGACGGGTCAGTAGGAGACCGTCTCTCGGGGTGCGTGGGTGCGTTTGGCCTGGACAAGTACCAGGATTAAACTCACTGGTAGTCATGAGACCGGAAATAGACCCGAAAAAATGACGGCTGATTCCGACGTGAAACAGTTCAACCGCTCCTACCTCGAGCAGCCGCCATATTTTCGGCTCTTGACCATGCGGTCTGTCATGTGGTTGCTACAACCGCATGACACATTTGGGGAACAATCAGAAGCCAAGTCATGTCAACCTACTAGAGTTGGACGCCATACGCCTGGCGATCAACCATTGGTCGAGCTATCTCAGGAACCAGGTGCTGTGCATTCACACGGATAGTTCAACAGCGGCTTGGTCGATCAAGAAACAGGGATCAACCAAGGCGGAATGACTGTTGCAACTGGTGATGGAGCTGTTTTCCCTGGTGGACAACCTCAACATCTCAATCAGAGCGGTGAACATCCCAGGAGCAAAGAACTTCCTTGCAGACCTGCTTTCTCGACCGGATCATCATGTTGCACCCTCGAGTGTTTGAGGCGATTTGTCTCCAGAATGGGAAACAGAATGTCGACCTTTTTCCGACGCAGCTCAATCACCAGTTGCCAATTTACGTGTCAACAGTGCCAGACCCATTCGCATGGGAACTAGATTCTCTTGCATTAGGGTGGGAGGGGATGGACGCTTATGCTTTTTCTCCCCCTGCCATCCTGACTCAGGTCGTGACCAAAATCCAGGAGCCCAAGGTCTTGAGGTTACTTCTGGTCGCTCCAAAGTGCCAGCAAGACCTTGGTACGTACCCCTACGAACACTCTGCGCTCAGGAGCCTATTCCCCTACCACTCAGGTGGGACCCTCTGAGGAGCAACCCTAGCAAACGGATGCAGGTTCTTCATCTGCATGTTTGACTTGTCTCCAAGACAGGCTGAAGGAGGCGGGGTTTTCGGAGGCTTTGGCCAGCGCAGTGGTGACATCTCAGCGGTCAACCACGCGAAAACTGTACTTTCAATGTGCTTCCTTTATAGCGAGGGGGAGTACCTCGTCCACCTGCGCACGGGGCCTTAAGGCCTCTTCCATCAACACGAACCTCACAGCCATTATGTCCGTCCTTCGCAAGATGGATCCCGTGTTGGACATCTCCATCCTTAAGGAGCTCATTAGAATGTACAGGAACGTAGATTGTCGCCACAAGTTAAGACCGCCAGAAGGGATCTGGCTGTGGTACTTAATCACCTCAAATCTGAGCACTATGAACTGCTGACGCACACGATGCTGCTGTGTCTCACCATTAAACTGCATTCCTTGTGGTATGGGGTCAGCGGCGAGAATATCAGAGTTGCACGCGTTGCAAGCCGATTTGCTCAGGTTTGAGGTGAGAGATGGGGGTTCAGCGACTTTAGGGCTTGCACCAGATTTCAGAACGCGGGAGGACCTTCACACTGCCGTCAATCTCCCTGTCCATCGAGCCAACGGACCCCTTTGTCCGGTGCGTGCTCTACGTATCTACGTAGAAGAAACTAGGACACTGAGACAGGGGAGCCGCAGTCTTTTCCTGCCCCACTCCCAAACGAGCTCAAAGGAGATTGACAAGAGGCAGTTGGGGGTCTACCTTAGGTCTGAGATAGTAGACGCCTATAAGGCGGCAGGGCTACCAGCACCTGCGCGGACCAACCCGCACGAGATTTGAGCCATATCGGCGACAATGGCCCTTCACAGCAATCTCTCGGTGGCGGACATCATGGCCGGCTGCTTTTAGAAGTCGGGCTTGATGTTCGCCAACCACTACCTGCGATGTCTCTACGGAGGACCTAGAGGGCGTAGCCCGTCTAGGGGCGAAGGTTTTTGCACAGCCCCGGACCATGGGGGCTCCCCGTGGGAGGGGGCGCAACCTTCCACGTTAGTGACACCCGATACATCGAGGTAGTCACTCTTATACTGAATTAATTTTTAATTTTAATTTAACATTTATGGTGTTGCGTGGTGTTTTAGTTGAGGGTCGTCGACCTAGAGAGGTCAGACAATTTCCCGATTAAAATGGTCGCTAGCTAGGTCGTCGACCTTCAGAACAATCTTGAGAGTTACCGCTCTTGCGATGAATCCTTCCCGCCACCATCAGTTCAGATCCCACTGTTTAGTGTTGGAGAATATTTTTTGATAAAAAATGTTTCTTTTGTTTCAAGATTCATAGTTTTATTTTCTGATTTTGCATAAACCTTGTAGAAAGGGAAAATATTAAAGTTACCATTGCTACATTCTGCTATGTGTTTGCTTATCTTATATTGAATCTTTTTTTATCCATCTTCCATCTCCAAAACGCAACTTAAACAATTGTTAATGAATTCAAACTGATACCTTAATGCAACATACACGTGCAAAGTGTGCAAATGATCTTTTGATGTGTATAAAAGGAACACAATACCCAACCGGAAATGAACGATGCCAAGCAATCGGGATGATCAACAGTGGTTTATCAAGAAGAGCTATTGCAAGGCACTTTGGGAAGTCAGTCCGTGTCATCTCGCACCTTGTCAACAAGTTCAACACCATCCAGAGTGTCAAAGTCTCTCTTATGGGCGTGGTGGAATGAAGAAAACCACTGCTGCACAAGATTGAAGGTTGCTTGGGCCTTTTTAAGATAATGCTTCAAAACAGCTGTCCAGCTAAGCAGTGAATTCCGAACAACGACTGGTGTAAGGCTGAGTGCAGCAACTGTCCGAAATCGTTTGAAAAAGGCAAAGTTAAAGAGTCGACGCCCACGTTAGCGAATTTACCGTAACCGATATCACCGTCCACTTAAAAAAAACGTTGGAGTAAGGGTCATTTTCTGATTAAAAGTTGGTATGAGGGACATCACAGTGCATCACATGCACATATTTCTAGTTGTCTATCAATTGTGTGAAATTGTTCTTGTAAATGTTTATATGTATCATGTCATTCTCTGTAGGCTATAAGACACATTCTCTTTTGGTAATAAAGTGTTATTTTTTCTTATTAAGTGTTTAATTCTTTCGCCATAGCTAACTAATCTTGAAATCTATATAACTCGAGAAAGATAATCCGTCAATCCCTGTCACTCGTTAGTAAGTGTATTAGTTATTTAGGAGATAAACCTACTGTGTTTTTTAATTTTCGTGGTCTAACGTAGATTCGATACCTGTTGATGTCATTCGGAGCCGAACGCGTAAGCGTGAGGCTTCGAATGTAACATCAACGGTATCGAATCTACGTTTAACCACGAAAATTATAAAACACAGTATGTTTATCTCCATTCTACCATGACGAGTTTTTTAGGGTTTTAAATGTACTTTCTTTTCTACCGCGTAACGTCAGTCGTGCTTCGGTCAACACTGTGACGTCATAATGTCTTGTGCTTATGACGTCAAAGGTTGACGTCACTGTTGACATCGCTCAAACCAAAACCGGATTGCGGTAGCTTATTGATCTAAAATCAGCCTTTCGCTTAAAATTACACTATTTATTGGATATAAACATGCACGATAGTGATGCGAACCAAACTCTCATTATATAAAAGTACGGGTAGTACAATGAAAAAGGACTTATAGTTAGTATTCAGACGAAACAACTGCGAAAGCGTACGGTGCTGCATGCATGTCGACTCGTTCGTTTCTATGGCAGTGTGTAACAAACCGCGGTGAATCGCCTGTCATAAAAATCGTGTTCGAACGTAGGTTCGACCATATAAATAAACCAATGAAATTCGAGGATTTTGAAATGTTATGGTAGAATCACTGTTTACTTTAAAAGAACAGATTTATAGTTCAACAACATATTTTATTGATTGATTTATTGAAACAGATTTCGCTGACCTGAATGACATCATTTTCTTTGCTTTCCTTTTAATATGTTACTATGCTGTAAGCTTCTAGATAAAGGCTTGGATTTCGATATTCATGTAAATAATGATGAGATTTTAAATAAAACTGATGGTTTGTACTTGACTATTTTTACTCTTTTCCCAAATGCGTTATTCACTGGCAATATCCAAAATAACGATTTGACTATCACATTCGGAGTTTGAGGTTAGAGCACAGTCAAATACAAATACGCCCATCAACAAGAAACGGCATTCAGATACGTGTCAACAGGAATAGAGAGAAAACGATAAATTGAATACTTTGTACAGGTAGTATCCAGTCTCCCTTTGATATAATAAGAAGATAACCCTACTGTGTTTGGATTTTATTGTAATTCCAACGTAGATGCGATACCTGTTGATATTATTCGCGCCAGCATATCGTCAATGAAATATAAAAACGATTTTCTCAAATAATTTATGTACGGTTTTAAGAAGGTTGTTTCTCGTCCTCTATCTATTAATAATAAACGAAACATTTTAAAATTCTTGCTTTCCAATAAAGATTGTTATGTGTATTTAAAACATATCGTTGACAATAATTTATGAAGTGTTTGTGGTGAAGTTTCGGTGTTTGTCATATTTATTATTGGGATGCTGTTTAAGCATGAAATTTTGGAATAATCTTGAAAATTTAGAAAATACTTATTTCCCACAAAAATCGATGTGTTTAAATACTTGATTGCTTTGTTACATGGTATAGTAAGGTTACTTATACTACCAAATCACGATATTTACAAAAATATGTCACTAATATATGTTATAAATTTGTAATATAGAAATGACAAATGGTAGCCACTCCTTTCTAATTCTGTTTGAATAGTCCTGAGCATTGTTTGTTTGTGTCCTATTGTATGAAATTCCAATGTATATTTTGTTATGAAATTCATATTGTCTCAAGGTCGAATGTATTTGATGGGAACTGATATAAGTTAATAAACACTTTCACATTGTTTTTGCAGACGGGCTCTTTACAATACAGGAATGGCTCTTACAAAGAAAGAGTGGCAGAGCTTATTGTTTTTATTTGGGAAGGAGGAGATTCCAGAGAGCTTTCAAGAATCATTTACATCTGCCCTAGATCTGCTTCTATTTCTTGAAGACAAAAATATCGTATCTAAGAATGACATGGAAAAGTTGAAAGGAAAGCTTAAGTTTATTGAAAGGGAAGACTTGATACATAAATTAGAAGACCTCACAATCAATGGTAAGCTATAAGTTGAGATTATTCCATTTTATATCAACATATACAAGTAACAATTCTTGAAATTTTAATCGATTATATCTTGATTTTGCCTTCTGCGAGAATAAGAAAATTCGTAAGTAAATACAAAAAGAAATAGAAACTATTTTTTTTTAATATTCAATGTGATTTACCAGCATTTTGACGTGGTCAACCGTATCATATTCTATAATGAACGATTTTGAAATATTTTGACATAGATTTGCTAATGGTTCTGCGTTTTTGGTTGGCAATTAGAATATACAATTGTGCCTTTGAAACCATCTCCTGGACATTTCCATTCCTAAGAAGCAAGTATGTAACAGTATTATTTTTAATCGAAAGTGAAAGCATAGTTACAATGTTATAACAATGTTACGTTAAAAATCAAACTCTTCATCGGTATATTTTAGGTTGCCAATCAACATCTAATTCAGATGAGGATGCCGAGACTTTCACGAAGGTAGGTTAGTAAATGAGAGTGTTAAAACGTTAGAAATCAATCAGGGATTTTGTCTATTGTTTTGGTTGTCTCTTGTTTTCTAGTAATAACCTCCAAGGTGTTTTTTCATTGATATGTAAGACCTACTCGGAGGTTGGAAGGTTTTATATTTCAAAGTCAAAGGTTTTATTTCAATTGTATAACTTAACCCCAAAGTCCATACTATCTTAAACAAATCTTCAAAGTTTCATGCTTCCAGAGCGCGGGATTCGAACCCCCAACCCTCTGGACAGTAAGTAAGCACTCTAACCACTGCTCCAACGGGTCACATAGAAGTGAAGCTATGTTAAACAAGCTATTGATCGAAGTTCAGATTTCAATAAAGAAAAGGCGACCCTAACGCATCATGATATCCAATTGCACTGTTATTCCAAGTTTAAATGCATACAAACATTCATAAACAGTGTTAGAATAACGCGGTCAAAGTGCAACGCGGAACGGGGGACCATGAATTTAGCGGCGTCTGTCCGTACGTCCCTACGGCAGTCCGCACGAACGTCCGGTTTCTTGTTAAGGCGATATCTAATGAACCGTCTGAAATGTCTTCAAATTTGATCACAGCCTACATTGGGGCATTCTCTCCCCACAGAGGCAGCTCAGTCATACCCGAGTTGGCCTCTGTTCTATTACGCCAAGATCCTGGGGTTCCGGCAGATTGCCCTAGCGGCAAAAAGTTGTAACTTGAGATATCTCTCTTATTTGCAGCCAATGAAAACACCGTTTGGAAATCCACGACTTTGGGCATTCTCAACGGTCGCATGGTGACTTATTAAAGCATCATCCCTTTAGGTTTATTTTTCATTAACGGTGTGAGAGGGAAAATATTTGAAAATCAGATATGAATAGGATTTTTCATTAGAAACATACTGTTTTATAATTGTGTAAATTGTTATTTGTTTTATGATACATTTTATTTTAATACTAAATAGAAACTAATGAGAAGGTAAAAAGCGATGTTTTGTAGGAGGAAGAGTTATCTCCCCTGGATGTTTAATTTAAACGATAGCTTTGCCGAACCACACGGGAATAACCGACCTTTTGCGAATGACCACTTTTGAAACGGCGTCGCTGATTGCACAACTAACTTCGATTGCCTCCTATCAGATTTCTACTTTTCTATCCCATGTATTAGCCGTAATAGAACAGAGGCTAACTCGGGTATGACTGAGCTGCCTCTGTGCCCAGAGTCTGTGGTGAGATAATGTCTTTGGGGAATTACGCCGACACCAGTACTTTCGGTGACCATGACCATTTTTTCAAGGTCACCAGGGCACTTTGACCGATTTTGAAACTCTTGTTAAGGCGATATCAAATGAACCGTTGGACCAAATGTCTTCAAATGTGGTCACAGCCTACATTCGGGGATTACGCAGACACCAGTTTTGTTGGTATGACCGTGACTTTATTTTCAAAGTCACTTCAGCACTTTGACCGATTTTGAAAATCTTGTTAAGGCGATATCTCATGAACCTTTTTACAAAACGTCTTCATATTTGGACACAGACTACATTGGGGGATTGCGCAGACACCAGTCACTTTGGGTGAACTTGACTTTATTTTCAAGGTCACAATGGCTTTTTGACCGATTTTGAAACTCTTGTTAAGGCAATATCTAATGAACCTTTTCACAAAAAGTCTTCATATTTGGACACAGGCTAAAACGGAGGATTGCGCAGACACCAGTCATTTTAAGTGACCTTTATTTTCAAGGTCAGCACTACACTTTTAACACTTTTGAAACACTTTATGAAAGTCTGCAGCTTTTGTCTTGAAATCTGGTCACAACCTTCACGGTTACGATTACGGTCAGTTTTGGTGACCTTGACCTTTACTTCAAGGTCACTGTTGCACTTTAGCCACTTTTGGCACTCGTGTTCAAGCGATATCTTTTGAACTGCTGCACCAAATGTCCTCAGATTTGGTCACAGCCTACATCAGACACCAGACATTTTGGATGACCTTGACTTTATTTTCAAGGTCACCACAGTATTTTGTCAACTTTAAAAAAACCTTTTATGTTATGAACCATTGCACCAAATGACTTCAAATTTGGTCACAACCTTAATTTGAGGATGACACAGACACCTGTCGCTTGGGTGACCTTGACCTTATTTTCAAGGTCACCAAGGCACTTTGTCAACTTTCGTAATTCGTTGTGAAAGCGAAATCTCATGAACCTTTGCACCTAATGTCGTCAAACTCGGCACTTTGTCAACTTTTGAAATTCTTGTTAACGCCATATCTCTTATCAATTGCGCTCAATGTCATTGGGGATAATGCATTTGTTTAATGTGACCAATATTTAGACATATTCAACGGCGGGGGACATTGCTACGTTAGTGGCAAACACTTGTTTGTGATAAATTTAAATGATCCAAATACGGTTTCAACCACGTGACTTGTAGATTGTCATTTGTAAACCCTACACCTCGAAGAATGCTTTGCGCGTGTATTTTGTGCTATTTCAATGTCAAATAGTCGTTTGAACACACTGCTTATTTTGAAGGAAACTCAATTTAATAGTTTTTTATTCAGATTTAAAGCGAGTAATATTATCTAAAAATAAATGTTAAAACAAACCGACAAATATGAATCTTTGATATTTGTTTTTTTCCTAAATTTTTTGTTTAAAAATATGATAACAAATACTACAATATGGACACATGATTGCGGGTTGTTAATAAATGTTTAATTACGGTACCTAAGTAAGTTAAAACACTCGAACTCGGTTATGCTTTGGTTTTCAAAACCTGAGGAAACCCAATTCGCTTTCGGTCTTACTTTCCGCTCAGTTTTCTTTCCTCAGGTTCTGAAAACCCAAGCATAACCTCGTTCTGGTGTTTTGAATAGCAGAGTCATTTCACAATAAAGACTAAGTGCACTGTATGAAAACAATCTCATTTTGCTTTTTTCGCAACCCATATTAAATTAAGCTGCAACTACTCCCATGTACTGTGCATTGTATATTTATTGCAGGTTCCCTCCGGTTATAGAAGAAAGAAAAAACATCCAGCATTTTCACACGACTTCTCATTTAGCCTGAAAAATTCCGTCATCAAAGGAATTCACGCATATGAGGTCAATCCACCAACAGAGAGACCACTTTCAGTGATCCACGAACCGAATAACGAGTACGACGAGAATGCCTGTATTGTCGCCCTACCAGACTCTAGACGCAGGAAGTGCATTGCAAACCGAAACAAAGGTCAAATCGTCGAAGAAATCCAAATTGTAGGCCATGTCCCACGGGGATTAAGCAAGGCCATACGGTTTGCTTTGGACATGGACTGTAATGTCCTTGCTGTTAAGACCGCCAAGCCTTGTCCAAGTTTCCCTCCGTGGCCGCCTATGTTCTGGAGAGGGGGTGGACTGGTTCTACCTTGCGACTACGTATTCAATTGTTATGATGATGTTAGGAAAAATAAGGTGATGCGGAAACTCAACAAGGCCTTGGATGAAATGGAGGAAGGGGAAGCAATGACACTTAAATCCAGAATATAGCCTATTAATCATGCTGATCTTACTGAATATGATGTGTAACGGGGGCGTTATAAAGAGGTATTAAAATGTAAGTTATTATTCATAATATTGGTACGGGGTGTAGTGATAGGGCAGAGATTGAAATATACATCAACTTGTTGCATGACATGCAGTCACTCTCACTCTGTTAGGCTATAGGACTAATCCATTCAGGTAGCAGGGGTGTTCTTCAACTAGTGGGATAGGCCCAAGGCAGGGTATAAAAGGTGGCCTTCACTGTGAGTTCATTGCCTTGCTTGGCCGGCGATCGGCTAACATCTGCCATGTTCTGTGTTAGGGGATAGGGCTTGTTCTGAGATGAACAGCACTTGTTTCGGAATGAAACAGCGTCGTCTAAGTTATTTGGGATTTAGGCTGGGTTTAGTTAGGAGGGATTGTTAGATGGTCATAATTATATAGGTTAGGTTGTTTTGTATGTTTTTGTATTGTCTGCTCCACAGCATATTTGTCTCGTTCAAGTTGTTGTATTGTACATGTTGTATCTTTTGCTTTCTGTTCAGTTTCTAGTTGTAATAAAATTGGTGTTGGTAATTTCTATTATGTCATTTATCATGAGGCTGCATCCTGTAACCGGGAAACAGCGTGTTTATGATTTACCAGTTAATGAATGAAGGTGCCAGTTTATACATTCAAATCTGAGAGAAACACACACATAGGTAAAAAATCACACAACGCAAAGTCATATCACAGGGACATGTAGTTTCTCTGCAGTTGGTAAAACCACGCCTGTTACATTTTGGTGCCGTGACCCGGATGTAGTTATTCATGGCGATGATAGCTTGATTAAGTAAAACCTTGACGTAGATTTTGTTGTTTATTGCTTGTCACCCATGTTACATTTTGGTGCCGTGACCCGGATGTAGTTATTCATGGTGATGATAGTTCTGCTTGATTAAGCAAAACCTGGACGGAGATTTTGTTGTTAATTGCTTGCCACCCATGTTACATTTTGGTGCCGTTGTAGTTTTTCATTGTACTGATTGTTTGATCTTGATTTAGATTTGGTGGTTGATTGTTTTTCATGTTTGTAATATTTTTGGTTGGTCCAGATATAGTTAATTTTGTACATTTGATCAATTCTGTATTTGTCATTTTTTATTGTGACCTGATACAGACTTGAAATTTAACAGTTATGATTTGAAATTTTATAGCTGTTGCAATGTTGTTTATTTTGACATGAATTTTGGTTTTTGAATTAAATTTTATAAACTTTCATGATGGATGTTGAGTCCCAGTGGTTTATTCAGTCATGTTTTCCTCAATCATATGAAATGTCATCTCCATTTGCCATGTCACATACACCTTGGTCAAGTTGTATCGATGCAGGATGGGAGAATGTAGGTCATTCTCATGTCAACCCTCCCAGTGCTAGGACAGACAGTGTCTTGCGAGCTGGTGCGAGTCGACATGACCTTATGTCAGGTCAAGTTCATTTTAGGTCAATTCGTCAGGATATTCAACCTGAAACTTTTGATGATAGAGTGACAAAGTGGCAAGATTACAGGATATATTTCGAACAAGTATCAGCTTGGAATGGTTGGGATGACTATGAGATGGCTCAGAATCTTTGCATTAACTTGCGTGGTACGGCTCAGACGATACTTAGTGGTCTTTCTTATGGTCAGTTCAGTAGCTACCTCACCCTGAGGAATATACTTTCAAATAGGTTTGGTACAGGGGAAAGTATAGGGTATCAAAGTTCAACTGAGGGTAGTCTATATGGCAATAACTGTCCTGATGTTACTGAGCAAAATGAGCTTAGAGGTACTGATAGATCACTAACGTTAGATTCTATTTCTCAACTGATAGACGATAAGTTGGATCAGCTGAAGCAGTCATTGCATAGGACTGAAGGTCTGTGTACGAGGAAAGTTCAGTGCTATTTCTGCAAAGATCAAGGTCATATGGTCAGAGACTGTCCAACGGTCAAGAAGTTACAAGAGATATCACTAACAAGGTCTCGAGCTACAAGGAGCTAATGACGGAAAACTAGAGCGGGCTGAGGTTAAGGCCGAACCTTTAGTCCAGAGTTGTCAGGTAGAGAATCCTGTAGGGCCCCAGTTAGGTAGTTCAAAAACTTTGGTTGACTCCAGTACTTGCTTGGAGGGAGCATCTTCCAGTGTTACAAAAGTCACATATTGTATTCCTGGTGTAGGGGGATATACTGGTTGTCTGTTTGCTAGCGTTAAGGTCAAGGGTCATCAGAGTGATATGCTAATTGATACGGAGTCACCAATCTCAATTTTGTCTAAAGATGAATTTGTCAGATCAGGGTTAAACTTAGAGCAGGTCTCTGGGATGGATGTTAACCTTGTTACTGTTGATGGTCGACAGTTAGAGGTACAGGGTCGGGCTATGATTGACTTTAGGGTCAATGGTTGGTGTTTCGGACACAGTTTTGTCATAGCAGATCTTGATGGTTTATCTGGCATATTAGGGATGGATTTCTTTGAGAGCTTTAGGTGCGATGTATTGATAAGCAGGCATATATTAAGGACAAGGCATGGTGACGTAACGCTACATAAGAAGACACAGGAAGGCTGTGAGGATCTAGGACATGGTGACAACGAAGTATCTGCTTGGACGACGGACATCGCCATGGAAACAGTTGAGGACCAAGTGAAAACTGAGGACCAACAGGAGGACAGGAAGGTTAATGCTGTGGTGATATCCAATCATAAAGACGCGAAGAATGATGAGGATATTCAGAATCGTGAGGAAGTGCTATTCCATGAACAAGCGGAGGATACTTTGAAGACTGTGACTTCATGTGTTGATCGTCCGGAATTGGTTGTTTCTGAATGTGAAATGACAGCAAGGACATGGACCAATGAAGTTTGGATTCCCATGGACAGATGTGGTATTGGTTAAGCGATATGCCACCAAGAGATGCAATCAAGGCCCTGTGGAGTTGTGTTTATATGTTTGTGGACATTTCTTTTTCAGGACAGTTTGTATGTGATGTTGTTTTTAAAGTAATGTTATTACTTAAGATTTAGGGGGGAGGAGTGTAACGGGGGCGTTATAAAGAGGTATTAAAATGTAAGTTATTATTCATAATATTGGTACGGGGTGTAGTGATAGGGCAGAGATTGAAATATACATCAACTTGTTGCATGACATGCAGTCACTCTCACTCTGTTAGGCTATAGGACTAATCCATTCAGGTAGCAGGGGTGTTCTTCAACTAGTGGGATAGGCCCAAGGCAGGGTATAAAAGGTGGCCTTCACTGTGAGTTCATTGCCTTGCTTGGCCGGCGATCGGCTAACATCTGCCATGTTCTGTGTTAGGGGATAGGGCTTGTTCTGAGATGAACAGCACTTGTTTCGGAATGAAACAGCGTCGTCTAAGTTATTTGGGATTTAGGCTGGGTTTAGTTAGGAGGGATTGTTAGATGGTCATAATTATATAGGTTAGGTTGTTTTGTATGTTTTTGTATTGTCTGCTCCACAGCATATTTGTCTCGTTCAAGTTGTTGTATTGTACATGTTGTATCTTTTGCTTTATGTTCAGTTTCTAGTTGTAATAAAATTGGTGTTGGTAATTTCTATTATGTCATTTATCATGAGGCTGCATCCTGTAACCGGGAAACAGCGTGTTTATGATTTACCAGTTAATGAATGAAGGTGCCAGTTTATACATTCAAATCTGAGAGAAACACACACATAGGTAAAAAATCACACAACGCAAAGTCATATCACAGGGACATGTAGTTTCTCTGCAGTTGGTAAAACCACGCCTGTTACATTATTATTTTGGACGAGTGCGCATGCGTCAGGGTGTCAGGATGTGTTCACATCGAGCTGACGAATAATCATCCAAAAATGCACAAAAATGCATTCCCAGGTACATATTTCTAGAATAGAGTCTCTATAGAATGCCCAGGGTTTATGTCCGAACTGAAATATGCACGATCGGTTGTGATTTTCTGTCATTGTGAGTTGAAACATATTTCAAGTGTTGAGAAATCAAGTGCTGTCAATAGCTGTCAATCATCTGTCCGTCACCGATTGCACGTGCGAAATGGGCAACTCGCTTGAAAGCTGGCGTGGACACATTGGCTGTTTTCTACCATGTAGACGAGATCGACTTCGAAATGTGAGAGAATTGTACATTGCTGGTCATTTCCTAATGAGACAGTTGAAGTTACTGATGATCTTGAACTTAGTACTACAAGTAAGTGCTACAAACTTTGTATATGAACTTAGCGATCGCCCCACCTGTCAGTTTGACGAGCGAATATACATGACATTTTGTGTAAGCGATACACCTGACATCAACAACATATATGGCTATATACATATGCCGTTTATCCCACGATTGCTACAAATGTGTTCCGATGTGGAAATGAACCCAGGGCCTGGGCGTGGGAGTCGAGGATCTACGACAAACAGAGGACGTAAAAGAGCAAACAAGCAATCAACATTGCCGTTCGCGAGTGAAAATGATAACTACGAATCCGACAACTGTGAGGATGATACAGCCGATGTTTTGCGACTTATCAGATCCGAAATAAGTGGACTAAATAAGAAGTTCGATACTGTGCGGAAAGAGATATTTGAGGAGTTCTCCAAGCTTAGAACAGAAAATGCGGAACTAAAAGAAAGAGTGTCTAAACTTGAATATCTGATAGATAAAGAAGAAGCCCAAAGCAGAAGAAATAATCTTATAATTCATGGAATTGATGGAACTGTCGGCGAGACATGGGACGAGACTGAACAGCGTGTTAGAGACTTTCTTGATCGTCAACTAAGCATGGGTAACTCGGACAGGATCGGTATCGAGCGTGCACATCGCCTACGGAGTCGTGGAGTCCAGAAACCAGTCATTGTAAAGTTTCTATCCTATAAGGATAAGGTGAGCGTATATGACATGTCTAAGGATAAACTTAAAGGCAATAAGGCAGTCTATGTTACTAATGACTACACAGAGCGGGTAAGGAAAGTAAGGGCGGAGCTAATCCCGCATATGGTAGAATCACGCAAAAAAGGCAAAAACGCTTATCTCTCTTATGACAAATTGATAATTGATGGGGATGTGTATGTCTTGGGTGATGATGAGATAAGAAAAATCACTAATCGCCGCTCTACCGCCCGCCCGGCTCCCCCGAATCGACATTCTCCTGGGACCCACAGAGGGACGCCTCCTGGTCCCAGTGGGAACGGCGGTTCGGGTCGCCAGGGGGCGTCTTTTACAGAATAGGAAGACGGCCGTGGCACACAAGCATGTGTAGATACTAGTACATGGAGCGGAGCAGTCTCAACCCTGACTAGCATCAAGACTTGTGTATGGAACATTCAAGGAATATTTTCTCACATGAACGATCAATCATTTATGACTTTCTGTAAGCAGTTTGACATTTTTGGTCTTGTAGAGACAATGCAGAGTAAAAATGATAAGATTATCAATCTGTTCCCCGACTACGTCGGGTATGCAGCTGAAGCTAGGAGAAAACAAGCTATTGGGCGTTTTTCGGGTGGTGTTGCTGTGTTTATCAGAAAATATTTAGCATGCATGTTTGAACGTATTTTTAGTGAATGGGTCAACTGTATATTTTTCAATGTAAACTCCAACATTTCTGACAATGCGAAACTAATAGTTGGTTTCTTATACATACTCCCTGAAAAGTCTCCATTATATGAAGATCCTGATACAGATGGTATAGACGATCTAGAATCTAAAATTGTCACTATAAAGTCACATTACGGTAATGATGCAGATATCTTACTACTTGGCGATTTTAATGCCCGGGTTGGGTCAAATGATGATTTTCTCAATGAAGATGAAAGCGATTTAGATTATCTCCCCTTATCTGACCTGTATGTGCTCAATGATTTTAGTGAACCAAGGGCGACACAAGATTCAGTTGTGAATAAGTTCGGGCGAGCACTATTAGAACTCTGCAAGGTATGGGGAATTCATATTGTAAATGGTCGAAAAACGGGGGACAAAAAAGGGTCATTTACATGTATCAGTAAAAATGGAACTAGTCTTGTTGACTATGTGTTAGCAACAACAAATTGTTTCAGATATATATCAGATCTTATTGTTCACTCTAGGACAGAATCAGACCATCTCCCAGTGTCATGTTCTTTAGAGATCAAGTATGATAATATCAGTCAAGTAAATATGTCTAGAGACATGAACTGTGAGCAAATTATCAAGTATAAATGGTCAGATATAGATCAGAGGCAATTACAAAATTTTGAAAGTTCAAATGAAGCTAAAGTCATTATTGATGCTTTTTTGTGTTCTGTGTATCATAATGTAAATGAAGCTGCTGACAAATTAGTTGAACTTTTACAGTATGCAGGTATGCAATATAAGGCCAGTGTGTCGGTACCAAAGTCTCTACATCGACAACCACTATGGTTTGATGAGGACTGTTTATCAGCAAAAAATAGAAAATATCACCTTTTAAATCTGTTTCGAAGATGCCGTACAGGTGAAAATCTCCAAAACTATTTCGATTCTAAGAAGGCGTTTCGTGAGATATGCAAAGAAAAACATAAGCAACATAGTTCTTCGGTTGTTGAGGAAATCAGTGTAGCTTCAAAGGACGGGGATTGTAAGAGCTTCTGGTTCAAAATAAAGTCGCTACTCAGAGACCGTACAAATCAGGCCCCCATCACAGCACAGTCATGGTATGATTATTTTAAAGACCTGTTGAATCCTGTTAATGTTACGAAAGATGATGAATTCGATGTCGAGGTTGAAGACGTTCTTAACGCCCATGACTGTAAGGAATGCGGCGATTGTAATAATTTGGATATCCTTTCAGAACCCATTCAAAGAGATGAAATTCTAAATGCAATCAAGCAGCTTAAATCCGGAAAATCTCCAGGGGTGGATGGCTTACCTTCAGAATTTTATAAGAATGTTGCTTTTATTATACCGTACTTAGAAATACTGTTTAATTCAGTACTTGACAGTGGTATATTCCCAGATAGCTGGAATATAGGCATGATAATACCTTTGTATAAGAAAGGTGATATTTATAACCCTAACAACTATCGTGGAATTTCCCTTTTAAATACAATGGGTAAACTTTTTACAAGTATCCTCGAGTGCAGAATAAGGATATGGATTGATCTTAATAACAATTTAGACGAATGTCAGGCTGGATTTAGAAACGATTATTCAACTATTGACAACATTTTTGTTTTACAGTCATTATGCCAGAAATATCTACGTAAGCCAAAGCACAGATTTTATGCCGCTTTCATTGACTTTAGAAAAGCGTTTGATTTTGTAAATAGACATAAACTACTATACGTACTATTATCAAAGGGTGTTCATGGAAAGATGTTCACTATCTTAAGAAATATGTATGAGAAAGTATCGGCATGTGTCCGAGTTGGTGATGTTAAAACTGAATTATTTACAACGTCGTCCGGCGTACGTCAGGGATGTATATTAAGTCCTGTACTTTTTATATTTTTTATCAATGAATTGGTCGACGAATTGAGAGAATGTGGACTGAGAGGTATCTTTGTTAATGATGATGTCGACGATATTTTGCTTTTGCTCTTTGCAGATGATGTAACACTGGTTGATGACACTGTCATTGGTCTACAAAGGAAACTAGATAAGTTAAAATGCTACTGTGATAAATGGGGATTGGAGGTTAATTTGGAAAAGTCGTATATCATTGTTTTTAGAAATGGTGGTTACCTGAAAAGCACAGAGAAATGGATTTATGGCGGAGACAATTTGGAAGTAGTATCTTATTACAAATATCTAGGAATCATGTTTTCATCCAGATTAGTATGGTCCAGGGCATGTGAAACATTAGCGCTACAAGCAAAGAAAGCCTGTTTCCCTATATTTAGAATTTTCAGGAACTACCCTTCTCTCCCACTCAAGATTATAACGCAAATTTTTGACAGTAAGATTGCACCAATACTGTTATACGGATCCGAAATATGGGGTTTTACAGTTAGAGACAAAATTGAGACAGTACAAAGCCTTTTCTTTAAAAAATATCTTGGCGTTAGCAAATTTGTATCTAGTAATGCTATACTTGGGGAAGTGGGAAGAACTAACATGTGTGTTAACTATTACAGTCGCTGTGTTAAATACTGGTGTAGACTTGTGTGTATGGACACACACCGCCATCCTAAGGCATGTTACGAGATGCTGAAGTCATTTGATGACAATGGTTATGTAAACTGGGTGTCACATGTACGTGTACTCCTGATGCACACTGAGTTTTCTTATGTATGGATCGCTCAAGATTGTGGGCATGTAAATAGTTTTATCCAATATTTTAAACAACGATGTAAAGATATACAGTTTCAAACCTGGCACGACAGAATTAATTCTTCGCTCTTACTCAAATATCATTCAGCCTATAAAACAGTTCTTGAACCTGAGAAGTATATTCTTGAGTTAACTCAACATAAAGACTTGATCCGCATTCTATGTAAATTTCGATGCTCAAGTCATAAATTAAATATTCAACAACGTAGATACAATGTTAATATTGATGAAGACGTGATCATATGTACGAAATGTAATAATAATGTAGTTGAAGATGAATTTCATTTTTTATTAGAATGTCCATATTATTCTCAAAGCAGACAACAGTTTATACCATACTATTATTATACATATCCAACTCATGAGAAATTCACACGGTTGCTTTCAACTAAAAATGTACAACACATAATAAATCTTGCATTGTATTTAAAACGAAATCTACCTGTGTAAATTTATGGAAATGACTTCTGTACATGCGCTAAACGATGAATATATAGTGTAAATATTGTACTTTTGGCCACGAGGCCTGATATACAAATAAACTTCTTGTTCTTGTTGTATTATTTTGGTTATGACTTACTTTTACTATTTTTAACATCCTTGTACGAGTATTCATATTAAATGTAAAGATGTGAATTGATATGTGCATCATGCCATGTGGTTTTTTTTTAAAGCAAAAAGATATCTATCAAGAAAACGGAGTTAGTGAAGTTACCATGGAACAAAAAATAGAAATGGGGTCTAAGACATTAATTTTTTAAATGGTGTTAGCTTTCTTTGAATACATTTAACACTTTTCAATTTTACGAAAATATATTTCAGTTTGATGTGTAACGTTTTTAAAATTATGTTACCATGTACTGTTTCAATCATTGAAAAGCCATTATTGATGATTATTCTGTTTGTGAATTTGCTCCGGTGTTGTAATAAAATAATTCAAATGTGTGCCTGGCATAAGATAAATGTTAATCTCATTTTTTCTTTCACGTTTGTCGAGTCCAATACCCAAGACAATAATTTATTCATAACATTATGACTATAGGAGGCGACTGCGGTGTTATGAATTAGGTGTTGAATGTTGCATTATGATTAGAATAAATGTGCTGTCATTGCATTGTCTATATACAAATACGCATGTGTAGCAACACAGACTAATGCGCAACACTAAAGCGAATAACTGCCAGAAACGTTCATAAAATCTACCAATCCACAGGGTATCGGCAAGGTTCACTCCCCCGTCAGTGACTATTTTCGCTCTTCTTCAAAATTTTATGCTATTAACTTATCTATACGAATGATTTGCAAGCTCATTTAGACATAACGGTAAATGTTAACAAATACATAACATTTATTCGCAATTTAACTCATCTTTGCAATTTCAGACAGACAGATAGTTTATTAACTCGCATCTTATTACATTAAAAGACAAAAATACATTTAAAAAATAAATACAGACATAACAATTATAATGTAACATGCAATGAACCATTCTTCAGAGTTATGAAAGACTATCATGATATACAAACCGTGTTTTGTAATCTAGTTCACGGATAAATGGTTAACTGGTTTTATCTATGATCTGGAAAGTGTGCTGCAAAACCCAATTTTGAACCATCTTTCATCAGACAAAAAAACAACGTTTCATTAAAATCATCATATTTTAGGATGTTCTGATAAACAATTTAACATGGAAAGTTCAAAATAATAAATATTTACAAATTTGTACTTTAATAATCAAAGGAATGTAATTTTTTACCGAAGATATTGTATTTAATGCGTCCTTTGCATTACAACAGTTTCACCTAACAATCTAATTAACTTTTGTTTCAACAACTCTCAACTCGCACCAAAACGAATTGTTTTTTCGAAAATGAAAACATTGTATAAGGCCATTTGTGCGATTCATCAAGTGGTTACTGTACATTATATTTCAATGTGACTCT
This sequence comes from Steromphala cineraria, assembly GCA_916613615.1. Classification (NCBI taxonomy): domain Eukaryota; kingdom Metazoa; phylum Mollusca; class Gastropoda; order Trochida; family Trochidae; genus Steromphala; species Steromphala cineraria. Next base: position 8,478,570 of record OU744728.1, on the reverse strand, counting down.
AGAACATTACAAGTGTTTAATATGTGAAAAGTTTTAACCGGTTTATACTGATCTTCTTTAATAGACTGTCATCATTTCAATGCTTATCACTTCATTGTAGTAGCAGTTTTGTTCATAATGTTTCTTCAAAAAGTAAAATGAATTTACTTCGGCAGAGATGCCGAAATGAGTCTTAACATAAAATCAAAACTTCTCGTTATGAAATTAAATGATAAATTATTCTTGAACGTACAATGTTGCTTCTGAATGTAACGGGTTTGCCCTCAATTGTCATTGAGAAAAGTGGACGACAATTGCTATTTGGATTAAAATGAGGATCAAATTAGATGATCTCAAGTTTATCAACAGATTTGGAAATGATTCATACTGTTCGGGGCTTAACGTAGTGAAACTGATCCTTTGTTGTCATTTGTTCAGGTTTTATGTTTTTTTCTGCTTCACGTGTGGCATCTTAGTCACGATTTCAACATCGCACAACCTTCTGAAGATACGATACTGTACATGAAAGAAAAGGAAAAGTTCGGTTCAATGTACGTCAATGTTCCTTACTCTTTTAATTTCAGTACATATGAGAATATAACTGACATCACGTGTTATAGTTGGTGTGCATGAACAACAGAAATAATTATTATGGAAAATGTTACTGCGAAGACCTACGACAGCATTATCCCTTAAATGGGGAGGAAGTACGTTTTAAAAGTAAATAAAATAATCTCACGTAAACAAATGTTGCTGTTACCAATTTTCAAATGCTATATCAAGAAAAGGACCATAATCAGTTTGAAGTGAATCAATCAATCAATACTAGATGTTTCCAAAAATTGTTGCCGCTAATGGATCTTGTTTGTGAATGTTAAATTCCTTTAGCTTCTGTCCATGATTAGATTTAGTAGATAACACGGTAGACTCAATCTATTATACATTTTGGAAAATGTGAAGAAATAATATTTGAAAAAATGTGAGCTACTAAGCATGATAAGATTTAGTAATAATATGTTAGACCCTCCGAATACAACCAATTGTCATAATCCAATATATATTTTGGAAAGTGTGAAGAAATTAGATCTAGTAATTATGATACTGTCCCTTTAAGTGTATTACAAAAGTACTGCCTTTCAATCAACATGAATCCAGTTCCAGTACCCCAACTCCCTAATCCCCGCACTCACCAACTATCCCCCACCTCAGCCACTATCCCCCGCCTCACCCTAAAACCACCTCTTTCCGCCACAGCATCACGCCAATCCCTACCCTCACGCCACGACACAGTTGCACGGGTATACTCCAGGGGTGGTATGATGTTATGACACGTTCTGCACTTTTCGGAGATCTACCCGGATACAGTTGTTGTTCCGCACACAATTGAAGGTATAACTTGCTCGTTCTCAGCACGTTCTATTGAAGTGGGCGTGTCCTGTCGTATACTTCACAGACGAATCTGAGTAATACATACACCTTGAAGTTCAAATTACACACGTTCTTGGTTAAACAGTCGTGTTTTCATAATTTGTTCATAAAAGGGCAAATAAAGGATGTTAGAAGAGGGTTTTACCTTTTTGTGATGTACTGACTCTCTTGTCATGCACATATCTCTTTATCATCCAAGTATCTACGCAATAGCAATTGAAATATAATCAGTAAAGGATTTGATATTGAATGTTCTGTTGAATAACATAATTACATATTCTAAATTTACATTACACATGAAAATCAGTAATAATCATTAGCTTATATATAAATAATCTCTACTTTAGTGCACTCAAAGCAGCTAAGTGCACTACGCAATACAACTTTTGCCAGGTACCCATTTGCACAGCTTGGCTTTTGAATAAAGTCAATATATAGGGCGAAAACACAAGTATTACAACTTCTGTTTCGGTTTGGGATCATCACTTTAAGTTCATCCAGCATTGTGTTACCCATATATCCAGTGACCAATATTGCTGAACTTCGCTGAGAGTGGTCGACATGAGCTATTTACATGACTCAGTGACACCACAGTTCGAAGCGATGAAATAATGACAAGCACTCTTTGAAATAGCAGTTATGGAACTTCGTAGTTCAGCGACTCAAATCACTATCTATTCACCGTGAGTGAATACATATTATTCACAATCACCATTCATAACATTGTTGGTCAGTTTGCACGTACATTTTCTTTGTTAATAGTTTAAGATAAAAAGATACTTTTCTGTCAAGGGAAATATTACTTAGGTACGGAAGCGTATTAGTGTCACGGTGAAAAAGAATTCTGTAGAACTATCTCCTACGTAAGAGATACTAAGTCCTACATAGGAGATAGTCTACAGTTTTTTTCACCGTGACACTAATACGCTTCCGTACATAGGCACTCACTTCACTTCTAGTGATTTTTATCAACTTTTAATGCCATGGCCCTTCGGGAGTCCATCGTATTTCTATTTTAAATCAATTAACGACAATTAGAGTTTGTTTACGAAAACTTTCATAAAAGACGTCAATTTCAGAAGTTATCATAAAGTCTTTTACGACATGTTTTAATCCTATGTTATCCGCGTATAAGTCAATTGTCAAAGCTTGATGAACCTTCAAAAACACAAGATTATAAATCCGTCAAATTCACTAGTAATTCCAAATAAACGAAATCAGCCGCTGCTAGCAATATCGGCTTATCAAGAGCAAGGCAATTATTGTTGAGGGTGGTAACTAGCAGGCATGTCAACTTGGGAAACTAATGTTGTTAAGATTAATACATTCTATGGTTGCTAATGTCAAATCATATTATCATTTAAGTCATTTTAAAAAATAAATGAATCAATTTATACATTAGCATTTGTCAAATCTGCAGTTTCATATATATACCAATTTTTTCCATAATTTCATAGTATTTTAATTAATAAAACATCAGTACTTAGTATTTCATGTGGGCCTATTGTTACCAGTTGTCTTGGACTTGGTATATCATATTTAAATATCAAATTATGTGTACAGTTTGCAAGCTTTATTGCTCTCAATTGATATCCTCATTGTTACTTTAGAGACGTACCTTCCTGGTAAACATGCAACCATTGTGACATAGATATACCAGATTATGATTCATAACGACCATTTTGTTATCGATGTATACAAAGTCAACATGGACCGAAATTTTTAAGGGCTATCACAGAGCGATCGTTTCCCTTGTTAAATGGTATCATCGACCTGCATAACTCAACTGTTAGTGAATGCTGTTTGAATGGACATTATACTCTCAACTGATAACAGAAATGTTTGTTAATCTATATATCTACAAAGTTTCCTTACATATGGAAATGCCATCACTATTACAGTAGTCATTACGATCTTCGTCTGTAATGTTTATATTGTCCTCAAAAATGAATTTAGGCGACATCGTAGTTCAGTTTTTGCAGTAGGCTAGTCATATAAATTTCAAGAAAGACAGATTATTTAAGAAAATGAATACACTTTGATAACCTTTAAGTGTTGACATATTAAAGTAAAATACATTATCAATGCTATCCCACAAACGATTCACTTTCTTGTTACCGATACATCATGTAAATTTGTGATATCCAGTGTTTCTACCAAAAATATCTCAAAACTTATGTTGAATTCTCATGACGGATCTTATGTAGCCCTATAGATATCCTTGTCGAAAAACTCTCCGTAAACGTAAAAAGCAAGGGTAGAAAAGTTTTCCTTGGCTAAGACACATCTATAAGAGGGGATAGAAAAATTATCCTTGGCCACACCCATCATGGAGGGGCGTGTCACGTTGAAGACACACCTCTCCACAAAAGTACCCGGCTATTTATGGGTAAAATAATACCCGACCTTTCTTCGCATTCTCGTCACAAATTTACAACAAAGCCAAAATGAAGTATCCGGCGTCGTTAACTCTCGCCTTGGGTAAGTTTACATTGATTACAATCCAATCCCATTTTCACATATCTTCGTGAAGAAAAGATTAGACATATTTAGAAATTTCAAATGTTAGACTTAGTTTAGCAGTGACAAATTGATGTTTCACATAAATTGTAAATGATGTACAATTAATTATCATAGCTAGTCAAGATGGAGAAAAACGTTTTAGAAATCAATTTTAATTATCATAAAACTTTACGATATGTTTGAGTATTATTATTACTTATGTAGAAGATAAATTAGTTAATAAAATAGTTTCTAGTAGGCTTGTTGACAGTTTTATTCTCACAAACACATGAAACATTGCATAAGAATGTACGTAACGATCATATCAAAATATTTTCCGTTCTGTCGACATTGATTTCGCCTTATTTTTTATCACAAGTTTACACCAGTGAATCATTTGCTTTTTTGTAAAGAAGTTTTGTCTCTTGAAATGTGTGGATAGTGTCACGGACAGTTTATCAATGATATTTTTTAAGAGTGGTTCTGTGACGATTTCTAAACGCTTTAAACAAGGAAAATGCATGAGTTTATTTTCAGTCTATAGCACAGCCTGCAAGAGTTTCATTGTCGAGGTGGGTTTTTATCGTGGATTAGATTTTTGAAGAAATATGATAATTGTTTATAAGCCGGAGTATTCTCGTTGGTTGGAAATTGAATGGTCATCGAAGCCCAAATTTCTACTTTACTGAACTACGTAAATAGTGTCAACATATCAACAAAACGTTCTATTTTCAAGGCTGAATGTCTGATAACTTCTAACTATACGACCCCTCGACTATACGTCTTTTTACGAGACATTTTTAATCAGATTACCAACTGTCGAATAAGCGCATGTACATGAGCTTGAATTTTAAATTTCAAAGGGAAACTTCCTTCTGTGAACACTAGTGTGAGGTAGGGGTAGACTTATATTCAGTTATAATTATCAAAAAATGTTATTCACCACAGTCTGTGTGTCAAACTAAGCTAGGGGTAAAATGGCAAGGTAGGACAGATGGCTGACAATCTAAATAAATTTAGCTCAACAGATTTTCACTACGTCCTACTGTTGGTGAAAATCTGTTGAGCTAAATTTGTTTAGATTGGATGGCTGAGGCTTTACGAGAGGTCCAACTGACGAAGTAGTTTGACCAAGGGCAAGTATATCAGTTAAGATTTTCCTGCTGGAAAGTGAGTTATATGATAACGAATATCGGAACTATAGAGCCTACCTAGGTGACCAAGGATTGCTTCAATAACGCTCCAGCATGTGTCAACCATGAAAGGACTACAATACGGTAACAATAAGAATCCCTTTGAATAATGTGTTGGATCCACAGGTACATGTTTGAATTATGCCGAACAAGTAACTTGGTTGGTTGGTCAAAGGTTGTTTGTTTAAGTAACCCTCCGCCATCTTGTTTTGCAGTAACATGTTTGGTTGTGGCTGTGAGCAGTCAGTACCAGGAAGACGATCCGTGCACAACACCTGTTGGTAGCGCGGCTGTTTTCTACGAGGACCCGAATGACTCGGACTGCTCCCTTTTCTACACCTGCTACAACAACCTCGTCTACTCCTTGCGCTGCGCCCCCGGTCTGGTCTTCAACAACAGATCTCTGCTGTGTGACTTCCCGTCTCAATTCCCAGAGTGCAGTCGTAAGTAACGCTACTTCCAACCTGGTTACCGTTCAAATCGCCGACACAAAATTAGTGTTGACAGGGTAATTTCCCTTTAATTAACACGAATATGACCCCCCTCCTTTAATCAACACGAACATGACACTCATCCTTTAACAAACACGAACATGACCCCATCCTTTAACAAACACGAACATGACCCCATCCTTTAATCAACACGAACATGACCCCATCTTTTAATCAACACGAAAATGACCCCATCCTTTAATCAACACGAACATGACCCCATCTTTTAACAAACCCGAACATGACCCCATCCTTTAATCAACACGAACATGACCCTCATCCTTTAATTAACACGACATGACCCCATCCTTTAATCAACACGACATGACCCCATCCTTTAATCAACACGAAAATGACCCCATCCTTTAACAAACACGACATGACCCCATCCTTTAATTAACACGACATGACCCCATCCTTTAATTAACACGACATGACCCCATCCTTTAATCAACACGAACATGACCCCATCCTTTAATCAACACGAACATGACCCCATCCTTTAACAAACACGAACATGACCCCATCCTTTAATCAACACGAAAATGACCCCATCCTTTAATCAACACGAAAATGACCCCATCCTTTAACAAACACGAAAATGACCCCATCCTTTAATCAACACGACATGACCCCATCCTTTAATCAACACGAAAATGACCCCATCCCTTTAACAAACACGAACATGACCCTCATCTTTTAATTAACACGACATGACCCCATCCTTTAATTAACACGACATGACCCCATCCTTTAATCAACACGAACATGACCCCATCTTTTAACAAACCCGAACATGACCCCATCCTTTATCAAACACGAACATGACCCTCATCCTTTAATTAACACGACATGACCCCATCCTTTAATTAACACGACATGACCCCATCCTTTAATCAACACGAACATGACCCCATCCTTTAATCAACACGAAAATGACCCCATCCTTTAACAAACACGAACATGACCCTCATCCTTTAATTAACACGACATGACCCCATCCTTTAATTAACACGACATGACCCCATCCTTTAATTAACACGACATGACCCCATCCTTTAATCAACACGAACATGACCCCATCCTTTAATTAACACGACATGAGCCCACCATGTGTACATGTGTGAATAAAAAAACGTTCCTTGATTTTTGCAATAGTTATATCTCATGTGTCGATGAAAAGTTGTGGTTTTATCGAAAAGACTTTTAAATCAAAGTATATTAATTTGAAATGTTAGTTTTAAAAAAGAATAGAAAACACTTAGAAATATCCTTTAACCTATGATAAAACAAGTTTGTTTCTTTACTTTGAACCTTAGGTCGATCAGTACTGCACTGAAAATCCATGAATGTTTGAACAGATGAAAGAACACCCTTTTCTCATTACATGTACATACTTTGTATACGCACAGCACTATAAAAGTACACATTTGACAGGTAATAATGAAACAATGGGGTAAAAAATGAAAAAAATTGCTTGATTGTCTCTTAAAATAATCCTTTCGCAACAATTTACTAAAAAACTTTTATCTATATTCTTATTTTGACCAGAAGGTTTCCCAAAATATGATCAATTCAAAGAAATCATTGGCGGAGAGAAGAAAACCTGAATTTTGAACTAAGACCAAAATCTCTCTTGAGTTATGTCAGAACTGCCACATATATGTCCTTAATGTGTAAACTGTAAAAACTATCTATTTACACTTTGATCCAACGTGTTGACTATAAAGAATTTTGTTTCGAAATGGCGACCAGTTAAATTTCCCAAAATCGATGAATTTACATAGGAACTATGAACTGACATTTGCCAAACTCAAATGTATATAACCCTCGTTTCCGCTCAGGTAATACGCGGATATCACACTCATTTGTGATGATATGGAACACTTAGGATTGATGTCCGGTTTTTCACGTATATATTGTTTGCTTTTTTTCTGACAGTTCCAAGTCCAAACATTGGTCCGGCTCAGCTGACCTTTATCGACCAAAGTACGAGTAAGTATTAAAATTTATATTCTTACGATACCACTTTCCTAAAAGGGAAATCTAAGCCACGTAATAATCCATCCTCGTTTGTCTGGCGAACGAGATAATATAATAGCGGCAGCCCATTGGCGTATTTGATTTACAAAGTCTCATCCGGGTGTCTCCGCTATATATAGCGATTCGAACATTTTGGCTCGATGGATATCAGGGTATTTGCATGTAGGAGCTTAGTGGACATGTGGACGGTTACCATTCGTCTTGTACAACCGCTTAAAAAAGCCCAAAGGGTATTTTACTTTTAAAAAAAGAAAGATTCTTTGGAATAGGAATATAAGTAATAGTGTTATGAATCGTGTCTTTCTGATATATTGGTTTTGGTATGTGAAAGTTTTGTAACATTGATAACACATTTTTGCATCATAAATATGTATAATGATATCAAAAACCGTAGTAGAATTTTGATATGTACTTTATATGTGATTTAAAAAAATAGGATTTATTTTCCTATGAACGATTTGAACCTTTGTTTCATCATTTGTTACCATATGAGACTCTGAGATAACGAGACTCTTAGACTCCGAGATTCCATGACTAGAGAATCAAATAATCTAAGACTAAGTGGCTCTAAGCCTCCGAGGCAATGTTACTCTGAGACTTAAAGGTTCAGAGACTCCTTCACTCCAAAACTTAGAGGTCCCGAGACCACAAAACTCCGAAATTGAGAGACTCAGACACTCGGAGACTCTACGAATCTAAAACAAGCCTCAGATGTGCCTTTTATTTGCAGCCTGCACCCTGCCCTGTATTGAAGGCGTGGACATCACCTACCCCCATGCAACGCCGGACGCCATCGACTGTACCAAGTTCTACATGTGCAGCGGGGGTAACCTCTACGAGGGTTCCTGCGCTCAAACCGGAAGTGGTTACATGTTCTACGAGTCTTTCTCAAGGTCATGCTCCAAGAACAGGGACGAATGGAACATCAACTGCCCAAAGTAAGGATCAGGATTAAGATGTGTGAAGCTCGAGCATAAGGCAGTTATATTGAAGCATGTACAATGCTATACGACGATATGTTGCTAAGAGAACTAGGTGAAGGTCCTGGTGTTGTATGTCTGTATGTTTCAGCGTTATGTCTGTATGTTTCAGCGTTATGTCTGTATGTTTCAAGCGTCATGTCTGTATGTTTCAAGCGTTATGTCTGCATGTTTCAAGCCTTATCTCCTGTATGTTTCAAGTGCTATGTCTGTAAGATTCAAGCGTTATGTCTGCATGTTTCAAGCGTTCTGTATGTAAGATTCAAGCCTTATGTCTGCATGTTTCAAGTGCTATGTCGGTAAGATTCAAGCGTTATGTCTGTAAGATTCAAGCGTTATGTCTGTATGTTTCAAGCGTTGAGTCTGTATGTTTCAAGCGTCAAGTCTGTATGTTTCAAGCGTCAAGTCTGTATGTTTCAAGTGCTATGTCTGTATGTTTCAAGCTTTTTCTCTGTATGTTTCAATTTCTATGTCTGTATGATTCAAACGTTATGTCTGTATGTTTCAAGCGTTAAGTCGGTATGTTTCAAGCATTATGTCTGCATGTTTAAGCGTTAAGTCTGTATGTTTCAAGAGTTATGTCTGTATGTTTCAAGCGTTATGTCTGCATGTTTCAAGCATTATGTCTGCATGTTTCAAGCGTAATGTCTGTATGTTTCAAGCGTTATGTCTGTATGTTTCAAGCGTAATGTCTGTATGTTTCAAGCGTTATGTCTGTATGTTTCAAGAGTTATGTCTGTATGTTTCAAGCGTTATGTCTGTATGTTTCAAGCCTTATATCTGTATGTTTCAAGCCTTATATCTGTATGTTTCAAGCGTTATATCTGTATGTTTCAAGCCTTATATCTGTATGTTTCAAGCCTTATATCTGTATGTTTCAAGCCTTATATCTGTATGTTTCAAGCCTTATATCTGTATGTTTCAAGCCTTATATCTGTATGTTTCAAGCCTTATATCTGTATGTTTAAAGAGTTATATCTGTATGTTTCAAGCCTTATATCTGTATGTTTCAAGCCTTATATCTGTATGTTTCAAGAGTTATATCTGTATGTTTCAAGCGTTATGTCTGTATGTTTCAAGCCTTATATCTGTATGTTTCAAGCCTTATATCTGTATGTTTCAAGCGTTATGTCTGTATGTTTCAAGCCTTATATCTGTATGTTTCAAGCCTTATATCTGTATGTTTCAAGCCTTATATCTGTATGTTTCAAGCGTTATGTCTGTATGTTTCAAGCCTTATATCTGTATGTTTCAAGCCTTATATCTGTATGTTTCAAGCCTTATATCTGTATGTTTCAAGCCTTATATCTGTATGTTTCAAGCGTTATGTCTGTATGTTTCAAGCCTTATATCTGTATGTTTCAAGCCTTATATCTGTATGTTTCAAGCGTTATGTCTGTATGTTTCAAGCCTTATATCTGTGTGTTTCAAGCCTTATATCTGTTTGTTTCAAGCCTTATATCTGTATGTTTCAAGCCTTATATCTGTATGTTTCAAGCCTTATATCTGTATGTTTCAAGCCTTATATCTGTATGTTTCAGTGGCAAGAAGAGGAGACGAAGAAGCGTGGAGGAGCTGAAAGCCGGCCGACGTATGCTGTTCTAAACCGTTTAGAGCGATGGAATAAATAGTGTTGATCGATTCAGAAAAATGTTTGTCTTTCTTTGCCTTAACCTTCCCAAACGTATAAATTGTATAAGTCTCTAAGTCTTAAAAGGACAGAAACACGGGTTGTTTTTTCAAACTTCTGTTTTTTCAAAATGGTCATAGGAAGTAGTTGATGCCACATGTGTTATCTTCATATTGTCAATCATCTCACAACTTCCAGTTCCTAAATGCACATCCCCATTTCATGATGTTCGGTAAAAGAGTTCTGCCCTTCAAAACGATAAAGTCAAAAGTGTTAGCATTGAATAAAAAACAGCTTACATGTACTAGCAATTTGACAGTTTTCTCAAAACCCAACATTTACATGTTATGGAGAAGTAGCATTCAAAATTTGGTGATGATCACTTCATACATTTTGAAATTGTAATATTTGATCGGTCCCAAATGATTCACGAAACATTATCAAGTGTATACAACCCTTGTTTGGTACAGGTAATATACAATTCAAACTTTGAATTTAAAGCGAAATGCTTGGTACTGGTTTGTTCGGTGCACGTTTTTATAATAAAAACAACTGGAGGTTACAAGGTTTATGTCAATATTTGGTTCTTTACATAAAATGAACGTTAGGTAACTTAACTTTTTCAAGTGATGAGACCATTTTAACATGCTCTTTAAACATGTGTCTCTTATGAATAAGACATGCATATCTTCGATTTAAAGTTGATTAAGACAGTTCATTAATACTTTATTTTCTAAAAGTTCGTTTGCAGTTGTACACAGTAGGTCCAATACTTTACAGTGAGTTGAAGACATTGGATATAGAAACACGACATTTGTTCATTCAGATAACGTTTTGCATCCTTTGGATATCTATGAAATATTGCCTTTTTATGTCAAGAAATAATTTATCATTCTGATTAATGAAAGTGATAATTGGTAGTTGTTACAACTGGTCAAATTTTGGTATCGGCCTTTTAGCCAAAAGTCACCAGTTAAACCACAATTTACCTTCAAAATCGGAAACTCTTACAAAAAAACAAAGAAAATGCCAAATAACAAAATATGGTCAGTGTTATTTGTAATGATCCCTCGAAATCAAAGAAAGGTGTTTTAGGTTTCCTTAACGATTTGAATTGCAAATAGGGATGTCATTTGTGTGAAAGTGTGGTTGGTAACACGCGTGTTGTTTTTTATATGTTTTTGAAACCCAATGTCTACCACGTAGTTTAGGCTCTACAGCCATACTAAGTATTGGTTATATTTCAGTGCTATCATAAATCCCGTCAACGCGGAAGTTGTTTCTTTAAGGAAATCGTGTACATAATCTACAATGGCAGTAGCACGTTTTTAGGGGAAATATAAGCTGATGTCAGGAAAATGAAAATACATGGTTCCAATTGAAAGACAATGTATTTAAACTAAATGAAGCCGTATTAAATTAAATATGTAATGTAACGTTTAGTCCTGCGATTTCCTTTTCTAACACAAACTGAATTAAAAGTGTTCACACAAAATGGCCGCCAATGGATTTTAGGTTAATCTTTATTATTTGTCTTCTGATTATGGATGATTGGTTTGTGTAATGAGATATTTGACACTATCAATGAAAATTTTAAGATATACAATTTTCAAAAAACGTGCTACTACCCATTTAAGAGTTAAGAATTTATTCGTATCGTAACTTTGTCATAGCATGACTTTTTAGTTTTTAATTACAAGGGTGTTTATTTTTTGTTATATTTTAAATGATAGAATACCTTTCAAACATTTCTTTGAATTTCAATATCCATAAAACATTTTTTAACAACGAAATATATATATATATTTACGTCAAGAAAATGTCATAACTGTAAAAATTCCAATGTTAGAAGATGACGTTTTTAAAGAATTTTCGTCACGCATGAGCGCGCTGTAGACGCCATTTTGATGAAGTAGATACGACCATGCAGGGGACATGCTACGTGGTTTAACTGAAATATGTAGCTCTGTCAGATCTGTTGGAATAATTAACAAACACGGGTCTAACAAGGGTCAACGCCGAGATGTTTTGGGAAATAATTACATTATTTACAGGTAAAATTCTTTTCCATAGTTGTAGTTCTAAGATATGTGGACATGCATATTGTTGCTGACAAGTTTAGGACCCTTGAGAGTCTTCAACGTGACAACCTTTAGCTGTTTTATGACTTAAGGGAGACACTGTTCTGTGAGATAGGTATAGGATTGACAGGCATCTATTTTGAAAATATATTATCAAATTCTCAAAGAATTTTATATTGCACCAATCTAAAACAATTTTAGATCAACAGATTTTATGTTTTATCATACAGTATGATGTTGTTGATCTAAATTTATTTAGATTACTGATTCACCTGAGTTTAAGTGAGTTACAAAGACAAGAGGTGAAGGTATTTTCGGCGTTGAATTAGCCTAGGGAACCGAATCAATGTGTAGTATTGAATTTCATTTATTGATCTTTGTTGTACTTTTAAATGAATTTCAAGTATAGAAAAGTACATGCAAAAGTACATATTTTGTTCACAATTCACTTTGAAATTATGAAATTGCTACTTCACGTTTTACAAAAAAAAACTTGCTTTCGGTAGTATGTTTAGTGACGAGCTAGCTGCAGAAGTGTAGCGTTTTAATCCCCCAACGCTCACCACAAAGTTATCGTTAGATAGGCTATGTCTGGGCATCAATGAGGTTTGTTCATATACCTGCGTTCTCAGTCAGTGTTTTTGTATGTTTTGTCAGGTATCGTCGCAATGCGAACTTCTTATAAGTGATCAACATACATATACATCATATGTGTCCTTTCGACAGAGGCACTTTTGGTTTGCTTATTTTTAGAGTTTCTATTTGGGATATTTTAAAATCATCTCCGTGATTCTCACACTTAGATTTAATACGAACCAAAAACAACATATATTTATCTAAATTAAAACGATCAACATTGTTTATCCTCAAACGACCAAAGTGTAAAATCCCCTAATCTACATGCACATTTTGAAATAACCTTATATATACACAGAAGTGGATATCACCCATCTGGTGTAAATGCTTACTAGTGAAGTAACCTATCAAACACGTTCAACTTGTGGCTATTCTTCTGACTCCTCTTGATAAGTTTCCAAGTTTAATTTTGACTTATTGATGCACTCCGCTGTCCGATTTTCGATCAACAAAGGTCATATGTGTTCTTTTGCACAGAGTCACTTTAGTTCTGCTTATATAAGACTGTTTATAAGGGATTTTTAAAAAGCCGTGATCACTCCGTGATTTGATGACCTATCACTTAGATTTAATACGATTAAAAAACAACATGTATTGATCTAAATTGAAAAAAAAAAAACATTTTCCCCCAAACGACCAATGTGTAAAAACACCGAATTTACATGCACATTTTAAAATAACCTTATATACACATATGTGGATATCACCTGTCTGATGTACAGTAGAACACGGATATAACGAACTCCGGTGTTCGCTACTCGCGTTTAGCTGTCATGCATAGGGCTTTTGAGGGGACTTAAAAATTTGTTCACTATATCCAATTGTTCACTATATCCGAGTTCGCTATATCCGTGTTCTACTGTATATGGTTACAAGTAAAGTAACCTATCAAACACTACTAGCTATCCTTCTGGCAACATTTCCTAAATTACTTTTGACTAGCTGATGCACTATACTGTCCGATTTTCGATCATAATCATGATTGAATGCCTAGTACATATCGTCACTGTTCAAATTCGATTTGTTTTAAATGACGATTTTAAGCAACATTCGGTACTTATCGATAAAAGGACACCAGTTATAGAGTTGACCGAAATCAACTCACGGGGTGAAATTCAGCGTAGGAATTTACAACAATTTATACATAATGCTTAAATTCGTAATTTTACAAGATTAGACTATCTTCAGAATCATAATTCTATACATTGTCACTTGTTACTTAAATGACCACCAAATTTATTTGAAATTCGATGATAGTTTCACTAAGACTGTCGGTATGCATCTGTATAAATGAACAACAACCATATAGCAGCATAGGAGCAGGGGCGCCATTTGTTAAAATTTTGGACAATGGCTTATGCAATCCATAGGGTTTACATCATGTCATTAACACATTTATCAGTGACTATAAAATGATATGTTACAAATATTTCCGCTAGCCTCCACAGTGCTAGAAAAATGAAGATATGATCTGGTTGATTTCTGAACTTGGTGTATTGGTTCTTGTAACTATCGATTTCTTGCTTGAGTCTCATTGTGTGCTGTTAATTACGCTGTAACGTTTTGGTAACATTTACTGCATGGATTAATGAGAACAAATATCAAGCCCGCTAAATGTGATATGCACGTTTATGTGTGACAACTGGTACCCTCGCCAGAGGTTGGCTTCGTCATCGTTGAATGACGTCTGACACTGTTTACAAAGCAGGATTTGAACCTAGCCTACAAACCTATTTGATCAATTAAACCCCTGCATAAACTCAAGAGAATGAACGATGATGTGTTATAACAGGCTGTTATTTTAAAGTCCATATTAACCAAAAGCCTAATAGTATTAAAAAAACAATTGCTTATAAGGTAGAAATCTCTCTAATATTAATCAAAGGCTTATCTAAATTCATGGTTTGTGTGAAATTAGCTGTAACAATCCTGGTTAAAAATCAAGATCAGGGCCTGGAATTTCGTAGCTCTCTTAGTACTAAGATTATCGTATGTCCATAACAATGGATGGTTCTTACGCCTATCTTAAGAGAGCTTCGAAAATCTAGGGCACGGTGCAGTTCGCTTAAACTAACACATGAAGTGACGGACTGCAGCAAGACTTAAGTTTCCAAGAGTCCCTTGCGGAGGTAGTTGACGTTTACCTCACTCTAGTTAAATAACTGTTTATCTGTGTCATGATCACGATCCCTGGAACATGGATACATTATTACACAGCAGTGTTTTTTCTTAAATTAATTACATATCCACGTTCTAGTACTGGTGAGCCTATCGTCTGTCCAAGGCAGGATTTCTCACGGAGCACGGTGTAACTACACGTCCAGTCTACTGATGCCCAAGTCAAATGACTGCTCCACCTTCCTCAAGTGTGTGAAGGGCCGATGGAGAGACTACAAATGTCCAGCAGGGGGCGTGTTTAATCCGGCCACTGGACTCTGTACATGGCCACAAACAAGACTCGGATGCAAAGGTTTTATAAGCAATATAAGTTTCTGTTTTTTTAAAATATGTCTTTCAATAAAATAGCATTTTCAAACGAGTTATATGATTAAAGTCACATGGAAGGTTGTCTAGTATTCTAGTTTTCTGATATTTTAATCGTATTGAATATAACTTGATAATTAGGAACAGAGTTTGATTAGGAGCAGAGTTTTTGATCATGAATAATCTGTTTCAAGAAATATTTAGAAGAGCGGTAGACAAATTGCAACTTAAAAAACTTGTAAAGAAGTCCCCAAACATGTTTAAAATAATGTTCAAATTGTATATATACTAATATGTTACTATGTTGATTATTCTATTTCCTGTGTCAATATATGTTACTTAGAATAATTATAAACCTTTAAAGATTATGATGTATGAAAAGTTGAATTTCCATTGTCAACCTGTATGTAATGTACACTCTTCTGTCCAGTTCCTACGACCAACGCTGCAAATCTTGTGGAAGTCAAAGAAGGTGAGTGATAGTCGTATATCAGAAATATCAAATAACACAAAGTTTCACTCATTGAAAGAAGAGAAACGATAGTGAGTCAATCACAATATTTCCCAAGAGTTCACGTTTCCTCATTCAGAATCTCATATACACGTCCATTCAAAACATGTAACATAATTTCAACACCCGTGTTCATCTACAATCCTAAATTTAATTCTAAGGCTTTTAGCTCAGTGCACTCTTGATAGATTAAAATCAAGATATTTCGTGATGTCATTTACGCTGTAAACTGCCAAGATACTGTTCATTTATTTGAAATTTTTTAAATACCAAGTGCTTGATTATTTTGATTATCAATAATTCTAGAAAAAGTAATATTTATGAAAATAAATATTATATCAGAGAGATAGCTTAAATCTATACGAAATCTGTGTTAACGACTCAATAGTGTTAACGTATTCCCCCTCTCCATTCGCAGAGTGCATCTACCCTTGTCCAATAGACGGCCGCAGGTTCCTGTATCCGCAGTGGGGTGACTGCAGTCGCTTCTATTACTGCAGTGAGCGAGTTCTTTATAGCGGGTCCTGCAGGGACATCCCGCCTGCAGGCACTTATAGGTACTTCAACTTCTTCATGTTCTCGTGTGATAGACAGCTGGAGACCAACAATGTGTGCAAGAAGGGGAAATCTCTCTGGTGATATAGAGTGAAATGTTCATAATTTATTATATGATCAGCGATGAAATATTGTTTTTTTTTCCAGTGAAATAAACTGTCTATTAGGCACAGTGGCGATAAATTATATCATATTTTCACTGTGACCAGTGATGATATCGTCACTGGTCAGGTGCCGGAACTACTTTCAGCCATGTGAACAAGAGGGGGTAACTTTTCAGTTTTAAAGTGATTAATATTGTACATTTCATTTAAAAAATATAATAAATATAATACTTAATGTAGTTTTCAAAATACCAGGTTTATTTCATCTCGTGACATGGGTAAAGTTGATACTCGTGAAATATCAACTTTCCCCATGACAATCGATGAAATTAACCTGGTATTTGGAAAACAACATTAAGTATCCTCTGTATATTGGTCATTTGTTTATTATGTTGGTATTCATCTTTGGTTGATTTTTACTATATTTACACTGCCGAGACATCGCGAACAGGCACGTAAGGAAAGTTTTCGTGTTGTCTTGTGAAAGACAGTTTGAGATGAACAATGTGTGTAAGAAGAGCTAGTTTTTCTTTTGAGGTACTTAATGATAGTTAAGTACATGTATGTAAAGAAGTTATGTAAGTACAATGTAAATCGTAAATTAAGTCGTTGGTACGGGTTCCGACTGAATGCTCGTTTGGGAATATTTATCTATTTGCCCCATCTGAAAAAAAATGTAGGAGGGAAAATCTCTTTGGTGAACTTTGTTAATTGTCACTTTTTTATATTTAGAATGATAATTGTATATGGTCCAATTATGGTTTAAACCCTCAGGATTGAACAGTCAAATCCTTTGTACACGGTAAAATTGATAAATGTAAGTTATTTCGTCTAAAAATAATCTTTTCTTTCTATCCCTCCATCGCCCCTCCAACAATGACAATAGTCAATTTTCTGTAAACAACTAATGTTACAATGTTTTGAAAACGGATGTCGTTTTTAAATTAAAAACACCGTGATAAATCGAGACTGGAAACTATGCAACGAACGTTTAACAAATTCAATGACTATTGAATTGGTGATTGATTATGTTGTTTATGTTTGTCACATATTCTACTATTGTACATGTTTTGACTGAAAGTGATATCTTGTGAACATGATATGTGTTCACAAATATGAGAAAAATCGTCACAGGGGTATGACATCAATGTTGTTGTATTTATACAATATTCGTTTGTGTTACATATAATATTTTCTTGGTACATAATGAATTTTATATATTTTCATTCATGTGTATTCTATTATTCTACAAGCTGTCGTATTATACTAGATATCGTATGAACAATATGTGGAGAAAACACCAAGTTGTGTTTGTTAGAAAAAAAGAGGAGAAGAAGTTGTTTATACGCTCTGACACTTGTTTGTAAGATCTCACTTACCGAATCGGAAACGTGCTTTTGTTAGTATAAAAAATTTAATATGGTTGACACTGTATTAATTTCCATAATTTATGTTTATTGACTTCTTCCATTATAATACATCTAATATTATGATAAATATCCTGGCCTACTTACACAAGACACTTGGACGAACGGACGACCCAAGGGTTGCCTTAGTCAAATGCTAGGTAGGTTAACGTTAAGCTAAGCATGTTCTTGAATAGGAGCATATTTACTTTAAATACACTCTCTGATGAACTTTATCAATAATGTGCACATAACCTGTTTTAATGGAATTGACTGTTCTTGGAGTGAATAAAGTGTGTAAGTGAAATCCAAGTTTGTTATTTTATCTCGTCGTTCGTTGAGAAAGTTTGTTTCACTTTTATGTTTCCTGAATACGGTGTCTGAATATACTTCCATGATAGTGTCGCTCCAGGACCTATGGCCAACTGCCAATGTCAGGAGATGATCTTACAATTGAAATAAAGGGGCAAGTAACAATTTGTAAGTTTCAAGAGTGATCTCATGACAGCGAAAATAAAATGTTACCAATTGCAGTAGAATGATATAAAATCAAAAGAAGCAATTCGTAAACGTTTTAATAAGTTATGTTCCGCAATGTGAATCTATTTCCTTACCTCAAATGATTTAAATGTGTTTATGTAGGACTGCATTCCAAACAGTTACGTTGTTGTGCCTTGAATTTGAATCTTCTAATGTAACAGATTTGATTCATCGATGGATAATATTAAACAGTCTTCCGTGTGATACAAATTTCAATTTAAGAGTCATCAGAAGATGACAAATCCCATCGGTTCTCAAGTAACGTTTCCATGGAAACTGCCAAAAGATAGAGCCATGGGCTCTGCAGCTCATCAGGCTTTACATTTGATTTCGCTATAGGGTGTGGCCAATGTGGTGCCCCCTTAGTAGGGGCCATGGGGCAACCAAAGCTACAATTTATAATCCTCACTAGATGTAGATAAGGAGTTTGTACACAAAGTTTCAGCTTTCTAGGCCTTATGCTTCTGGAGAAAAAGAAAAAAAATTCAGCTCTCTTGGGCTTCTGCTTCTGGAGAAGAAGATGAAAATAAGTTTTAAGGGCGTGGCCCCTGTGGCCCTAAATTGGGGTCACAGGGTCACCAAAGTTACAAATTAGAATCCCCACATGCCAAGGTACCCGTACACACAATTTCAGCTCTCTAGTCTAGAGTCATTGGTTCTGGAGAAGAAGACGAACCTAGGTTTTAAGGGTGTGGCCCCTGTGGCCCTTAATTGGGGTCACAGGGTCACAAAAGTTACAAATTAGAATTCCCATATGCCAAGGTGCCTGTACATAAAATTTCTGCTCTCTGGGGCTTCTGGAGAAGAAGATGAAAATAAGTTTTAAGGGCGTGTCCCAGAAAGGTTTGTACACAAACAAATGAACAACTTATTGGATGCGATCTTATGTCATATCTCTGCCAACAGTACGTCAAAGTTAAGTACTTCTTACTTCTTCAAGCTTGGTTTCAAAGCGTGACGGATCAACATCAATGACACCTACCCATTGTGAATATCATAACGATTTATCAAATTGAACTTATCATTGAAACAACCCCGCTCAAGAACACATGACTAAAGTACACATGACTCAAGTTCACGTGACTCAAACTTAAGTAAACATTACTCAAACTTAAGTTCACATGACTCAAGTACAAATGATTATAGTACACATAACTCAAATTACACAACCCAAATACACATAACCCAAGTACAAATAACCCAAGTACAGATGATTCAAGTACACGTAACTTAAGTACACATCCCTCAAGTAAACATAACCCAAGTACACATAACCCAAGTACACGTAACTCTAACACATGACTCAAACTCATGTACACAAGAAACAATTCCACATGACTCAAGTACAAATGATTAAAGTACACATAACCCAAGTACATATGACTCAGAACACATAACCCACCACATACACTTAACCTAAGTACATATGACTCAAGTACACATAACCCCACATACACATAACCCAAGTACATATGACTCAAGTACACATAACCCCAATACACACAACCCAAGTACAAATTACCCAAGTACACAAGAAACAATTACACATGACTCAAGCACACATGACACAAACTCAATTATACATGACTCAAGTGCGCATGACTCAACTGATAACTATATTATGTATGAGCATGATTTATGCATGAAACGTTTCTGATGGATCGTTCTTTATGTAGAGACAACACTTTAATAGTATGCAACTTGTCTAACAACAGTATTAGAGTATAGATGTCCTTATACATAGAAACCACAAAACATTCATATTCTTTGCCTTTTTAATATTTGTTTAATGTTTTTTAAGTTTATCTATGACATATTCATGAATTTTCAACTATTACAAGTACACGGCGTCGTTTTTATACGAGTGTGCTTAATTTAGAATTTCATAAAAGTTTATATTCAATTAATTGTTCGTGTCCCCTTTTTTAAAGTGATAGAATATGTAAATAAGTACTTAATCTAATACTATTATCCAAAACTCGTATTTTCGTTTATTGTAAAAAAACGATATCATTCACAAATCATCGATAAAATCATTGATAAATTAAATCATATGAACTAAAAGCAACTGAACTAAATGAAGATATAATTAAGTATAATTGCACGCATCAAACTTAAAAAAACAATCCCCACTTGTTTGTTTTATATTTCCGTGATGTAAACATGTCTGACGTTGTTATACATAGTCTATGTAATTCCTTCAGACATTTCCCACCTCTAATGACACCTCTTTCATCACAGGACTTCATCTTGATAAATTGTGTAATACTGTCACACCTGTGTTTACCTTTGTTTATGCAAGATGTCTTTCAACGCCGGACGTTTACGAGGATGACGCAAATCTTGTCACTTGCTGCAGGTAATTTGGTTGATTATAGGTAGTTAATTGATATAATTGGTTTACTTTTAATGCTTTATTTTAAAACTGCGCTTTGCGAATATTTTGGCCTTTTTTGAAGTTTTAAAAAAATTTTCGTTGCTTTCAACACAATGATTTGTGAATATTATATTGTTTGTTTTAGAATCTCATGTAAGGACATGTTTATTACCCTATTGTTAACACTGGTACCTGGTAACTTGTTTATGCATCAATGACCCAGATATTTGTCACAGTTACTTTACGTGCATCCTCGGTAATCTGGAATTGAATGTTACATGTACGATGCTCTACACAAAATCACCCTAGGATTTCCCATCAGGAAATTTGTGCTGAGATTACAGGCCCTTGGCTTTTGTTATGAAACAATAACCAAATAAAGGGTTTTGTCATGAGAAGATGGCAACAAACGTATCTCCGTGTCCCCCACCCTCTTAACATCTTTATATGCGCATGCGCAGGAAGTTGAATTTCAAAGAATCCTCGCCACATCGAAAGCTGAGTTAGAGTTTGAACGTAAGCGCAATGGCTATCGAAACCCCGGGTTATAAACGTCAATTTACTTTTCCTCTTTATTTAATGTAAAACCTTTAATTATTCCAGCACTAGCGTGGGTTCTCCACACCTGCAGCGCTGGCTGGGTTCAACATGGCCACCGGTGTTCCTATGGAATGTCTGGACTGGTTCCCAAGCAAGGCGACTGCTCCACCTACCTCAAGTGTACTGGGGACCTGCCTCGCTGGAAGGACTCCAAGTGCCCGGCAGGGGGCGTGTTCAACCCTAAGACACAGTCGTGTACCTGGCCCGAGTTCTATTCCGCTTGTAGCGGTGCGTCATTTTACTGCTTTTTAATTCTATAAAAATCATATAAACACAACAATGTATTTTGTTTTTTAACAATGGAAGATTTGGCACAGCCCTGTTTTCTACCCGCGTGTAATTGTATGATTATTGTATTACCTATTGTAGGCCTATAAGCTGTTACACTTATGGTTAAGACTAAATCTACTATGTGTTTCTGTTTTTACTGAAATATTGGCATTTTGGCAAATGTCTGTATGTAAAAGCCTACGCAAAGTTTAGCTAGCGCACATATGTGGATATAGCCAGTTTACCTTCAGCGGGAACTAAACATAGGGAAAACTGGTTATTTTCATATGTGTGCGCAACGCTTAACCTCGCCTGTGGTTTGGTTTTGTTGCTTAAGTCATGAGATGATTCTGATCGATTCAATCTAATGACTGGTGCGCTTAGAAGTCCAAACGGAATTCAGTTGAATTATTCAAACGGTTTTGTGAAAACTGAATCTATAGTATACATTATGACATAATTAGGTATGTAGTGTTCAAGGTCATCTAACTTATATAATTTGTATCTTTAACGGTGGGTTTGGTTTTGGTTTCAACACATATTCAAAATGGCTTTTCGAGTTTCATTGAAAGCTATTCGTTGTCGTTATATTCATTTGGGATGAACATAAATATCAAATGAGATGCATGAAATGAATCATCTTTATGCATCATTTTTGCATACTCTGCACAAATGCAATAATGAATTATACAGTAACTTTTTCAACTGAAATACAATCCCCATTTTTTCAACAGTGTATCAACATATACTTTAGAATTTACGATGTTAAAAAAGAGTGAAACGTAACGTGAATACAAACAAATGTTCAAAAAGACATATGTGCTCCAGTTGTTTTTAAAAACTATTACGAAAAAAAACTATTTCAATGTATTCCTTCTAATTTCTTATTGAAACGATAGCTGTCTCCAGGTGCGTTATCCTGTTGCCAGACCATGAACAGTTCTATGTAGCTATGTTCCAAAATATGTATGTTCTTGTTATTACAGTGCCCACGACAAACACCTTCAGACTGGCACCAGTTCAGGAAGGTTGGTATGCTGAAGTTGTTTATTATATGATTGAGGGTGTGATACTCTGTTCTATCAGTGAAATAAACCCTCTATCTGGCTACAGTGGCGATAACCTTCATCGTCACTCTACTGAGGGGTGATAAACTTTATCACCACTCAAGTGACGTCAAGTTCAGGAGTTTGACGTCATGAAACAATAGTCTGACGTCATGACGTCACACTCTTACCGCGGTGACGGGCTCTTCAAAGCGGTCGATGAAGAAGAAGTCGGCATTTTTTAACGTAATTAGAAGGTTTTCATCATATTATAAATAGAATATCTGTCAATTGTTGACAAATACCATGTTTATCTCATCTCGTGTGGTAAAAATGTCAAATATTTTCACTCGTGGCTGCGTCACTCGTGAAATATAAACCTTGTTCCTCACTTGATGAGATACACATGGTTTTAGTCAAGAAAATACAGATATCCTCTATATCTTACAAATCTTTTCATATAAGGTCAATTTCATCCCACATCCTGTAAGTCGTAAAATCCTGATACAACCTCTGTTGTGACAATGCCCTTCTCCAACTTCCGGCAGGTTCCCTTTGTTGCAACAAAATCCATGTGCAAAATTTCAGCCAATAAAAACACTTGTTGTCATCGAGGCATATATGTCACACATGATTTGAAATGGCTTTCGAAATGTCTATTTTTTGAACGGCGTCCCCGATTGAACAACTAATTTTGAGTGAATCCTCCCAGGCTTCTCCCTTCAAGCCCAAGTATGACTCTTTCAGATACAGGTTAGATCATGATTTAATGATTTAGATCATGATTTGAGCAACCTTCGTGAGGAGAGAATGACATTAGGCACGAATTTCCGGACACTTAATCTGTTCTTACATAAGATGGAACAGACAAACAGAGTTGTTTTCACCATTACTTACATGTCACAGCTGTTTTCTAAAGCGCTAAATCAATCATGTTTTTCAACAAACTTTTGTTATTGACTCTTTAAACCGAACATACTTTTTATGAATGTTATTTGATAATTGAGTTTAATTCAATGTTTGAATTAACTGTGAATATGAAACACTTAGATATAGTCCAGAATTTCACTTCAACAAAATACGTTTATCAATTATGTACCTTTTACACATCCAAATTCACCTACTAATCAAATCTTCAATGTCCATTGAATTACGAAACCTCTTCGTCATTTATTGATTTTTTTTTCCAGAAAGCGTTTCACTGTCCTTTAAGGAAAAAATTTTTATTTGTAAATGTTGATGCAAAAATCTTTTGACCCCTTATTATTGTCTTATTTCTTTCTATTTGAACTTCCATAGTGTGTATTGCTAGGCCAAAAGGACGAACTTTACTTTTGTTTGCCTTAGGAATGAGCAACAGAAATTCATGTTTAAGAGAGTTAATCAATAAGAGGTAAAACTCTCATAGCATTATCTTATATCCAATCTTAATAGATTTAGTTTCTATAAAGTCCTATCTATTTTTCTATTTCAGTGATTAACCAACACAAAGTCTCAACCATTTTCGAATCATTTCAGAGTGCGTGTTGCCATGCCCAAAGGACGAAAGGCAGTTCATGTTCCCCAAGTTAGGAACATGCACACACTTCTACCTGTGCAAGAACAGAAAGCTCTACATCGGTTCCTGCCTGGACGTGTCGCCCCAGGGGACGTACAAATACTTCAACTACTTCAACTTCTCGTGTGACCGTACCCTGGAGAGCAACAACATGTGTCAGAGGACTATGAACAACAGGAAGTGAAGAAATGAGGCAATGAGGCAATGAAACGAGTCAAAGTCAAAGATGTTTATTGTACGAAAGGCCTCCGGCCCATATACAAACGAAGAATGGAAATATGAAGAAATTAACATGTGTTTAGCTGTCACTTGATAATTGCCTCAGGCATGAAACAATATTGTAGTGACCAAAAAACATGATATTGTAGGAAAACAGATTTTTGCTTCCTACATATTATGTATGTATCTATATATAATCAGCATCCACGTGTTAGAAAACTATCAACAAAAAGAAATAAAAAAATGAATAAGTAATGTAAGAAATATAATAATTAAGAAATGAGGAATGAACAATACATACATATATATCAATAAACATTCAGCTTTCACGGGAAAAAAGTATGTGTGAGACAACTATCAATAAAAAGAAATATAAAACATAAGAAGAAGTGCTCCAACTTCGTCTAATGAATATTAAATAAAAACATAATGCCGGATTTTTCTCCTACCGGTTTCATGTTTAATCTTCAGGGAGAATTATATATATATATATATATATATATATATAATCAGCATCCACGTGTTAGAAAACTATCAACAAAAAGAAATTAAAAATATATGAATAAGTAATGTAAGAAATATAATAATCAAGAAATGTGGAATGAACATTACATGCATATATATCAATAAACATTCAGCATTCACGGGGGAAAAGTATGTGTTAAACAACTATCAACAAAAAGAAATATAAAACATAAGAAGAAGTGATGTAAGAAATGAAATAGTGAGGAAATGAACAATACATGCATATATATCCCTATATACTCAGCATGATCTCTTAAACTACCTACTGCAAAAAAAGAAGGAAAAGAAGGAATAGAGATTGAGAAATTAGATAATTAAGAACTGAACAATGGAAAATATATATATAGTGTTTTGTTACAAACTTTTCCTGAAAATATCACAAATGTTTTCCCAGATAGTATCAATTGTTTTAATTCAAATTCATGGTCTGGAGATCTAATATTGGCAATGTCCACATTGAGGTGTTATGTCATCGGATAAAAAAAAAACGCTTTTGTATTTCATAATAGCAATGTTTAGTTATATTTTAAAATAAAACATAAACATATCATTGTAAAAGTTATTATTCATATTTTTAACCTTATTAGAATAGGACAGAAACGAATTGCTATAATAAGGAGTGATTTTCACATGACGATAAGAAGTGTCTTTCTGTTGAGTTCTAACAGTACTTTGATATACGAAACCTATAGATCCAACAAGCTCTGTTCACACGGCAATTTGGACCTATAAAAACAACATCTTGTTTTGAAAAAAAATCTTGTTTTGGAAGTCATTTATTTTTCCTCAAATACAATGTTTAAAAAAAATAGCTTTAAACAAGCATATTCATGTCACGGGATCAACAAACCCACTTTTGTTCCATTTTGAACCATGTATATTAAGAAAAATGTTCCTATTCATAATAATCATGGGTGGAGTAGCGCACCTTGCTGTACACCAAGCTCTGTCATAACTGTTTGTTAGCTCCACGTTGACAGATTCCTAGAGATCACGCCTTGTTTGTCCACCCGAGTTTACCTCTCGCGTCTATTGTCATTACCATATGACACCCTAACTCTTTGTTTGGTCCCCCAAATTTCTACATTGTAACAAGCACGGGGTATCCGGATATCAAACAATAATAATCTTTGTAAACATATTCACAAAGTCTTTCATTCACTTTGGGCGAAACCGGGTGGATTCTGTACTGAAGGATGAAATAGTATATTCTTTATTTGAGTTAATCTTGAAGATTGACTAGGGTTTAAAAAGATTACTTCAGAAAATGGTTCCATTTGATGTGTTACACGATATGCACTTGACAACTGTTGAGAGTTCTCACTACTGCTCATCATAGACATTTCAAATCAGAGAGACGAAATCGGCAGATATTTCCTTTAAATGATTATCGGCAATGTCTGGAATAGCTTTAACGAGACTTTCCACAATTGTAACGCCTTTATTTATAAATTTCTCTTTGAATCATTTAGTAGCAATTTGTGTAATATTGTGAAAGTATTATAGTAAAAGCAAACGTAATATTTTACTATTAAAAAAGTTCAAACATATTATTTAGGATTAGTAAATATTTTTATAATCAGAAGTGGTGCCTTTAATTCCAAATTACCTCAAAAAGATCTGAATTCAGTAATTCACACATCATGAAAACTTCTTTATAGTTTTTTATACACAGTATTATATTAAGGTTTCATATAGTGAGAGTTTTCAAATTTCTACAACGACCAACTAGGTTACTCCACCATTTAATCTTAATTGTTAATTGATCGGCATTGGTTAATTACACAAGAAACCCAAATGAAATAACATAAAATGAATATTTACATGAATATCTTATAATTGTCTACAATACAAACAATTTTACTTTACAAATTCTTTAAACTGATATGATTTATAATATAAACGTTAACATTATACTTTTTTTCATAACATAATCATACAATCCATGTATAACTGCATATGCAAATCGAATAATAATTTGATGGATGAAATGAGATTACAATTGTTTTTTAAAAGTTACATCTATAAAACTTAATCGTTTTTTTAAAAACATGTGAACAAGTCAAATGAGATGAATTGAGATTTTAAATCTAAATGAAAGTTACCTTTTGAACCATGTTTTGAAAACAAGGAAAAAATCACAATGTAAACTCTTTACAAAATAAAAGTGAAATGAACACAAATCACTATATACAAGTCACATCATTAGCTTTTTAGATTATAACATTACCATATATAAATTGGATTAGACCATATGTTCAAATAAGAAGACAAATTATCAATTAATGATTTTATCAACCAACTAATCTACAACTGTTCAGTTTCATTAACATAAAAAAATCACCAATCAAACCACGAAATGAGATTGTACGTGATTCTTCACAATAAAGTAGGAAAGCAACACCTATCTTTTGTTAGCATTTCTTTGAGTTGCTCCAAAAGGGGTAGCAATGTGGTGCAGTGAATCATCACTGTGTTCATAATATTTTTATTTTAGCGCAAATAAAGAATCAATGTATGAGATGGTCACATGGAGAGAATCTAGCAGAGGAACGCAAAATATATCACAATAATCATGTTTTGGACTCAAATCTTCGCTACCATTTCAGGTATGTGATTTATATACAAATCATATTCAATTACGAAGCTAATGTGTTTATTGGGTTGTGTCAATGGACTGATTACACGTATATTAGTTGTCGATCCAGGTCCTATTGTTACCAGGAAGAATAGAACATCAAATAAAATGTAGTGATACATTTACTCCTCAAAAGTCTTTTTTGAATAATCCTGCTGACCATTACATTTTTTTTCTCAAAAAAACAATTGTGAGTATTATTATTGATCAAAGGATCCCATTACACATTAAGGGATGTTCAAGGAATGGTTCGAGTTGGAGGCCATAAATGAGAGGACCACCTTCTTTTAAATTTCTTAATCCACTCCTGGAAATATTATCTCCCTCCGAATTAGACATCTTCTGCTTCACTAAGGTTGTTTGGAAGTGTCATCCAAAAGAGTACTCTTCATTTTGTTGTGTTTGTCTGCATCTAGTTTAACATCTTCTCCCAAAAACTCATTTTAAATTATAGATCAGCTCCTCGAAATCGTCGGCCTCTGAATGAAACAACATATGCTACTACTAGGCGCAACTAAAGGTTTCTTAGCATTGTCATCCAAACGAATAGTTTGTGTTTATGTCTGCATCTAGGTTTAACAGTTGTCCTTGCCCTGCCCTCACCGGAATGCAAGATGTTTTCTTCTGTATATCGACCCCACGAGACGGAGTGTTCCATGTTTTACCGTTGCGACTTCGGACGATGGATAAAGTTCGAATGTGGGGAGGGTACTGTCTTCAACGTGCTTCACAACATCTGCGATTGGCCCTACAATGTCAACTGTCCACAACGTAAGTTGCACTGTTAACTTTATACCAAACTTCGGGATTTGAGTGCGGCGGTCTTAAAGGTAATTTATAGTACAATCGCTTGTTGATAATACATCAATGCTACAGGACTGATAAGAGCTGTTGTTCCAATTATCAAGACAATTCCATCAATCTCATGGTTCGGGTTCAGAATACATCGATGAAGGGTTCGAAATTGAGTTGCAAAGTTCTCATTGTCCTAGGATATGTAATAAAAGGAACATCAATTATTTGTTGTAACTTCAGTCTTGATTGTCTAGGAAATCACGATTAAAGATTACTGCAAATACCACTACCAATATGGACATAGTCCTGATGCTGTACAGTACCCTCCGCAAAAGTGCCATAGCTTTTAACAAACCCGCTTTCGGTGACAACATCATTATGTGTGTAGATTTTACAACGTGTCTCAGTTACTGCATTTGCATCCGATGGCATCAACTTGGGCGGCAACTAATACCTGATTTGGAGAAAAAGAAAAGAAAATCTAGTCGTGTGCGACAAAGACGGCTTTCAAGCGTATATTTATGGCCACATGAGATTGCCACACTTGATTCGTCTTCATGTCGATAGCCGAGGCTTACGTTAGTAAGTGTCTCGTATTGAATGAATTTTGGTATCATCTTCTCATGGTTTAGATAAGATAAGATAAGATAAGAAAATCTTTATTGTTCCAAAAGGGAAATTTGTTTTGTATAATTACAATTCTCCAGAAATGCGATGACAACTAATTACATAATATTCAAAACAATTCATATCCATTGTCGGAAAATATTGCTAAAAATGCCACAAACATAAGCATTAAATTATTGCAGTTTGGATAGGATCTTTCAACCGATTAATTCAAATTGAATTTGTTCTCTTTCAGCTACGACTAAAGCCTCAACGTGGTCGGTTTGTGAGGAACATGCCCGGAGGCCAGCTGAAAACCCCGGATGTACTCAGTTCTACGTGTGTAGAAACGACACGTGGGTCCTGTATAATTGCCCTCGGTCTTACAGCTTCAACGGCGTCTCACTGAACTGCGAATCAAGTGCGCCCTGTCCAAAGCCAACAGTCACATCCGTGGACCTTGAATAGAATGTTGATGTGGGTTACGGACTATTTGTCTCAACCTAAACTGTCCAGTTTTCTGTAAAACATTTTGATAAGCTCATCAATGGTTAAAGCTGAATTCAAGAATGAGTAATTTTTCGAATATTCGAACCTTAATGTTTTTGTGTTTAATATTTTTGTTAATGAGAAGTTTTGATTTACAAGTTTTGCATGTCACGAATGTATAACAAAATGATTAAAATCTTTACAACAATGTGAAAATGATGTTGCAAAGAGTTCTGTAATCTATAGTATGGTAACTAGATAGAACAACCTGGATATATTTCATACAATCTTATTGAAATAGGATCAAGCCATTCGCTCAAACTTTTTATAATTACAATCTACAATTAACAATAATCATTGTACATCTATGTTCATAACAGCGGTATTTATCCTTAAAGTGAGCAAAACTAAGATCCTATTTGGATGAGATTGTATTCATATTTGTAAGAAAAGACCAAATATGACCTTTCTCTTCGGATGATAATTTCAGTCGAGTAGAGTTTATTTCAAATCTTGACATATCTACATCGTATTTGAATAAAAGGCTTACAAAGATATGTAACACGATTTTAAAGGAAAATGAATAGATTAACCACTTTCGATCGATCTGAGAAACTTTGAACAAAAGACCATAATTGGGCGAAAGTATAGTGGGAGGATTCACATAAAATCCATTGGCGGCCATTGAACATAAAA
This sequence comes from Steromphala cineraria, assembly GCA_916613615.1. NCBI lineage: Eukaryota > Metazoa > Mollusca > Gastropoda > Trochida > Trochidae > Steromphala > Steromphala cineraria. Next base: position 8,448,188 of record OU744728.1, on the reverse strand, counting down.
ATGGCCGCCAATGGATTTTATGTGAATCTTCATTCTTTGTCCTCTGACTAGGGTGATTGGCTTGGGTTATGAGATTAATATTGTTGACACTGTCAATATAATACATTTAGCATTAACTTACAAATATAAATAAAATGTTAAAAATATATGTAGGACTCGAATCCATGGCAGGCCTCAAATCCGTGGCGGATTTCCAAATCCATGGCAGATTTTCAAATGCATGGAAAATTGCCGTACCTATCAAAAGCTGTGGCGGATTTTGTATTGATTGTGATGAGACATTTTCAGCTGGGTAGAATTGTGTTACCAACATTCAATTTATGTGTTTACCTACATGTACTTAACCCTTATAGTGCCCCAGGACCATATATGTGCCCCTCCCCCCAAACTCCCCATAATGCCGCAGGACCATATATGGTCCCTAGCCATAACCCAATATACAGCCTGGGCTGTTGAAAAAATCCTGCACCGATTCAAGTTGACAGTCATTTTTTTAGAATCTATATAAACATAGCTTCAATTTGGTACCACGTTTGCAATATAGAACACAATATTAACAGAGATATCATGCTTTTCACTAAATAATTCTATCGAGACACATATGATCCCTGGGCATGGCCATTGGGGGTAGTTTTCTACAATGCAAATGAAAAATTATATCAATCAATTGAAGTTCACACCTATTTTTAAATAATCTCCATAACAAAGTCATCAATGTGATACCATTTTTACACTATTTGGCCAGATATTGACAGAGATATTAAGTTTTTAACAAAATACAATGATAAGGACACATATGGTCCATGGCCATGGCCGATAGGGGTTAATCCTCTTCAATGCATGGGTAAAAATATCTCAACCAATTCTAACTGAAACCCACATTTTCAGAATCACTGTCAAATTAGATTTAATTTGATACCACTTTTGTAATACAAAACCTGATATTAACAGAGAAATTTGGTTTTATTAAAATACCTATTTGGGACACATATGGTCCTTGGACATGGCCGATGGGGTTAATTTTCTCAAATACTAGTGTAAATAGTTCACCAGCATAACAGACAAAATTAATGAAACAGGAAAAATCCCAAGTATTACCAAAATCTACAGTATCTCTAGTTTTGAAATCACATATTGACAATGGAAAATGCATTCTAATAATTAATGAACCGACTTAATTAATTATTACTTTTGATTTGGTAAAAATGGCCATCATTCCTTGACTAAGGAAAATTACTATGATCCATTACTTGCTCCTAGATTTCTTTTTCAAATGTAAATTCTTGACAAAACATACTATATGGGTACTGAAATCGATATCATACACGAATATGGTAATCAATCAGCAATAATATGCAGCAGACCTTTCCAGAAGTATTTGGCAAACCAGCATACGTCACTGCCAGCTCTTGAATGGAAATAAACAAAATGGCCAGTCAAACTGGCAGCGGACAGAGTAGACCCTACATCTGATTCTAATTTGGATATTTTGTTACACCCATGATGTTTCGCGAAATGTAATGACTGATACATTTTCTACAGTTGATAAACGATGTACAGGTCATGCGTATCATTTGAATTATCGTAAATCCAAAAATTGCGGGGCCGCATAGTAAAACAGTCCAACACTTCGGGTCACAGACAAATCTGATCGGTACAAAAAAGTTTCAAAACGATTCGCGACCTGACAGCCCATGATTTACATCGAACAAATAAGTAACGTTACCTGAAAATACCATCGAAAGATAGCATTTTAATTTTTTTTTATGTATGAGTCCATGTTTTCATGATTTGATGAGTGCAAGATTGCAAAACGTATAATTTTAAAATGAAGTACACGTTGCATTGCGCGGCTGTTTTGTTGACAGAATGGCGGTGACATTGTAGATACCACTTTCGTGAGATCTTATTTCTATTAGCTAATTTGGTACGGACGTCTGTTGGTTTTAGTGAAACGAAAGAGTACATCACATTACCATTTTGATATTTATGTTTGCCTCGAAATGTGCTAAATATAGAATAAAATTTAACGGATTGCAAAAGTCATTTCCATAGCGTTAATTACTCTGGATAAATATATTTTAACCATGATTTTTTCCTATGAAAATAATAATCATTATGTCAAAATAGTGTCATTCATATGTCATTGTCATATATTTTTTATTTCAAACTTTGAGGATGATTTTAATCGATTTATTTGAGGAATAAATAAGCCAAGGATTACGAGAGTTTGTTTCAACTTCAAATCGAACCTTCATTCTAGCGCGGAACAATCACCTGTCGTCTGGTGAACAGCACGAGACCCGCGAGTCGTGACGTCTTCGCATGTTCTGCCGTCATATCCGGTCTACTTTGCTCGTGACCATTAGCGCTATTTATAGTACGGGAAATCCCTTGTTGCCGAAATAATAAAAATATTTTTAAAATCCTTTTGATTACAATGACAGTGACCTTGGCAATAAAAATCTAGATGATGACGGCTGACTCGTGTCATGTCGAGCTTTGGTTTTGCTGCCTTCTCATTGAATTTGACATTTTCTTATATTTATCAAAGCCATATATATATCTTAATTAATATGATACGCTTACAAAAATACTGAACAGGAATAAAATGAAGTGGCATTCTGGAAATTATGTCTGAAATGTATACAGTATTCCTTAAATCTTTCAAATGAAAAAAAACCCAGTGATCAGGGCGCATGTCTTCAATTTATAAGGGCCATCGCACATTTCCTATTGTAGGCCTTATAATAAATATCAACATGCATGTTTATTGAAAAAAAATACATTAATATAAAACAAAATTCTGTATACATCCTCGATTTTTATTATATTTTATTCTATTTTCTCTATTAATTCAATCCCATTTTAACAATCTATTTTTTTCATTTGAATTATTTCGTCCAACTGATAAAGAGTTTTTACGATATTTTAATTTAAAAATTATGCAAAATTAAGGGGTATCTAGTCTCAATATGATTTTTAAATTGATTAATTTCTTGAAATATATTAAGAACATAGTTTTTTTATTTGTCATTGATTGTGAATTTATGAATGAATCCCTGGATGCATTACAACATCTGATATAATAGAGAATGTGAAACAAATTGTGTGCTTATAAAAGTTTGATCAAAAAACAAAAAGTTACTGGTCTATTCACCAATATGATCTCAAAATTGAAACCCATAGTTCGCTGAGCTAGGGGCGTGGCCAGTAACAGTCGACGCTGAAGAGCGTCAATGTTGGCTTTCTCTTGATAGATATGAAGAACATTATAGTTAAAAGTGTTGCTTGATAAATTTTAGGCACCCGAGAAATTTAAAGAGTAAACACTGAAGTACGACAACCTTCCCACCATATTTAATGCGCGAATTTCATCGTGCATAAAGTGCATCGAGTGGACGACCCGTCAATCAAGTCGGCCGTTTTCGGGAAGCAGGCCTGTTTTATCTTTAAATATTTTAGTCATTTTCTTCCATGTCAAGTAAAGACATTATATCCAGTTGATCGTATATATAGTTTGCAACCTTCCTTTGTGTTATTCAGGGCAAATTATAGTTAGATTTGTTATTAAATCTAATTTTGATTTTGATGACTTTTTTAACCAAGCTGGTGTTTTCCTTTTTTTTGTTTTAACTCGAGAGTATAGTTTGATATACGTCTGGCAGTGACCAAATTTGCTTGATATATTATGGATTTATTGAAGGTTATATTATATATATGTTTACCACAATTTAAACTGTGATTGAGATTGAAAATACCTGCTAATGTTAAATCTATGTGGAAAAGGAATTCTGCCAATTACGCAATACCAAAAATGCCGTGATGTCTTCTCGCTATTTTTTCGCGCTTTTGTCTGATCGATCGTTTTGAATTTTCTGTTAGAACATACATGGAAAACTGTTCCAATAGTTTGCTTATGAATTCTAATTTGATAATCTGTACTTTTTCATCGTTTTAGTTTATTGTACAACAATATATATTGAGTTGTTTATGCGCTTGCAAAAATGCGGCTCAAATCATGATTCTGTCTGCTTGAAACTGCTTTTGTTTTCGACCTTGTGATAGCAACATAATTTCAGCTCTAATGTTTCCGAAAGTTATATCATTTTCAAGATCGAAACCAAAACTTTCTGTTGATGGAAATTCAGTCATGTGCACCGGCTGTGGAAAACTTGCAAGGACTTTGCGTGCACCGTACATTTACTGCATTTAGTTTGTCTATGACGTCACGGCGAACAATGTTAAACAAATGAAAACAAAAGATAACTTGTATTATTTCGTGAACAATCGGTGGCATGTAGGAAGTAAACACATCAACGTGATCACTAAAATCCGCTTTCTTGATACATGACAATTAAATTACTTTGTAGATAACGGCAATTTAATTACAATCGATGAAACAAGGGTATGCTAACGTTCCTCGGCTAAACATTTGTATGAAAAACGTCTCTGAAGTTTATAATTAGATTAAATACATTTTTATTGTTGTCACTTATGATTTAAAATTACATTGATTGAATGGTAAACAACTCAGCTTTCTTCACTTAAAATTTCATGAATTTCCGAACATAGATAACGCCTCAGGGACATTTTTTGTCAACGTTGACCAAAATCTCGAGTTTACTCCAAAAGTTAGCGGCACTGCGTGAGCGCATAGCGTCAAAGGCCGGGCACTATAAGGGTTAACTGTATTATAGGCCAAAATCTGCAATTGGTCAATAAGTAATGCAATCGGTACAACAATATGTTCGCCACTAAATTAATATCTTTAGGAAATTAGCCATTTGATTCTCGTTAGACTGACTTTTTTAGCAGTTAGATATTTGTTGACTATCTTTTTTTAACCCTTGGATCCGTATCGACAATGTTTTAGGGTTAGTTTGTCTAGTGCAAGGGTCGGTGACGTATATTATAAAGTGGCGAACATATTTGTACAGTGAACCTATAACGCTAACCCTAACCCTAACCGTTAAGAAATCCTTTAATATGAATCCAAGGGCTAAAGTAGATATTTATTATGAATCCAAGGGCTAAAGAAGATAGTTTCAGCGAATTTATGACTAAAGAAGACAGTTGTAATGAATTCAAGGGCTACAAAGGAGAGCTGATATTGTTTCCAAAGCTTAAATAGCCAGAATGACGGAAATAAGTAACATAATGCAATTGGTATTATGCTATCTCGGGCGGCAATAGCGGCTGAATTCTTTTCTTTCTGTTGGAAAATATCTTGCTTTCCCAATGAACATGCAGCGGTTTCGTCTGGCGACGCGAACAGTTAGCGATTATGACGTCATCCGTCAATGACGTCACTTAACATGACGTCAATAAACAATCAAACAATCAAACTCGCCATAGATACGGAAATCCGCCATGGATTAGAGACCCGCCACAGATCTGAGTCCTACATATATATATATATATATTATCAAAAAACGTGTTACTGCCCCTTTAATAATCTTTTCCAATTTCTCCAGATAAACATTATAAATATCAAATGTATCACTTAGAGGGTCAAACATCTCATAGAAAGCTTGAGCACCAATAATTGTAGGCCAAAATATCCACTTGCGACCATTTTTGCCCCAAACATCTTTCCCTTATTATACTGCATTTAAGAAATATTTTTCTTTTTTGTCCGAATTTACAATTCACAACGAAAGACCCTTCTTTTTAATAATAGAAGGATGAATCAGATTTTTATAACAAAATATATTGGAAAATGAAAGAACTTATATTTTCAAAATCAAATTTGTACATGCCTATTTCACTTTTTAAACTATACATTTCAAGTAGATAACTTGTTTTTCTTATAACTTGAATTTCAGTATTACGTTATATTTTAAAAAACTATTAAGTGTTTCTTATACGGGTAGGAATTCATAATTGGCACGTTCATTCGCATTTTGAAGCATTGTCTTGACATATGACATCAACATCAACAGATATGTACATTTCAAACATTTTCATTGTTTAAGAAAACGATGCTCCATATTCAAAGTTTGAGTTCCAAGACACTTGTTACAATCTCAAAATGAAAAGAGTCGCTTCATGAAAATTTGATAACGAAACAGTCTCAAAGGGTACTTGTCATGATAATCTTGCAAATGAAATGATAAACCTGCTGAAACAAGCATTGTTGTCTTAAACTAGATGACGTCATAGAGATAGGGGTATCGATACTTAGTTCTCTAATGTGAGAATGAATGATAAAGATGAATTGAACGGATTTAATTTGAATTTATGAGTGTTTGAATTGACTTTACTTCTTATGCATAAACATAAGAATGTAAACAAACATTCTGCATCTTCAGTTAACAAAGCTTACCAAGAAAAGCGTCACCGTTAAGATAAAAAAAATCCCACTTAAAGAGAAATATAGTTTAGATGTCTATGTCATACAAAGCAAGGCTACTTGTCGAATTTAGATGTTAATGTTTATACGATGTTCACACTTATTAAGCACTAGCAATTCTAAATGTCTAAACATCCCCACTGTATTGCGTTACATATTATCATTATTATACTAATAACACAAATTAACTCATCTACCGACACTAGCACTGGTTGTATATAATGGAGTTTATTTGCAATACTTATCAATGTCAGAAACTGAGAGCAGAGTTGGTATTCTATCTAAGAATATTTGATGAAGTTTCAACTCATTTCAATGAAGCAATGTTTATGTTTTCCTTCATACATTTTTTTTATAAAACATTTAATATTGGTCTTTTTGTTGTCAAAAGCTGATGAGCGCTGACAAACAGTAGAAGCATGGTATTTGTGTTAAACCAAATGCATTCCAATACTATATGATAAACTATTCACTTCAAACGAATGGATTGGCAATTCGAAGGATTCAATGTATGAATTTTCGAGACTATTAGGCCCCTTTAATAACTTTGGCGATTTCGAAGGCATAAGTGCATATAGCAGTTGAAGACATCAATGAAAAATAAAGCTCAATCGTGTTTACTTAGATCAATTCTTCTATTGAAATTCATTTAAAAATACTTAGATGGTACCCCTAGCAGGATAAAGAGCCGCACCCTTTCCTATCTCACCAAGCTCATGTCTCAAACAAAGGTATACAATAACAGTAGACTTTCATCAAAAAGGTTTTGACAAACAAAGACAAGGGGATATTGGAAATGTGATCCGTTCTTTGCAAGCATTTGTCTGGTCTCGCTCTACTGTCACGTAGAACATCGTTAGATATATACGGGTGAGTTCGTTAAGCACAATGTGTGCCATTGAGGACCTGTGGAGGATTTAGCCAATCAAATTGTCATAAAAAGCATTTCAGCCAATGGGACAACCCCTAAACAGGGAGGGTTTATTGATGACGTTTTGACATGATTGACAATGTTATAATGTAATATATGTGTAGTTTATTAATTTGCAAGTCTTTACACAATCAGAAGAAGTTCACAACTATATGAAGAGCACGATGAGGGTTGTTTTCATGATCGCCGCTGGTGAGTCGTCTTTATTTCTTACTATACCATAATATTAAAGGCTCTGTAGCACCTTTCCTTAGGGTAGGGGGTAGCTCACCAAACGTTAGGTTACCAATCGCAAAACAATCAATTTTAATGAAGAAAAGGCGTCCCTAAATGAGCATAAGTTACGTCGTCTTTATTCTAACTATACCATTATATTAAAGGCTCTGTTGCACGTTTCTTTAGCATATAGGGTAGCTCACCAAACGTTAGGTTACCAAACGCAAAGCAATTCATTTTAATGATGGAAAGGCGTCCCTAAATAAGCATAAGTTACGTCGTCTTTATTTCTCACTATATCATTATATAAAAGGCTCTGTTGCACGTTCCTTAGGGTATAGGGTAGCTCACGAAACGATAGGTTACCAATGTATGCATTTTATTTCAAATAATAAAACGCGCCCGCAAATGAGCATAAGTTAAAGTTGGCGAAAGACGTTCCTTGTGAAATGGACGCAAGCAGTTTTCACTCGATACTTTTATATTGTTTGCTTTTACGAATAACGGATTAATTAATGATATTTGATATGACCCTTTTAAAATTATCATTTGATATAAATTATTATCTGGTTTAAAAACTTAGAAGAACGAAATTATGCCCAAACGTGCTAATGTCCCTTTAAGGTGACATTTAACTGCTGAATGTAAGTTTGTATCATTACTTTGACCTATTCATCCACTAGTAGATCAAAAAGAAACGTCTTGCTATTATATACTTGTAATAATACAGGAACATATTTCACCGGGATGTGTAAAATCATCGGCCCAATACAAACTTCATGTTGCTAAAAATGTGTTCAATTTATATTTCAGTGCACAATAAGCAATTCAACTTATATATGACTTTGATCCTATGTCCCATATGCAAGAATTATTTCTAGGAATTGTGTGTAAAGTACTCTGTTAAGAAAATTTCAAAATTACAGTTGTACATGCAGTTGACGAGGATGTCGTTGGAGTCCAATATATCACATGAATCAAATGAGTTATTTTATCGAGAAGATTGGTTATTTACGAAAATAAAGATGAAAATGCTCAACTGTTCAGTTTATTGATGTTATAGAACTTAACTACTGAATTTTATTCGAAAAAAAACAACAACTGGTGGACGCCAACGAGTAAGTTTAAATTCAGGAGATGAAGAGACAAATTCAGTATACTTAGTAAAGGACGTAGAATCCTGTCTTGGAAATATGTAAATCATATTGTTTTCCTTTATCACTAAATCAAGTAAATAGATCTATTGGGCATTTTGGGATTGATATGCAAGTTTTGCGGGCTGATTGATTTACCAATTTATTGCATAATGATAAATAAAACTCAAATTTAGAAAGCTGTATATATTCGTAACATAAATTTACAGAAATATGAAATGATTTAAGACAGTAATGTAACCCTCATTTTTTCACATTACTGAAAATAGTCCCTAATACAATTGACCAGTGACAATATGATACATCGTTACTGTAGCCTGATAGACAGTTTATTTCATTAGTAAAACATAGTATTTCATTGCTGATCATAATGAAAATATTTCATGTCATTTGAACTTCGTTATGGTTTAATTTTCATGCATACACCGGGACATACATTCATTCATTGGTTGCAAATAAGGGAGATATTTTAATGTTTAAATTTTTTGCCACTAGGGCAATCTGCCGGAACCCCAGGATCTAGGCGTAACAGACTGAGCTGCCTCTGTGGGGAGAAAATGCGGAACATAACAAACTGTAACATTTGTCGATATCGATCTTAATTTATTAAGATTGTGAACTCCCATGGCCATTATCAAAAGCCATTATGTATTATCTTATATATGATAAGCAAAACTGAATTCCTAATATATTTCTCCTGTTCCATCATTCCTTAACGATATTGTTATGATTACTATCCTCACAAGTTCATTCACGACTATGATTGTCAATTTCAACAGCTAGTGGCTGTGGCAACGCACGTGCAAATGCACGATCTTGCTGAAGGAGTGTATTAATCTTCTTGTTTATCCTATAATATTATTATTATTTTATATTACATTTAAAGTGAAATCATATTCCACAGTTTAATGTGCAAAATATTTTGTATTGACCACATGGTGACGTAATGCATTTGTTGCTACAACTCTCTTAATTGGTCATTTGATTTGGATACAGCACATGTGATTGGCGCGGCTTCCCTTTGAAAATATCAACAGTTATAAGGTTGATGCCTTTGGGCATCAACCAATAACCATCATAATGGTTTTTCAGTTCAGTTCATTACAGTAATTTGAAGCAGTTTAATGGGGCAGTAACATGATTTAGGGGAAATAGTAAGGGGATGTCAGAAAAATGAAAATTAATTCATTCCAATTGAAAGACAATGTCTTTAAACTAAATGAAACAGTGATAATTCAATTATATAATGTTTAGTTTAGACATTCGATTCCTTTTTCTTACACAAACTGAATTAAAAGTGTTCACACAAAATGGCCGCCAATGGACTTTAGGTTAGTCTTTATACTTTGTCTTCTGACGATGGATGATTGGTTTGTGATATGCGATTTTTGACACTATCAAAATAATACATTTAGCATTAACGTTCAATTATCTATGAATAATTTGAAGTCTCTGACTTCAACGTAATTTCACCTCTCATTTACAGACTTCACAAAGACGAAGTCTTTATGGTCAGTTGGTCTGATTACTAGTATGTATGTACATCTTGATTTTGTACCATTCATCTGACATTTGATCATTGTCATAATTTGTAATTCTAAAGGTGAATAACAAGTATATGGAAACAATTTGATCTTTACTGTGTTTTAATTAGTTTTGTAGCTCTTATTAGAGACACACAGAAATTTCCCTACTCTGTGAGGATTAAACTTTAGATAAAATTATTCAGGATGAACATGCACGTCTATCGAGATGATGTGAAGTTAGCTCAGAACATATTGTATATCTGCACCTATGTGGATCACAAAATAATCATTCTCTTGGACATTTAAACTTCAGATACAAATATCAATTAAATCAATTGTAATTGTATTTTCTTACAGGATTTGTGGCACTAGCAACATCCCAAACGTGCAATCTCGGTGAATTCAAAGTGCACGAGTCTGACTGTGCCATGTTTTACAAGTGTGACTTCAGCGGATGGGTTGAGTTCAGTTGTGCCCCCGGGACAGAGTTCAACCCCTCCATCAACAACTGTGACTGGCCACACAACGTTAATTGCGCGACAAGTGATTCAACAGGTTGGTATACATCTTATATTTAGGCTTCCCTTATGATCACTGCACAAACTTCCTTGACAGAGAAATCGTATAGACATACAAGACACTGCATAATCGACACTCCCGCCCCTGTGTACACATATAAATGACAAACATTGATGTAGTTTATATAATGCATTTTAAGAGTGAGTATCACCATTTGAAAATTTATTTGTTCAAATTTCCTGTTGAATATTAGCTATTGACATATGTATTAGCTCTTAAAGCCGTGTAAGATTCCAGATTGTAATATTGATACGGCAATACTGAATAAGCGTAACAACACAATGCAAGTATTACGTCAAAGAAATATTTAGTTTGTACGTAATGGTGTACGCGGACCGTCATATTGGCTTTTCTGTCGCGGAAGAATTAGCTTAAGTACATTGTTGGCAATTTGGCTTTATTTTTAGGGCGAGTAATAAACAGAATACTAAACTTCCTTCTATTTAATACTATTGCACGTTTTATACAGATTCACTGACTTGTTTAAGAAAATGTATTTTCACAATCAAACAACATTCACAGCCTCTTTGTGGAATCGAAATATATTGTTTGAAATCTATAATTTGTGTACAAAGCATCCTCCATATGATATATGACCTATGTTCCCCAGCAAGCGACACCTGTAGCCCCCTCGGTTCACTCAAGAAGCACGAGACCGAGTGTGGCAGATTCTACAAGTGTGACAACAATGGGTGGGTGGAGTTCAGTTGTGCTTCCGGGACAGTCTTCAACCCCTCCATCAACAACTGTGACTGGCCCTTTAACGTCGATTGTTCATCAGGTAAGTGAATTTCAAACTTTAAAAAGAATGCCGTGTTTGGTACCTCATTAACTCACTGCAAAAGTCAAACCTGTTTTACTAAACCAGATTGGATTGAACCAATACCCCCAGTCAAGTGTTCTGACAGTACCAAAAGCTTCTTTTTATCAACAAGCCAATGTGGTCTTTATTTTAATTAGGAAAGACATTTCTTTATTGTCTAATAATAAAAGTATTGGGTTTACTGCTTAATTTAATACAAATGAACTAATATTATTTTATTATCTATACAGATTACAGTGTTTGTCCATCTGAACCTGAATCCTTGTTTTATGACACGAATGTGTGATTTCGGGGATCGCGTTTAGTAGAGTTGACAATCAATTAGGCTTGACCGTCCGAGAACAACTTTACTTAACTTATGAGATGGACTTGATGACCAGGCTTTATCATCCGAGATTGAAATTAGCGATTTAAGCTTGACCTTCCGAGATTGATTAAGTGAACTAGGTTTGACCATCCTACATTGTTTTAATGAACTAGGTTTGACCATCCGGAATAGTTCGAAAATCCGAAATGAATTTAACGAACAAGGCTTGACCATCCAATATTGACGTAATTACTCAACGACGGAATAAGAATACATTCTGCACCATGCATCTGAAGGTTTTGTGAATCGCACTTTAGATTCTAGACATTATTATTTAATTTTAGGTATGATGATCTGCATCTGAAATCAAAACAAAGCGTGAAGACGTTGATATTCCTTATCAGTCGTCGATCGTAAAAATAGAATCTATTCAAATAATTTTTGGTTTAGTTTCAGATACGACCACCAGTGGTATGTATGAAATAATACTTGGTCCCTTACAGTCAGTTTAATCAGCCATAAATATTGAGCTTTCATTGCTGGTAATGATAAACACGGTATGTCAAGTATTTCCAGTCTCCAATATCTCAAATAATCTGTTACTAGATATTGATGTGTACCTACCTACCTACTTCAAAATCATCTTGCAGTGAAAAGACACCATCACGTTTTCAAATATCAATCAATCAAATATCTTCTTACATCGGTGACTTTTTTTGTCCTGTAAGAAACTTGTGTCTATCACACGAGAACGAACTTTAATCTTTTTAAAGGTAACGGAGACACTCATTAGTTTGAACATCTTATCTTACTTCCCATGAAACCAATTAGATCCTTTATTTCTAATTCTACATTTTTATATCTAAAACCCGCTCTTGGAACAGAGGATACTATGGAAAATGGACATCTTTTGATGTAGTTTCTTTTCATTCTACAGTGATTCATACTTTTCTAAAGCTTACATGGTGTTCAATGTAATCATGAATTTGAGTTATTAGTGATTTTAGTCAAAGCCACGACTATATTTTTGTTTCAGCCACCCCCAATGATGGTATGTATTAAATACTTCATGTTTTTTATTTCGACTGTTTAGCTTTAGGATAAAATATTCTAAGACGTGACAATTGAAATATCTTGAATCAAAAATTCACATTAGTCAAAAATACATTATGTTCAAAAGATAAATCAATATACTCCGTTAGTTGTTATCAAAGAAATGCCTTTGTTTCCAAAAAGCCCCCTGACTGTGGAACATTAAAAAGTCAACACAAAATAGCACAAGTAATGGATATACCCACACTTCCCGAGGTGTATCGCTCAATATACTTCCTGTTTGAATCGTGGGTCTCCTAGGCGTAGCGGAGGTGAAGTGTCTGCTTAACAATATGAATTTGTTAATAGATGTTATGAGTTTTGAAGATGTTATGATTCTTGAATTGATATGATTTAAACATATTTATTCATTATACCCCATTCCGGTCGAGTTATATTTGACGGAAAAGAGCTATCGTCCCTTCTCTGTGTATATATGTCTCGACCTTTTAAAGATATTAACAATACTCTTCTTATTACGTTTTAAAAACAATAAACTTACTTCTTTACATTAAAATTTGATACAAACTAATTCCTATACATAGGAAAATACAACAATCTGGACACAACAAAAAGTACCGTTTCCTGTATCAATCCTTTAGGACCTCAGCTGATAGAGATGTTGCGTCGCAACATGAAGGGCCCTTCTTCTTATTACGTTTTAAAAACCTGAACTGACCTCTTTACATTAAATATGGCACAAACTAGAACATATAGCCTTCAGATAGATAGAGACGTTGTGTCGCAACATCAAGGTTCGACTCCGACTTTGGCCGTTAACATTTCTCAAAAATTTTAAATTTTACAACCGTTGATTTGCCAAAGTTAAAGATATCTTCGTCTGACTTAATGTGGGTGTGCAATAAAAAGTAGGTTAAACAAGTTGAGGTGTATCGGTCAATACACCTACAGTTAGAAACCATAGCAACGAGACCAGAAGTTTGGTATTACAAAAGTGATTATCCTTCTTTTGTACGTCCAGACGAGTGTGTAGCCAACAGCGCCTACGAGGCGGTCGAGAGCGACTGTGGTCACTTCATGGCGTGTCCGAATGGTGTGTTGACCACCTTCCAGTGTCCGAAACTCGTCCCCCTCTTCAACAGCGACAAACACGAGTGCGACTACATCTACAACGTTCAGTGTGGTGAGATTTTAAATACGTTACTTATACTTGGAATCACAATGTATATCTGATCCTGAGCTGACTTATCTCTACACCTTCAACCTTATTTTTGTTGATAAATCGAAAGGATAAACAGACAAAAATCAAATCTATGGGTGATAAACTATGATTTATACAATGGCGACATTTAGCGTGAATTGCCAAGATTAGAAGAATCCTAACAAAATGTTAAAAAGCGCGTCCTCTCTGTTTAGCTAAAGTTTAAATTGCCACAGTTGATTCTCATCACTCGATAATGCATTCACAAATGCACATGATAATGAACTCAATCATTCGCTCAGACATACACTTATACATACCATGAATAAGAATATTCATTTAATCATGTCTTTAATCATACAATACTAAATAATTACATTACATCATTCACTCAATAGTTCCCTAATCCATCGATAAGATCATGCATTTGAAATATGTTCTAAATCACGTAGACAGTATTCCCTTATTCATGCATTCAATTTTCAATCACTCTACCATAGAATCGTTCATGCATTTTTAAGAAACGCATAATCATAAATACAATCATGAACTCTATTATGCATCCATCAATCATTAAGAAATAAACTCAAACATGCACTCAACCATTCACGTGTTGCAGGTGCGAGGCCCGTGGTGTGTACGGAGGACGATACAGGGTTCGGCGAGGACTCGGAGTGTCGGGAGTTCTACGTGTGCAAGAGCAACTCGTGGAGTCTATACGTGTGTCCCGCCCCCTACCGCTACAACGGAACCACCTGTGTGGCGGAGTCCGAGTACTACTGTGCATCTGGTAAGCTGTTGTCACAGGTTTGAAATTGAGGGAGGGAAGGATGTTCTCGTGGTTCTTTTGTATGCAACGGTCTTTTAGCACTGTTCCCATTTAAGTCATTCTCTCCCCTCGGAGGCAGATCATATCATGAAATGTTGAAACAGCCTTTGTTAAATTACGCCGACATCCGTGGGTTCCGACAGTTTCCCCTGTCGGACAAAAGTGCAACACAATCCATTTGAATTTCTTTCTCAAATGACAACATTTCTCCAATGGAAGTGGTTCATATCACAATGCCTTTGCCATGATTCAGTAGCTAAAATGAAGATTTAAGAACAGCGTTGCTGGTTGCAAAACTTACTTTGACTGCCTCCAATCAGGCATCCCCCATCTATCCTACAAACTGTATTCTAGTGCAAATATCATGTAATTTGGAATGTCTTTGAGACATCTTAGCAATAATTTTGAAATTTTACTGCATAACTTAAAATTCAGTTTGCATCAACTTATTCGCATGTCATACCTCACAGATAACCGTAACAAATTTGGCAGGTCATTGAAGTGACCAGGGGTCGAAATTTCGAAAACACTGCTTTCTATTTTTCTCTACAAAACCCTTCATAACTGATCAACAGCTTAAGATCTTGTCTATATTTGTTCCATTGCACTTTTTTTCCTACACAGTTTCAATAGATCATTTTAATCGAAATTTAAGAAAATTCGAATTTCACAAGTATGACCCCATCGGTCTATTTAACCATGCCAAATATCGACATTCAGCACCAGTGACGAAACGATACCGAAATATGGTTTGGAAATGGTTGTTGTACACATGGACAAATGGTAATCTTCTGTAAGTGGTCTTGGAATTATTTTGTGGACGGCAAAACGAAACCCAAATTACATGATATTTGCACTAAGATACACAAGCAAGTGAACCAACTTAAGATACGCAGCTGTAGACTAACACCAGATTATTGCCGGGAAAGAAAAGATTTCGATTATCTTAATCTTAAGAAACCTACAAGTGACAACAAATGAGAGCCAATTCTCGACTGTGTTATTAATGATTTGGGATTTAACGTGTTTTCAGAAATATTTCAGCTTTTCAAACAGTGAATGTTACCATCTAAAACAAATAAGATAGGGCAGGATCGAAAGGTTGAAACTAAAAGAAAACTTTCACCTTAATTCTATCCATCGACCTGTCCACACAACAAGGAACATGTAAACTCCAGCTGACATAGCTTTGGGAATCGCCGAAGCAAAGAAACCATCACACCATGATGAATAATTGAGTTTCCAAACTTTGTTTCAGCATCTTCCAGTACCCCAGCTACTACAACCACTACGACTACAACTACATCCACCACCACGACCATAAGGCCTCCATGTGCCACTAGCCGATGTATGAATGGGGGCACGTGTTTTAACATTGGCACATCCTTCTGGTTTTGCAGCTGTCCCGCAGGATTCACCGGAAGTGACTGTGGAACTCCACTTGCAAGTATGTGAAGCATGTTTTTACCTCTGACGCAACGAAATTCGTAACGTTCGCCCTTCACAAAGGTTGCTGATGGCGTAAATTCCTGATCATTAATTTGTTGTAAGATGAGAAGTTCTAGGGTTTCCGGCACATCCATCGCACGGCACAAAAATTGCACTGCAAACTATCTGAACAATTTCAGCCAATGAAAACACTTCTCATATTGACAGCGCTCTTGTTGTCACCGAGACTTTTGTCATGATTCAATGGCAAAATTACGAGACCGTTATGTGTAAAACAGACTCAAAGTGCAAATGCACATTGAGATAAATTCTATTTTTGCCGAAGCATGCAGAAATGACCGAAACTTTCAAAATTATATCTGAGCTACCCATCTGGAAAAAGTAAATTTATGCAAACGTTTGCCACCAGTTACCGCCTTCAGTTACACACTGGAGAAAAATCAGCACTACTTATCGTGTTTATTTGAAGGAATTATTCATCCCATGCATTCAAAGTGCAATTACTAATTTTCAGCATCTACTACTTCTACAACAACTACAACAACTACACCAACTACAACACCACCCACTACTACAACTGTTTCAGGTGGGTTTATTTCAAGATTCTCTCTAAACAGTACTTGATAATTTGAAACATGATGGCATTCCATTTATTTATTCAAACATCGTGTTGGACCTCTGTCCGTAGTTCTATCCAATCGTATGTTGTGTTAGATCTGATCTGTCATGTAAGAAATATGAGCCAATCACACAAGTGGTTTATTTCAGTCAAGAGTTACGTGAACTATTCAAATCTTCAATCTAAAACAGGTGTGCAGGTTGCACATATGGCTGTTATCGTTACGTGAATTGCAACTGGACGACTTATACTACCGACAAGTAAAAAGGTAATACGTGTAGTTAAATGCCAGTGAGTGTGTCCCTGCTCCAAATGTCAACTGAATCTTATTGAGATAGAGAATTATCGTTCGGTAGGTATTCCAAAGAACCCTCTCGTGTCAGCATGTGCTTACTTGTACCCTTTGCCGCGGTAATTTTTGGAATGCGAGTTTTAAACAGAATGTGCAGTTGCGTCTTGATTTGCCCATGTATTCAGCTGCAGCGTCACATCCAATCTAAATAAATTTAGATCAACAGGTTTTATATTTGGTCATACATGTTGAGCATTACTATGAAACTTCCCAATCTGTATGTATCAGACACAATCTAAATAAATTTAGATCAACATGTATGACAAAATAAAAAATCTGTTGATCTAAATTTATTTAGATTGCGTCACATCATGTCCACCTGCTTTTAGCGGCATTCAAGTTCACAGTTCACTAATGTTTCTAGACGATAGAATTCTCTTACTATACCAGAGGTTAGTTTTGAGGAATGTGTCGAGCAACCTCCAATTAGAGAGAATGATAGTTTTCTTAGTCTATACTTTACAAAAAGTCGCCAACCACGTATTCAATATTCACGAATTTTACGGATAATAATTGGAGCTTATTGAATATCTCAATATTGAAAAATAGGTTGGCTCTTTATTAAAGCTAAGTGTACAGACAGTATATTGAAAAGGATATATTACGGTTACCACAGAGATATTAACCACGAGTTACAGAGATTAAAATAGCCGCAATCAATTGAGATACAGTTGTAGGAATAGCAAAGGGTCGAAACAAACCAATACAACAATAATCTGCCAAATATTAAAAGTTAACTACGAAAGACTAATTCAATGATAGCGGACTGACAAACACGTGGGTCATTCGTTTTTAATCAATTATATGATTTATTTCCACTTGTATTCTGTATTTGATTGTAAAGTTAATTTAGGACAATAACCACGTAAAAGCTTTTTGGAACTGACATTTAATAACAAAATGCAAAGATGCACTATTTTGTGTCAAACTTGAATTTGGATATTTGGACACAGGAACCCGATATCATAAATAAAATGTAGGTAAAACGTTGATAAGAAAGATCCAACCGCTATGTAAAACGTAGATAAGAAAGACCCACCCTTTTATATAATATTATTATGCATTTGGATGGTGTTTAATATACATTGGGTAATACATGAATTCAAAACTGTTACATTACACAATGTTAATTTTCTTAATAATTTGTAACGAAGTATTTTCAAATATTTATATATGAATGCCATGAGTTCAATTGATTATTAACATTGTGACCTTGTCGAAAAGTCAAACCTTGCGAATTCAAAACATCGCATCATCACGTTACCAAATCCAAAAAGTGTTTGACATTTTCGACTGACAAGACGTTATCCTTCTCCCCACAGTGTGGGGCCCGTGGGGTGACCTGATGCCGGGGGTGTGTGACAAGGTGTGTGGGGGTGGTCTGAGGGTTTACACCAGGACCCGTCAGTGTCTGTCTGCTGGGGGGTGTACAGGGGACAGCACTGATGTGATTCCAGGGATTCCATGCAATACAGCAGCGTGTCGTGAGTAGTCCATAGACTGATGTACCTCATCCCGCTAATCTTGCTGAAAGCATAGTTCAAATGTTTGTTCCCTCTGGAGCTATTTATTTCCTGAAACATTAAGACTCATGGTCCGCATCCCTCTAATCTTGCTGAGTTTACTTAAGACTGAATATAGTCTCTGAAATGAAACCATTGTTCAAATATTTGTTCCCTCTGGAGCTATTCATTTTCCTAAAACAGCGGGGATCAACACTTGGTACAAAACGTAGTCTTTGGAAACCAGAGGATATCTGTCCATCAAAGTTTGATGGACAGATATCCTCTGGTTTCCTTTAGCATTGCCTTATATCGCTGCTAAAAATAGTGATTATAGGGCTTATTATCCAGCAATGATAGCCATTGACAGAAGAGAAGACATTACAGTTTGGCAGTATCTAACCAATCAAATGACTATATATCCGGCAATATTTGCAGTTCCCGAAAGAGAAAACCATTGAGTCCGATAGTATCTAAAAAATCAAATGAATATCTAGCAGAGTTGTCAGTTCATGGAAGAAAGAACTGTTAAATTCGAATGATTAATAGCCATTAATAACGTGATTTGATATCAAGTATTGACAGTTTCTGGAAGAGGAAACTGTTGAAAACTAAACATATTGCTTCAGTTTCCTTTAACATCGAGATTTTATTGGTTGAAAAATGTTTGTTATTTGATTAGAACCAGTCGTAGGCGATACGAGATAAATGCCATGAAGAGGCTCAAATGGCATATCTAACAATAGATTCCAACCTTTATATTTTTGCAAGAGGTGATTACCAAACATTATTATTTGACAAAATATGCTATAAGTTTAAGAATCGATAATTTTTTTAATTCTCGTCAACGTCTTCTTACAGAATGATATATTCTGATTCATACATTATGCCATCTGTTGTTGAGATATAGATATGTATAGATATTTTCATAGAACGGAATCGAAAATATATATATATATAACAATGAAAAACATTCTGTTTTTGTTTCAGCTTGTACTTCCACCTCATGTAGTGGCTTCACGTGCACTGACGTGTCCGCCACCGAGTACACGTGCACCTGCCCCACTGATAGAACAGGGGTCAACTGTGAGACGGGTGCGTTTCTTTTATTTACAGTACGAGTGTTCAATTTAGTATTTGCGAAACTTCCGTCGAAAGGCAAACCTTTTGCGGCCCATATGTAAGCTTTGCAGGTTTACTCTTTGACTGCTTTCTCACTAACTTCGTTGAAGGTCGATATTCCAATGATCCAGATTAAATAGAAAGCGTTTTATCGTTATCCTTCAAATATAATTCCCCAGTGACAGCGCCAGTGAACGGAGCGTGGAGCGAGTGGTCCCAGATTGCCCCTAACGGAGACTGCAGCAAGGGGTGTGGGACCGGGACGAGGAACTACACCAGGACACGAGACTGCAACAACCCGGCTCCCACAAACGGGGGACTCACCTGTAGCGGGGATGCTGTGGAGATCTTCCCGGTGCCCTGTAACACACAGGCATGCCGTGAGTAGCTAACTCTCACTTGGGTTCACCGTTAATACGTTGATAGATATGCATGATCAGTTCTCTTTGACGTCACATTTGCACGCTTATAACGCAATTGTGGCGGAATCTATGACGTCATACTCCATTTAGGAGCAGGTGTCAATGGTCACGCGTTATAACCTTAAAGCCATGTGTCTGTTAACACCGTTAACCACTGTCGACTCGTACAATAATATGATGTGCGAACCATACTTAATGTTCCTTGTTTTTTTCACATACATTTCTAATCGGACCTATCTCGAAAACTTTACCGGTTTCTTTGGAATCTGAACAAAGAAAGCATTCATCTAGAATATTGTAATGTTTTATGGTATTGTCGTTTTGCTACAAGGCTTTTACAACCAGTGTTGGCTTTTAAGTAGAATCGTCTCGTGGGTCTTGGCAAATTTCAATCCTTTCCTGAATCCTGAATATTTTCCTCTATTAAACTCGTTTAAAAAAACTTTAATCGCTTTTTAGAGAAACTGTTTTAGCAAACTAAATATGAAAATAAGGATCATAGATACCCACTGTTACATTTGAGAATTTACCGTACAACGATACAACATTTGTGTCTCTTCCCCAGCAACCTGCGACTACCCGTGTCCCGCCAATGGACAGATCGCCTACCCGAATATCACGGACCCTGCCAGTGTTGTAGTTTGTATCTTGGGAACTCTGCAGAACCTAGAGTGTGGGCCTGGCGAGACATACAGCACTCAGTACAACAGATGTTGTATTGACGTTAATAACTGTCTTTGAGCTGAAAATTCAAATAAACCTTTCTGCCATTTGTTACACTCGATTTGTGTTGTTCCTGATAATAGCTTGTGTACATTAAGTTTGATGAAATACAGAGTGTTCTAAGAAACGAAAACATACAATTTTGCCTCTATCGGATACGAATTCCTTATAGGCTTCCTGTACTAGCGGTCTGACGACAGCCCGCATTGACGCATGTTCTGTGACCAGACTAGTTCAAACTAATTGTTACACTATTGTTATCATCAGCGAACCAATCATTTAAAAAGCATTATAGCGACGACCTCGGTTAATGAATATTTCACTTGCTATATTAGTCCCTTGTTTCTTATACCAAAAGGGGGCAATGTGATTGGCTTACGAACATGTGTCATACCATGCGACTATTAAGGCAGTTTTCAGGTCATTGTGAAGAGGAAACTATATAGAAGCTTGAGTTCATATCCAGGTGGAGACAATGTTAGAAACAAATATGTTATGCATAGGAAATACCGTGTATGTCGATTTAAGTCAGACAGTGCCCCTTTTGTAACGTGGGGTTCAGGAATTGAATTTCTTAGCTATTATGCGATGTAACAGCGATAGTTGACATTGAATGACCCTCACTACGACTGGATCAGAATAACAAAATATGAAAGATGCCTCTTGAGATGTGGTTCTATCGGATATATTCTTAAATTATTTATATATATTTTTTATTGATATATAAGTATCTTAAGTAGCTAGACTATAGTTTGTCCGACGATTGCGACACAGAACACTAGTGAGTGCACCAAACTCGGAGTTACAAATATGAAATGATCCAGTGCATTTAACATTTCTATTTATTTATACATGCATTAGAATAATCAAGTAGCGTACATTAGTTCTAAAGGATAAACAGTGCTGAGTGTCATTATTCATCAGCGCTACTGGTTTTGAAAGCTTTGATGCATGACGACGAGATACTGTTTATCATTATTATGATTTAACTTGTTATTCTTGATGTTTAAACGATTCATAAGTTTTTCATTACTTAATTCTTCATTATTTTAATGAACAGCGTTGTTCAATCATAGCAGTTGTCCTGCATTCAAAACCATTTGTGTAGTTGTTGCATATCTCAAGTCATACACTGATACTTCGTCAATACCTTAACGCCATAAGAATGGTACACGAATTTACTCTAGGTGTATTTAACTACACACGAAGAACCAAAACTGAACTCACTTTTCATTACCTTTGACGTCAAAGAAACTGCTATACATGGCGACAACCTTCTCCACTTAAACAAGCACGACTACACTACTTCCTTGTGTCTCATACCATCACTTACTGAACCTTGTTATAAAAATGACCACTCTGCGATTTCATTTAAACTTTCAGGCCTCTCACACGGAAACAAGTTTTTAGAAATTTAACAAATGTCTATTTAATGGCCAGACAAATGTCATAATTTTCCAGACAGTTGAGTTATACAAACTTAATACGAATATTAACAGTATGAATGACCCACATCTTTTCAAAGCTCATCTTTTGATAATAAGAGGATAACAATTTGATATTCTTCAACTCTGAAAAGGATTAGAATAAGAAAGAAAAGCTACTTTGTGAAGATATCAATGTAAAAGAAACACACTTTGTTGAATCAAATAAAGAATAAATGAAGGCAGATCTGACTAGCGAAATTAAAATTGTACAAAAGAAGCTTGAAGAAATATGTGAAACCAAAATTCAAGGATCTACCATTAAGTCGAAAGCTATATGGATCGAACAAGGTGAAAAGCAAACTTCTTTCTTCTTCCTATTGAAAAAATCTCTTAATGAATCATTTTCAAGTGTTGAAGATGGGAAAGGAAATATTTTTACCACCAAATCTGAAATACACAATGAATTAAATTGTGTTTACCAAAACTATATTATGAGCACGACATATCTCATATTAATCTTGATAACCTCCTAGATGATTTAAACTAAGTCACAGTGTATCATCCAATATCGAAGGTTAACTTAGCAAGATGAAATACTAATCGCCCTTAAATATCTTAAGTTATTTTGGTCTCATCAAGGATATTGCCTTGTAATATCTCTTTATCACTGATACGGAAATTGAGAACAAATAATCATCCAAAAGCAAGGACTCTTAAAAGTTAGTGGGTACCTAAGGGAGATTAGCCTACGCAATACGTATTGGCCTCAAATCTCATTTCTTTGAGTATTTTATAAAGTTGCCTTCATGGCTATCCCAAAACGAAACAAGTCTGTTGTTGACACGTTGATCAACGAAGACAAAAAAGGCTTTACAGTATGTATGGAAGACAAATATGGTAAAAAGTTATGATTTGATTGATAATGCCGACACATACAAAATTCCTGGATTTTTACTACTCATAGACTTCGAAAAAAATTTCTTTCCGGGAGATTCAACAAAAAGACAATTTTTTTCAATTGTGGAACATCTATTAAAAGTTGGGTAGGTGTATATTAAAGAATATTACACCAAGCGTATAGGTTAATGGCTTTGAATTTCGAAATTCACAGGGGCTGTCGTCAAGGTGATCCCCTCTCCCCGTATCCCTTTATACTTTCAGTTGAAATTTTGGCAATAATGATACGAATTAAAACAGAAATTAAAGATATTAAGGTAGGCAATGTAGAATATCTTCTCAATCAGTTTGCTGATGGTTCCATCTGTACTCTAGATGGATCTGAACGCTCTCTACAGGCAGTGCTCCATGTTTTGAAATCGTTTTCCCGTTTTTCTGGATATAAAGTCAATATTGAACAACAAAAATTATATGGATTGGATCTAAAAACGTTAAAAAATAAAGCTCTTTCAAAATTGGACCTTAAATTGGAACAAAGTAAGTGACCTTCTTGTAATAAAATTTGATCTGATATGAAAGGTCTATCAATAAGGATAAATTGGGACATTGTGAGTTTGGGACACCCTATGTCAATAGGGTCTGCTAGAAATCACACCCCTTTGGGTAGAATTGTGGTTTGCAAATCTCTTATTATTGAAAAACTGAATCACCTCTTCCCCTCCCTTCCAAATTCCCCAAACAAAGTAATTGAAGACTTTCAACGATAATGTTTGTAATTCATTCAGAGAAACAAACCCGACAAGGTTAAATGCGACAAATTGATTATAATACTACTAAGGAGGTGATACAGGTTGCTACTAATCTTCAAATATAATTGTAAACAATTGAGAAATGTCATTCCTCCTTTGAAACACGCATTGTTTTAAGAAAGTATATAATACTTGGTAAGACCTACTGTCAAACCAAAAGGAGAAACCTTTGAATTCAAAATTGCATTACAAGTGCTTTGGTATAATCAAAACATAATAAATTATCTACACTAATCATATTAATACAATCTACTGTGCAAATTGGAAATCAAAAGGTATATTATCTATAAACAAGTTCTTCATGACGCTGAAAAACTTTACTACGTAAGCAAATTTTGATACAACATATCGCATTTCAACAACATTTAAACCTAATAAACTCTTGACTCTATAGCATAAATACAACTGTTTTAGAATATTACGGAGTCATTAATGCAGTAAAGCAATTTATAAAAAGATAGAACATCCACTTCGAGGATATCAACAAAACAAAAACAAACCCCAGTACAACCTCAGATAATTTACTTTTAACAAGAAAAGAGACTGATAGTTACAGGTTTTAATTGGAAATAAAAATAAATCCAAATGAAGATTTTATGACAAGGAATTAAGAGTTAGGAAAGAATGTCGACATTGACATGAAATCTTTGCAAAACTACAGTGATATTCCATTTCGTTACCCGATGACCTTGATCTCAAATGGTTCGTATACAAACTGCTGCATCTCATTCATTGTACCGACTGACAATAGACTTTTAAAGATGAAATACATATATAGATAATAATAAATGTAGCTACTCTTTTAACTCGATAGAAACAATATCCGTTCTCCTCCACGTTTGTAGCAACATTATTCATATTTGGTAGGAACTACAATTTTGGCTAAATGTCAAACTGGATTTGAATTTTACTTTCACAAGAGAACAAATTCTTGTCGGATATAAACGTAAAAACAACGGTCCAATAAATGTGATTATCATCCTTTTCAAAATGAATATTTTTAATCGCAAAACGTCCAGAAATAGGCCACCCGTTTAGCTCAAGCTAAACAGGCGTCCTCAGTATTATGATTAAACGAAATAGTGTGCTGGATAGGAATGAGGGTAACAACCTATTCAAGAACTAAAGGAAACATAAGAGGTCTTAGAGGATATTTAACTCACATTGCTGCATTACTTTGTCTTTCTTTTCAAAAATAAACCTTCTGGTAAGTTACAGCATACAATTAAAAATTACAATAAAACTGTATTATATTCTGCACAAATAAAAGATTACAGAGCTGTCAAATTCCATTTTATATTCTTATATCAAAATAACTGCACATTGACACTAAAACAACATAGAATGACCGGATATCGTCCCTGAACCATACCATACATCTCAACCTACAAACCTAACATTTCATTCTCAAACGACACATTTAGGGATTCATGAGCTCTAGAGTTGAGACGAATATATAAAACAAACAACAAAGCAGTGTAAAATAACCTCAAATAACCCATTCAGACGAAGAGGACAGTTGGGGACATCGTTAAGGAAAATAAGCATTGAGAAAATATCTTATTGTATTACACCGGCACGGATGCTTTGCAGGTCCTCCTTTAATCCTAAAACAGGCGTCACGCAGGGGTCAGTTTTCTGCCCGTGCTTTTTATTCACTACCAGCGATATTGGGTGGAATCTTCACACACCGTTATCATAATATTGTCGCTTTGCCAGTTCTCACATATTCCTTTGTGTGAATCTTTATTCATTTATCAATTGTTCTATTAATCTATTGTATTTCTAGCTAAATCCAGTTGAATATACCAAGCCCTTTATTTGAGTTTTGCTGACCGATAATCTTGACAGGGTTTCGACCAATCAGAGTTTTAGCTATGAAAAACCAATGAAATTGTTCAAATGATATCGTCTAATGTAGAAAGAATCGTTGATTGACATATTAATGTTTATATCAGATTAATAAGGAAAGAATGACCTCAAGAATTTCCCGTACTCTCCTGATAGTTTCAACATGGTGGACGTATATATGTTTGTAATTCTACTAGCGGGTAAGTAATGCAATTAATTGTAAAACAGTAAACAAACCTACCATCACATTGTTTATGGTATACAGCTTATATCATATATTTAAGAAAATTCTATGTGTAAACGCATATTTTATGCGGATTTTTCCATTTCATAAATATTTTCTTTGGTATTTTCGAATGTTAACAGTGTAAATATCATGTTTTGTGTCTGCGTGTCTGTGTATTGTTTTTTTTTCATATAAAGCAAAGTCCGATATGATTATTAAAGTAATATTATCAAAAGGTTTATGCTCAGATTTGTATATCAAGTTATCGTCAAATGAATAAATGTCTGTACCTAACTTTCTTTAAAACTAAAGAGTAGTTAAAGTCCTGGCGTGAGACTTGATTGCTGAAGATCCATAAGAAAAAAACATACATCGTGCAGAAATGAAACAAATTCTATATCGAATTCGAAAGGCATTTGGAGACGTTGATAATGTACTTTTATTTTGCTATATGGGCAAGAAGGTGAACAATTCTTCGGGGTGCACGTGTAGACAAGGGTAATTCTAACTCTTGTCTTTCCCACTATAAACGGAAAGGCTGCATAAGGTGACAAATAACGTGTATTTGAAGAAACAACTAGAAACGTATATAGAATATAGAATTATATAGTTATAAAAATTTTTACAATTTCGGAATCTGCTCCTATTATGGCTATTTGTTGAAACATTCCTGTGTTAGCATATGTTATTGATACCTGATTCTTTTCATCAGATACAGTTGCTTCATGTTACTTAGGGTTGTTGTTTTGGTTGCTTAAAACTATCAAGTTTTCAAAGAATTAAGCGCATTCCAACACAAGGAAAACCAGTGTTGAATAAAGCAACTCTATATTTCTGATTTATCTAATCTATAACTATTGAAGTTTATGATAACGCAACAAAGTCGCTTTTAAAACACACATTCAATAGCCCAAATGTCTTCAAACGCCTCTTAAAGGGGCAGTAGCACGTTTTTAGGGGGAATAAAAGGTGATGTCAGGAAAATGAAAATTAATGGTTCCAATTGAAAGACAATGTATTTAAACTAAATGGAGCAGTAATAATTCAAATATATAACATAAAGTTTAGCCATGCGATTGCTTTTTCTTACACAAAATGAATAAAAGGTGTTCACACAAAATGGCCGCCAATGGATTTTATGTGAATCACAATACTTTGTCCTCGGTCAATGGATGATTGGCTTGTGTAATGGGATTTTGGACACTCTCAAATTAATACATTTAGCATTTACTTACATTTATCAGTGAAATATTTAAAATATAAAATTATCGAAAAACGTGCTACTGCCCCTTTAAGTGTTTGGGTCTCAATGACTAGATTACATCAATCGGGCTTTATTTTAAATTAAAAAACCATTTACTTCTTCGATTTTCTCAAATAGATATTAGTTAATTCGAATTGTACTCAATTTGGAGAGTCAAACATTTCTTTACTCAATCCGTTTATCGGTAGACGTAGAAGAAGACAAGTATCAAGCGAATTAGTCAGGCGACCATTTCCATGTGGACAGACATCCATATTTTTGGGTAGAAATTTTTATTCGCCTTGGTTTACCCAGTAATGTACGATCGTTTGAGAACTTCAACTCAAACGTTAATGTTTTGTTTTGAAACATTATATTGGAGTTAATGATCGTTTTGTTTTCATGACATCTACCTAAAAGCTAGCTTCTTCCCCCACAATACATAAATCCTTGATATTCTAAGTGATAATTGTTTTTTATTGACAAATTTCAAGGGTCCCAATAAAATGCTAAATACTTAACCTGTCCTGTCATTAGAATTTGACGAACGTTTTGCAGGTGTTATTGACGACATTCAATTTCGGTTTCATGATTTCCCTTTACTTAACCTGAAACGTACAACTGATCCTTTATCAACCCTCTCCTCAGTTACAGCGAGGGAGAGTCTGGCTGTCCAGCAGAATGACCGGTGCACCTTAGGACTGGACTCTTTCACCAAGGACGACACAGACTGCAACAAGTTCTACCAGTGCGCACCTCAGGGCTGGGTGCGTCTACAGTGTGGGCCGGGGACCGTCTTCAACCCCATACATAACATCTGCGACCATCCATACAATGTGAACTGTCAGGCCCAGGATACCACAGGTAATGTTATGGCTGGTACTTTCGAAGCACTGTTAGAGCTGTGCATTCTCTTCCACAGATGTAGCATTAGTCATAAGAACGTGATGCAAACTCTGTTATGACAGGAGCTGTTCCTGGGTTTCTGAAGGGTCCAAAAGCGGTGACAAATTACTACATGAAAAGCATCCACCAATTTCCTAGTCACCAAATTATGTGTTTTGTCACGTTAGGCGGTGATGGATGTATTAAAATTATACGATTTGTGCTCGTTGTGACCACTTGTGAACATTGCATTGTCTGCTGATTGCTGCAGATTTATATTGAATATGCCCCTCTAGAAACGATCTAATTTTCTACATTAACATTGGGCTTAGAATAGAATACTAGATTCAATATATGGATGTCATTATATTGTTAGACTTATATAGTCATGGATGCTCAATACAACTCCCCTTTGAATAGTCCAATGTAAGGGTAACCTAAAAGTGTTACAAAGACGTTATTCGCTGTTGGCAATTGTAATTGCTATTGTGCAGCATGAGATGTACTTGGGCACATTGATGGATATCAGGGTACGTGTATGAGGTCAACCTTGGGAGATATACACAGATGTAGGAAGCTACAATATATGATTCAGTTTCCTTTGCGGAAGTCATCATGTATTAAACAGGTCTCCAAAGTGCGATCTCAAATAGTTTGGGATGTTTTTTGAAAACCTTACATCCATACATATCACCATGTAAAATTCAAGAAGAGGTCATAAACTGCGCGATTCTTTCATATTCCCTCTCCTATACGAAGCATGCAGATTAATAACTGAGGCTTTTAAATCACTTTTGAAACATTGTGCCTGATTACAACTACCCCTGATTGAATCTAATCAGGCTTCTCCCTTTCTAGCCCGATAACTTGCCGTATTAAAACAAAGATTGGATCAGGATTTTAACTTACTTGAGCTACTTCTGTGATCTCCCACAAAATGTACAATAGGAACCCAGGATACAGCAGGTGATACTGGATATCTTAGTGATAGGCTAGACTAGGGTTGATGTCCGGTATTATGATTATCTTAGCATTAAAGATCTTCTTTGGCTAGAATCCAAAAAGTTAATATCCTGGCTAGTATTCATTAGCCCTCATAGTGTTATAGTTGCCGTTAACCAATGTTGATTTGCGGTATTTTAGATATTAGTAGCATTAAGAGAGATACAGAAATATATGGAAACGTTTGTAAATCTACCTTCTGTTGTCCAACTCTCATGTGACCTCCAGAGCATTTTGGTAAATGAACATTTCAGAACTAATAAGGTTTTTATACCTAACTATTCATTTGTAAATGACACATGGTTTCTTATGAGTGCTCTAAATCTAATCTTATTTTACCTTTCATTCTCCGAAACATAAACATAAATTAGTTAAAATGTGTTGTTCAATCTGCGCCCAGATGCGTGTAACCCGAACCCCTGCCTGAATGGAGGTAGATGTATAGAGAGTGGAGGCAGCTTCTCCTGCCAATGTCAACCAAACTACTTCGGGACAACCTGTAGCAGCAGTAAGTTGCATACTTACAAAACAGAGCAAAAATGGTATCGATTTGGAACAGCAATAGACATTGAAAACTAAGATACTTTGAATAAAAGACTTGTTATTGATTGGTGGTCCAACTTTAAAATAACGTAAACGATATTAAAATAAAACCGCTGTAATATTTTTGTAGAAGTTCACAGTATTGCTGTACTAAAAGGGGTTTGAGAAGTATCCGTTTGAACCTTAAAAAATAATCAGTTGCAGAATTTCTGCCATATTTTATGTTTTAAATTTCTGTTTTAGACACAGCATCTTGCACAAATGGTCAAAAGCGCTCCAAGAACGACGGACAATGCAAGACGTACCACGAGTGTGTTGATGGTCGGTGGGAGGATTACAACTGTCCGAGAGGAACTGAGTTTGATGCCAACAGGGGGGACTGTTTTCAGGACTACGTTTGTCAAACCAGCAGTGAGTAGTTAATAAATGTATGAAGTACATCTAAGGTTTCAATACGAAGCTGGTTATTTTTATATAATTTTTATTGAATAGAAGAAGATTGTTATACACGAAATTAGTATTTGACTTACCCAAACAGGATATGTTCATTTCATTAAACAAACCAACCACGAAACTGATTTATTAATCGACCCAGAATATAAAATTGATAAACATTTTGTCTTTCATTTAGACACGGGATCTTGCACATCTGGTCAAAAGCGCTCCAAGAACGACGGACAATGCAGGACGTACCACGAGTGTGTAGGTGGTCGGTGGGAGGATTACAACTGCCCGAGAGGAACTGAGTTTGATGTCAACAGGGGGGACTGTTTTCCGGACTTCGTGTGTCAGTCCAGCAGTGAGTAGAGTCTTTATGTATGAAGTACACAGTCGATGTCAAGGCAAAGCTTTGAAGTTTCTTAATTAGGTATTCAAATGCATAAAGATTTGTTAAACTTACATTAGTTTTTGACCACTCAAAAATGATGTGTTCATTTGATTAAACCAACCTAACATGAACCTTTTGAAAGGGAGCAATTAAGAATTAAATATCAGTTTGTGTGTTTGCACTGGAAAATGAACGAAACAACATTTGTGTTTATCTCTTATGTCTACATTGTAAATATTTGTCAAACCAGCAGTGAGTAGTTAATTAATGTATAAAGTACATTTAGGGTTTCATTACGAAGCTGTAAGATTTTTAGAATATTATCCAAATTGAAGATTTATTAGAATAGCATTTAACCTCACATAGTGAGTTCATTTGATTAAACAGACCAAACATGAAACTCATCTATAATATACCGTTTATAAAATGCCTGCTTCGATGAAATTAACGGCATCTCCTACCACATGCACAACGACAATATGGGATGTAATCGCGTGAGAAGGAAGTTACGTTCAAATGGAGATTTTCTTTTCTTTTGTGACACTCAGCATTTTGCATAAGTGGTCAAAAGCGCTCCAAGAACGACGGACAATGCAGGACGTACCACGAATGTGTAGATGGCCGGTGGGAGGATTACAACTGTCCGAGAGGAACTGAGTTTGATGCCAACAGGGGGGACTGTATGATTGACTACGTTTGTCAAACCAGCAGTGAGTAGTTAATAAATGTATGAAGTACATCTAAGGTTTCAATACGAAGCTGGTTATTTTTATATAATTTTTATTGAATAGAAGAAGATTGTTATACACGAAATTAGTATTTGACTTACCCAAACAGGATATGTTCATTTGATTAAACAAACCAACCACGAAACTGATTTACTAATTGACCAAGAATATAAAATTGATAAACATTTTGTCTTTCATTTAGACACGGGATCTTGCACATCTGGTCAAAAGCGCTCCAAGAACGACGGACAATGCAGGACGTACCACGAGTGTGTTGATGGTCGGTGGGAGGATTACAACTGTCCGAGAGGAACTGAGTTTGATGTCAACAGGGGGGACTGTTTTCCGGACTACGTTTGTCAAACCAGCAGTGAGTAGTTAATAATGTATAAAGAACATCATAGGTTTAAATCTATTTGCTATTTAAGAACATGATATTGTAAGTGAAGCAGCTTTTTAAGTTATTAAGCTTGAGTTGTTTGTTAAGCAGCTTTGACTGATAGTTCATCAGCTGTGACTGATAGTTCATCAGTTGTGCCTGATAGTTCATCAGCTTTGACTGATAGTTCATCAGCTTTGACTGATAGTTCTTCAGCTGTGACTGATAGTTCATCAGCTTTGACTGATAGTTCATCAGTTGTGACTGATAGTTCATCAGCTTTGACTGATAGTTCATCAGCTTTGACTGATAGTTCTTCAGCTGTGACTGATAGTTCATCAGCTTTGACTGATAGTTCATCAGTTGTGACTGATAGTTCATCAGCTTTGACTGATAGTTCATCAGCTTTGACTGATAGTTCTTCAGCTTTGACTGATAGTTCATCAGCTGTGACTGATAGTTCATCAGCTTTGACTGATAGTTCATCAGCTGTGACTGATAGTTCATCAGCTTTGACTGATAGTTCATCAGCTTTGACTGATAGTTCTTCAGCTTTGACTGATAGTTCATCAGCTGTGACTGATAGTTCATCAGCTTTGACTGATAGTTCATCAGCTGTGACTGATAGTTCACCAGCTTTGACTGATAGTTCATCAGCTTTGACTGATAGTTCATCAGTTGTGCCTGATAGTTCATCAGCTTTGACTGATAGTTCATCGGCTGTGACTGATAGTTCATCAGCTTTGACTGATAGTTCATCGGCTGTGACTGAAAGTTCATCAGCTTTGACTGATAGTTCATCAGCTTTGACTGATAGTTCATCAGCTGTGACTGATAGTTCATCAGCTTTGACTGATAGTTCATCAGCTGTGCCTGATAGTTCATCAGCTGTGACTGATAGTTCATCAGCTTTGACTGATAGTTCTTCAGCTTTGACTGATAGTTCATCAGCTGTGACTGATAGTTCACCAGCTGTGACTGATAGTTCACCAGCTGTGACTGATAGTTCATCAGCTTTGGTTGATAGTTCATCAGCTTTGGTTGCATGTTTTTTTAAGTTGAGCAGATTAAGTTGTTAGTTGAGCTGAATTGACTGGTAGCTAACAACGTCATTTGCTAGTTAAGCAACTTTAATTGTCAACTGAGCTGGTTTAGTGAACAGTTGAACAAGTTAGATTCCAAAATTAGCAATTCAGTTTGGATGGTAACAAATTGATGAGCTTCAATTGGATAGTTTTGAAGCTTCCATTTATGATTTGGCTTGTGTAGCACAACCTGAAAGACCAGCAGCTATAAACAATAGTTAAATATGTTCCATTGCTCGTTGAACAGCTTCAATCTCTACTCGAGCAGTCGATATTGTTAGTTGATCAGTATTCATGAAGATAAATCTACGCTCTAATTATTTATCTGAATCATGAAACTCAGAGACTATTTCGAGATTAACAACTGGCAAATTGGCAACCATTAAATGATACGATGTGGTGATGTAGATACACGAGGGTGTAGGGACGGAGACAAGCTCCCTGCTAACAACGGCCAGTGTCGAGTGTACAAGGAGTGTGTAGACGGGAGGTGGGAAGACTACAGGTGCCCTGAGAGCACGGAGTTCAACCCCATATTGAGACAGTGCGTGCTTATCGGCTCCTTCATCTGTCAGAATACAGGTACGTATCAGGGGTCGATGTTCATGGGTTATCATATGACTTGATACATGCAAAAATATCATATGAAATGACTTTGAATTATCGTCGTGTAGTTAATTCATTCCTAAATTCCAAATGTGTGACAATTATTTGTTTTCAATACAAAAATACTCTTCATATGTACATTTAAAGTTTCAACAACAGTCTACATTACTTCTTTGAGAGGTATTTAGAAGTTGTAGGATGAATGAGGAATACTTCTATGGATTGGACGTTTCGGTTTCCCCATTACATGTCCAGTATACTTTGCTTGAAAACGGTGTTAGTATCTCCACCGAAACTTTGCACATTTGTAAAAAAGAAGTTGAAAATTCCATAGGAAACAACATACTCTATGTCTATTTGAGCATTGCAAAACTCAGATCAGAAATGCAGCGCGGTACGACAAATACGTTCGACCTGATTTAAATGAGATTATAGCCAATGTGGTTTATGTTCCAGGGTCCGGTGTGTGCACGTCAATCACGTGTAGTAACGGAGGCACGTGTGAGAACGCAGGTGGCAACTCGTTCAGGTGTCGCTGTCCGCCCAACTATGAGGGGACACGGTGTGAGACGTACCTCTTTGGTAAGTTCATCATTTCATAGGTGTATATAGTCTATACACAGCCATTCAAATAACAGGTTTTTCCTATGGAAGAAGGTCGAAGGTGCGCAACGCTTATCTTGGCCGGTTTCATTTCACCCCGGTCACCAAGGCGCGCATATATTGATAGACTCAGAGAAAATAAACAACGAAATATCCGAATGTGCAACAGTGCTGAAATAACGAGACTGTAGTATGTTTACGTAATGCCATTGACCACAGAGAAGTGTATTGTCGAAAACTTAAGTCGACGATTTAGCATTCATTCTTAATGAAATTAAAATTGGTACACGAACTGTTGTCGGCACTACAAATCCAATTGACTTATCACGATATGTAACGTTATTCTAAATTCCTATCTTTTGTTTACAAGTTTCATTTAGTTCAAAGTATGGAAATGTATTTCAAATAAAAGTGAATTCCCTGTTCTACTTTCAGACGCAGGAGACCCATCGGGTAAGAGTTTCTTCATCGATCACGATTAATTCCGTTGTAATCTTTATTTTATATTTCTTAAAATGATTTTTGATTGTTGAAAAGTTCTACATAAAATCCTTAAAGAGATTTCTTTGTTGAAACAAGCATGATAATTGTTTGGATATTCTTTCGGTATGTCATTTAATGAATGTAATCATTTTCCTTATAATAATATTACGGTAGCCTATTTGCGTCACGGTGAAATACAATTTTAGAACTATCTCCTACGTTGGACTTAGTATCTCCTACGTAGGACATAGTATTTCCTACGTAGGACATAGTATATCCTACGTAGGACTAACAAGTCCTACGTAGGAGATAATAAGTCCTACGTAGGAGATAATAAGTCCTACGTAGGAGATAGTAAGTATTCGGTTATTTAGTCCTACGTACGAGATACTATCTCCTACGTAGGAGAAACTATCTTCTACGTAGGAGATATTAAGTCCTACGTAGGAGATAGTATCTCCTACGTAGGAGATAGTTCTAAAATATGTTTTCACCGTGACACTAATACGCTTCCGTATAATATTGATATAATGTAATATATCTTAAATTTTAAGATACGTTTACGCGTGCGTTACGAAAATAATCTTTTAAAAGGTATATTAAACTAACTGGTTGCCAACCGACAGCTCCTAGTTTGTCGTCTTAGTAAAAGCTGTGAGCCAGCAATATAATAACTGCCATGGTAAATTCAAGTGGTTTGTATCCAATTTCAACAAAGGGTACTGTTCCAATGGCGAAGCTCCAAGGCCTTCATCCCGGAACTGCCAGACCTACTTCCGGTGTGTAATGAACCAATGGTTGGAGACGAGATGCCCGGATGATGCACCCGTCTACAACAGTGGCCTGCGAGAGTGCGACTTCGTCTACAATGCAGACTGTGGTAGGTGTGCCATAACTACACTTGGGACTTATTCCTTGCAATTTGATACCTGGTTCTCTTGTAGATATCAAATAAATAGAAAGTAAGGCTCAAGAAAAAAGAAAAACTTGGTTCCCATTGTTTGATATTTGAAGTACAAGCCTATTCACAATCTGCATTTATCAATATATCTAAGATGACTTTATTATTACTAATCATTGTTTTTTATTATTATTTTTATTTTGTTTCATCTGACTATGGCTAAGATTAAGAAAATAAGAATGATTTCAGCTAACTGTAGAGGCTTAGCAGATCCAAATAAAAGAAAAGAAGTGATGAATCTATATAGGAAAAAATATTCAATAATCTGTTTACAAGACATCCATATATCTAAGGAAAATATGAATAGAATGAAAAATGAATGGGGTTTGCAAAGTATAATTGCACCTTTCAAATCTAACTCTAGAGGAGTGGCTATCCTTTTTAATAATGACATTGATTTTACAATACACAGAACAATAGATGATGAAAATGGTAATTTCATAATTGCAGATTTAACAGTAGAAGGTAAAAGGTTTACCCTTGCAAATCTCTATGGACCAAATAATGATGATCCAAAATTCTATGTGGAACTCTTTGAAAATATTTGCAAATTGGATAATGAATCTCTTGCAATTGTGGGCGATTGGAATTTGGTCATTGACCCCTCAATGGATTTGGAAAATTACAAAAACATAAATAATCCTCAGGCCAGAAATATTGTATTAGATAAACTTGAATCTATGGATCTTATTGATATATGGAGGGAATTAAATCCTGACTTAAGAAAATATACATGGTGGAGGAGAAAACCAAGACAACAAGCTAGACTAGACTTTTTTCTTATTTCACAAGATTTAGTCAATATTTCACTTGAGGCTGATATCATACCTGGCTATAAAACAGACCATTCAGCTATTAGCTTTACTTTCTCTAACACAATTAACCAAGAAAGAGGTAAGGGTTATTGGAAATTTAATACTTCATTATTATTACATCCAGAATATCCAGATATGGTTAGATCATTTTTGAAAGAAACAGTTGAAGAATACTTAGATACTGAAAATAATGATGAATATGGAGAATTTGCTGATGTTAAATTGAAAGTTGATGATAGCTTATTCCTAGAAACATTTCTAATGAAAGTTAGAGGTAAATCAATTTCTTTTTCATCATTTCTTAAAAAGAAAAGAAAAGATAAGACAGATGAATTAGAAATTAAGATCAAAGACTGTGAAGACAATATAAGAAGAGATTTTCAAAGTATTGATGAATCTCTGCTGTCTGATCTTTCTAAATTAAAAATGGAACATCAACAAATTAAAGAAGAACAGATGAGAGGAATTAGTCTGACGAACAAAATTCTTTGGTATGAAGAGGGTGAAAGGGCTACAAAATATTTTTGCAATTTAGAAAACAGGAATTATGTCAGCAAATCTATAAATAAAATTATTTCTGACAAAAATGATGTGATAACTGATGGAAAATCAATTTTAAATGAACTGAAAGAATTTTATAAAAGACTATATTCTTCAAATAAGGATTCTGATATTGATAAAGATGAACATTTAAACAATGTTGTTACTCCAACCTTGAGTGACCACTTGAGAGAAACATTGGAGAAAGAAATAGACATATTTGAAGTTTCACATGCAGTTAAAAACATGAAGAATAATAAAAGCCCTGGAATAGATGGATTTCCTATAGACTTTTTTAAGTTCTTCTGGAAAGAACTCAAAATTTGGATTTTTAGATTTATCAAAGATGTCTCTAGAAGAAATAAGATGACTCTTACTATGAAGAGAGGTGTTATAACTTGTATTCCTAAAGCTAATAAAGATAGGACTTTATTAAAGAACTGGTGACCAATTACCTTATTAAATTCTTTGTATAAAATAATAAGTGCATGTATCTCAAACCGGTTAAAAACAACCTTAGATTACCTAATTCATAATAACCAGACTGGATTTATTCCAGGAAGGACACTAAGCGAAAATACAAGATTACTATATGATCTTATGTTCGAAACTAAGAAAAGAGAGATTCCTGGTTTGTTGATTTTAATCGACTTTGAAAAAGCGTTTGACACTGTTTCAAAGGATTTCATAAATTCGGTCTTATTAAAATTTGGTTTTGGTCCGGAGATTATACGCTGGATTAATCTTCTTACTTATGAAACGTCTTCATGTGTTATACAGAATGGATATCTCTCTGAATTCTTTCCTAATGAAAGGGGCTGCAGGCAAGGTGACCCAATATCACCATACCTCTTTCTCTTTGTAGCTGAAATACTTGGATGTATGATAAGACAAAATGAAAATATTAAAGGTATTGTTATCGATGATGAAGAATATAAATTGGAACAATATGCTGATGATACTGAATTATTTTTGGATGGAACAGATGAAAGTTTATATGCTGCTATTGAAACTATTAATATATTTTATGATATGTCAGGACTAAAGATAAATATTGACAAGACTAAGGCAATTTGGATTGGTTCGAAGGCAAAAAGTAGGGATATTATTTGTCAAGATTTATATATAGAATGGCAAAGAAATGAATTTGACGTATTGGGAATTAAATTCACACCTGATTTGAATGACATGTGGGTTATCAACACAAGAAAAAGACTAGAAGAAATCAAAAGATTATTAGCAACATGGAGAAAAAGACATTTGACACTAATTGGAAAGATTACTGTTATTAAAACATTAGCTTTATCAAAACTAGTTCATATTTTCAATAGCTTACCTAATCCCCCTGATGAATTTTTGACCTCCCTTGAAAGAATATTTTTCAAATTCATTTGGAATGACAAAAATGACAAAATCAAACGAAGCATATTAAAAAAAGATTATGCTGAAGGGGGTTTACGTATGGTTGACATTAAGACTTTTGTTTATGCAATGAAACTGTCAACACTCAAAAGATATTTAAGAAAGCCAAATAGTAATAACCCATGCAACTTTCCACTTAATGACATATTGAAATATGGAGCAAATTTTCAAAATATTGTACAAATTGACAATCCTTATTGGAAAGATGTATTACTGGCATGGAAATTATATTGTGAAAAAAAGACCATAAATGTAGATAATATACAGGAAATATTAGCCCAACCCTTGTGGCTAAACAATAATTTTAAAAACCCAAACCATTATATTAGACACTGGGCTGAAAAAGGAATTTTGGAAATTAAGGATCTTTGTAATGAAAATGGATTTATGTCTTTTGAAGAGTTGAAGATAACATATGATATAAGAGGTACCTTTTTAGATTTTGGATATGTTTTGTATAACTTTCCTAAATCATGGGAAATGACTATTAAAAACAATAGACATATACATACCACTGATCTTGGTAAAAGCTGTCCTTATGTTGACTTTTTTACTTTAAGAAAAGGTACAAGACTATTTTATGATATACTCCTGTCTGACAATATTAAACCTCATGTGTGCCAAAAATGGGAAATTTTATTCAATGATGTTGATTTTGATTGGCATATGATCTTTGATATTTGCAGAAGGAATTTGAAAGATGTAAAACTATTTGATTTTCAATTCAAATTTTTGCACAGAATTATATACACAAAAAAAGAGCTTTTGAAAATGAAACTTGTTGATAATGCAATATGTAATTTTTGCAATGTTGATAATGAAACTTTATGTCATGTATATTGGGAATGTACTGTAACCCAATCATTTTGGAAAGAGGTCAAAAATTGGATTATCCAAAATGGAATTTTGCAGACTTTTGATTTAACAAAATCTTTGGTTTGGTTTGGATTTAATGGAATTAACTCATTGCTAGTTCATATAATTTTTTCAGCTAAAAGATATATTTATATTTCGACATTGAAGAAATTAAATCCTAACTTGAAAAGTTTTATCAAAATTTTGAAAGATATTTACACTGTTGAAAAATTCATATCCAAAAGAAATGATAGTTTTGCTCAATTTAAAGATAAGTGGTTCCCACTATTCCAAATATTTGATCCATAATCATTCCTATGGTCTGTCCATATTTTTGCCATATATCTTGCACATAGAAACCCATCTCACTATATATAATGTACTAAGCTTATGTTATAGCAGATACAATTTACATATGTATCCTTATATGTTTTATATATATGTAATATATTCTAATAGTATATATGTTACTATTTGTATCAAACTGTGGAACCAATAAAAAAAAAAAAATAAAAAAAAAAAAATAAAAAAAAAGTAAGGCTCAAGGGAAGACCCTGGAGCACTTATTTTTAGTATTTAGTAATATTTGTTATGCGTGTCCGTCACACCCTGATCCCTGGTCCTACATCCATAGTATTGACATGAGCCGACGTCGAGGGCCAATATAACGAACAAGGGATATCTAATAGATACGGAAACACTTGACTTACCATGAAGTTATCAAAAAACAGTAACAGTTATCAATACAAATTTTCCGTCGAAAGTTTGAAGAAATATGTTTCGGTCTTTGACCCTAAGCTCAGAGTCACACTGGCCTTGTCGGTCTTGTATTTCTGGAAGAGTTCTCTGAGATTGAATCATATGGTTTTATATAATTAGCACTGAGCAGTGTATAGGAGCAACATCATTGCTAGACATTTCTCACAGAAGGTAATACCTCGTCTTTATTGAGGATTAACGTATATAAGTTACATATATAAATTTCATAAAAACCAAAATATTTATTCTAATGATTTTCCTAATCAACAGGTAGTCGAGCAATGGATTGTAAGGCCTATGAGACGAGAGAGAAGGAGTACTGGCTCCTCCATGCCGATGATCAGTACTGCAAACACTTCTACCGTTGTGTGGACACGGCCTGGAGGAAATACACCTGTCCCGCTAACGCTACCTTTGACAGAGACTCATCAACACGAGGTTGCAGCTTTAAACCCACCTGCCCCACTGGTACGATAATCGCTAGAAGATTGACAATATACGTTTTTTATCGATGCTGGATTTTGAAATTCGTAAATCTACGCTGTAGTTGTATCCAGTCATGTTAAAAATACTGAATCAAGAGCTTGATCGCAATACCATTGTTGGCTGAGTTTCATTCCCTTGAGATTATGCCATCATCTGTGAAATACCCATATTGATGACATTTGTAGCTTATTCACTTTAACGTCATTATTTCAGGAAAAAAGTGATCTCACACAAAATATAATTGGCAAGAAAATCTTAATCGATATGGCTGCGCAATTTTATTTCGTTACTCGAAATATAATTCATAGTTGTTCACACAGAAATGGCTGCATGACGTTATTGCTTTACACGTGACACCTCAGCTTATAATAACAGATTCCCCGTTAGAGTAAAGATATACTTATACACCGAAGAATATGTCATATGTTTGGAACAGTACCTTATGGTTTACTTCTCCTCTCCTCACAGCTCCCACTCAAGACCCGTGTTCCTCAAACCCTTGCATGAACCACGGTATCTGTGAACACTTCGGCAACACCTACTACTGCATCTGTCCTCTCGGCTTCAGTGGTAGTCACTGCGGCGGTAAGTAGTTTCTGTTGTTAATACCTTCATGGTAAACATTTCCAGGTACATAATTATCATATGTGAACACTTCAGCAACTCCTACTTCTGCATCTGTCGTCTGGGTTTCAGCGGTAATCAATGTGACGTTAAATATTTGTTTTAATAATTTGTGGACACTTTGGCCACTTCTTCTTCTGCAGATGTCCAGTAGGCTAAAAGTCACGCCATCTATCCATCTAGTTGCAGAATTATATGACAACTGTGTACAAATTTTGAATAAAACCCTCGAGAATCCTAACTTTGGAATAATACGTTAGGTTCCATCTCGGCCAATGCATGTGGCTCGTCTCCCTGCCTCAACGGCGGTAACTGCAGGACTAACTTCGGGACTTCCTACACGTGTGAATGTCGGCCCGGATACACTGGAGACCGCTGTCAAACTGCAGCAAGTGAGTCAAAACTTTTGATATTTTACCAATAATGATATTTTGAATTATATAAATTGATACGGTGCAACCACGAGTTATGACATAATACTATAAGCAGACCGGTAATATGCGAGTAATTCTGACTAACAGCATATTAGGCCAAGCAATAAAGTAAATATTCCTAAATGTTGACAACGAAAGAAGAATGGAACTGTATTACCGTAGCCTTGACAGTAATAGTTTATACTTGAGTTGTTTAAATGCAAACAAATGAATGTCTTCAAACGGTCCTTTTCGCAGTGATAGAAATATATTAAGTTTGGATGTAACTATTTTATCTTTCTTAATCTGTTAAATTTGTTACGTACATCGCTTCGGAAATTCAAGTGATTAGCCAAAATTAAAATTCTCACAATATTGTCATAGCTTTTTATTGAATATATAAATTTCCTTTTAACTGTCATGATATCGAACATGGTAAAATCACGTCTTAATATGATTGTGATTCTGATTGTGACGAAAACATTATTTATTTTGATGATTCAAATTGATGAACAATAGTATTGATGAAATGATGATGATGATGATGATGATGACTTAAATTTCGCCTACTTTGACGACGGCGATAACGGTGATGACGTCTAAGACAACGATGGCTACGAAGACGACGATGACGATGACGATGATGATGATGATGATGACGATGACGATGATGATGACGATGACGATGACGATGATGATGATAGTAATGATATTGAGGTTGATGATAATGATGATTAAGATGACTATTATTGTTTCAGCCACCTACATCAACGCCTGTACCTCGTCCCCCTGTAAGAATGGCGCCCAGTGTGTACCCTATGGCTACCTGTTCTATGACTGCAGATGCTTAGCTGGATACAGTGGCTTACAGTGTGAAACCTCGCAACGTAAGATTACCTCCCTTTATCTACTCTCCCTTGACCTTCACCTTACTAATCATAATCTCTTTAACCTTATGCATGATAATATCTTGATTGCTATCAATAGTATTGTTGATTCATTAAATCGTAGCGCTATTTATAGGAATAAACTATAAAATCAAAAACTATTCATTAAATTTCTGTACATTTGCAAATCGTCATTATTTCGTCATATTTACCCCGACGCTGTCGCTTTTTGCAGCAATGGGATGAATCGAGATGACGTCATCGTTATCAACAAGCATTTTATCAGGAACGAAATTGGCAAAGGACGAAAGGCACAAAGCTTTGATGTATTGATTCTCAAGCTGTTAGTGTATGTTTTAAAGTAATAAAGAATCATGCAAAACATGAATTATTTTTGTCTTGTTTCGGCCTTACGACCCATGTTGCAGAAGACATTGGAAATCACTCTAATAAATGTTATGATTGGGGAAAGAATTCTAAGTAGTTATGCATAAGTGTAAGGGCTACTAAAGACTTATCTCACGTTTGCCATTCAAAGCATTGTTCTTACATCGTTATGAATACTTTCCAATACCTCAATTTTTCAATCTGCATTAATCATTCTATTGCGGTCACATGGCCTCATGAAAGGGTGAGATGAATGAATGAGTTTACAACAGTTGACAGAAGTTACATAGAGAAACTCACTTTAAAGGAGATATTTATGAAAAAAATTTACTCTATCTATTATAAGGGAAACTTGTACGTTCGTCCCAAATGTTTGAATCTTTTGTAATTAGAAATGATGAAAGTAATTTTATGGATACGTAATACCTTTATTCTAGAAGTGAATTGCCTTCGTTACCTAAACGTACGCGTCATTATATTGTCATCATACACAAGAAAAACAACAGCATCTAGTATCAATAACTTGAACAATTGTCTGCGTAAATGTACACGTCAACATTTCTTTCGACCAAATCACGTTCTGAAGTCACGATCTTAATAATCCCAAACACTGTGTGATGTAAATAATGACCAGGAAACCATGTTCAGATTGAGGTAAGCCTATTTCAAACACTAGCATCCGCTACTACATTCAAATATATCTTATGTAATTAAGCCATAACCCTTAAGTCAATCGGTTTGACGAGTCATTACCATTTCTATAGACATGTCAATGATTAGCCATTTTTGTTGAATTGAATTAAACCGTTGTACATAGCAATACTGTCATATGATGCACAACAAAACAATACATACTATAACTCCGGCCACGCTGTCAATTCAGCAAAATATTATTACTACTACATCTACTACTACTACTACTACTACTACTACTACTACTACTACTACTGCTGCTGCTACTGCTGCTGCTACTACTACTACTACTACTACTACTACTACTACTACTACTACTATTACTACTACTGCTGCTGCTACTACTTCTTCTACTACTACTACTACTACTACTACTATTTATACTACTACTTATACTACTACTACTACTTATACTACTGCTACTGCTGCTGCTACTACTAGGTATACTACGGCTACTACCACCATCATCATTAGTGCTACTGCTGTTACTACTACTTCCACTACTACTACTACTACTGCTACTTCTACTGCTACTTCTTCTGCCATCAATGAAATTGCCACTTCTACTACTTCTACCACTACTACCTTGCTAAGATATCAATTTCAAAAGGAGCATGGTGTGTATTAAGCCAAATGCTTCATCTCGCAATCAGGAGCTAGGGTACTCATGTGAAATCGTTGAATGTATTTTTTCTGATAATTGATATCGTTATTCTAGGAGCCTAAAGCAAACTATACGGGTTTTAATCATAAGAACGCCGCTATTGAAAGATGCGAGTCATTTCATTAGGAATTTGGCTTAATGCATATCAGTAAGTGATTAAATAAACGGATACAAATGCTAATGAAGCAGGACGTTGAGTCAAAAACACCGTATAGCGGAGAAAATTGGATATAAGCAAGAGTATCGAGATTATCTTTAAATTCATAAAGAAACAGCATTAGTATAATTATAGTTTCACTTCATGCACCCCTCCTGACAGAGAGCTGCAGCCCGAACCCCTGTCAGAACGGAGGCGTGTGCTACAATCAGAACAACGCCTACTACTGTAGCTGTCAGACCAACTACGGCGGTGAAAACTGTCAACTATCACTAGTGGGTTGGTACATCTTGTATTATGCCTAATGTCTAAGAACATCAT
Source organism: Steromphala cineraria (assembly GCA_916613615.1). Lineage (NCBI taxonomy): Eukaryota > Metazoa > Mollusca > Gastropoda > Trochida > Trochidae > Steromphala > Steromphala cineraria. The sequence continues at coordinate 8,403,445 of OU744728.1, read as the reverse complement.
AGTAAAACTGTCCTGCGTTAAGAAATATGTAATCCAATGAAAAATTTTCTTTATGAAAATGTAGCACACGAAGTTGAGCTGTCTAAGCAATGTTAGTTGGTGGATGCAAAAATGCAATGATTGTCTATACTATGAAAGCTAACAGTAGGCTTAAGATCGTCACAAGAAATGGTGTTCATGATACACTACGTTGTATTTCACTCTTATTCCCAGTGAACGGCGGCTGGAGCACGTGGGTGACGGACATCCCCCCTCTCTCCCCCTGTGACCGGGTGTGTGGAGGGGGTCGGGCCACGTACAGGCGCAGACGCACGTGCACTAACCCCTCCCCCTCAAACGGAGGACGTTCCTGCAGCGGGGACAATGTTGAAGTTGTGGAACTGCCTTGCAATATCGACCCATGTCGTAAGTATACTGTAAACTTCTCCTGCAAGGCTTAACTCGCGATAGTCTCTTTAGCTAGCTTATCTAAGCATTTCCAAGAATTTATGGTTTGAGTACAGGAGCCTCATCGGCACTCAGAAAAATCAGAAGAATTCAGATAAAGTAGTTCAGGTGTCTAAAGGGCGGGCATAGAAAGTGCAGCAAGGCTTAAAAAGCCAATAAGTTATACCTTGGTAATGTTAGAGATTAAAGAGTACATCTTATTGATCGCAATTAGGCATGGTAAACCAACGTTGAATTCAACCGTTAACAAAACAAATTGTTTTCCAGTGGACAGTAACACATGTCGTGTCAACTTATTTAACACATGATTGATAATTTGACACCATTATAAATTATAATTTTTTGCATTTTGTTTGATCAAGGAAGAACTTGAAGTGACTAAGTTTAATGTTGGTTTTGAAAGTACACTTCTCAGAAAACTTTTTCTTTACAACTCATACCTAGTATCCTGTCTTAACTCTGCCATAGTGTACAATTACTCATATTTGATTGAATTTCATATTTTTATTTTTATTCAATTTCCCAGCATGCAGCAGCAACCCTTGTCTAGGTCACACGTGCTCGGACCTGTCCGCCACCGAGTACTCGTGCATCTGTCCCGTCTCAACCACTTCCTGTAGTTCAGGTCGGTTCCATACTCCCCGGGGTGTTGAGATTCAAATAGCTTAATTGTTGTTTTCTTCAAAAGAAATATCCAGTCTTTAAAAATAATTCTCAAACAATATTATTTTATTAAACATAAGAAAGGAGAATTGGCTATCTCAAAATCTTGAGGAATCAGGAAAATAGCTAAAAGTGATATGGAAAGTAGCTTGAACTTCGGGATTATCTCTCAGTAATTACAGTATCGTAATATTTTAGTACACTTGGGTTAAGCTAAAACGTTTATTATCATGTAACAAGTTACATATTACGTATGAAACATCCTCTTGATGATAATACATTAAACTGCAAACAATTTACAACCCAAAGATGTCAAACATTGATAGTAGACCTTTAAAATTCATCATGTGAAATATAACGTCTGTATTCAACATGTCCCGCCATACCAGTGGCACTCGTCACTCACATCTCCCTCCCTATTGCAGTGTGCGGCTACCCCTGCCCCAACAACTTCGCCATGGTGTACCCGGATCTGACCAATCAACAGAGGTTCGTGGCCTGCTTCAACACCGACCTCCGCTCTTACGCATGTCCAGAAAACAAGCGGTACAGCACACAACGGAACGACTGTGTGTAGTCGAATCTGACCCCCTTAACAAACTATGGAGTTTACATTGAAATAAACAGTTGATTTCTTCATTTTCGTTTTGTTTTAAGTAAATAAGTAGGCTTATCTTCCTTAATATATTAAAATGTTATAAATATTCTGCGTGACGTTGAAAAGACGTCCTGTAAATGTTGATACAACCGGGGATTTTTTTAAACCTTTTAAACATGGACCCTCTACCATTGGTTAATTTTCAAAAGTATTGTGTCAAGTGAGTATACAAGTAAGAATTATAGGATATCTAACGAGCTTCCCCTTTCATATCAAGTTTATGTCCCCAGTGAAATAATTTTGCTTTGTCACGAGCCTTGGCGAGTGACGAAACAAAATTATTTCACGAGGGACATAAACTTGATATGAAAGGGGAACGAGTTATGTATCCTATTTATTACCAACTCGTATTTAAGATAATTTATTGCTTTTTTAAACAAGTTTTTATTGTGCCTATATAGAGACGGAACGGCGGATGAATATCCAACCACGTCACAGCCTCAAAGATTATAATGTTACGACGTTAAATACTTCCATTTCTGAATCATATCCTTCGTCAATTCATAGTGTAAGGTAAATTGTAAGATAAGAGCACCATGGTTATGAACGAAGCGTACGTGAAAATAAAATCTCTCTGTACGAGAACAGGTCAGAGTTATCTTTCTTTGATCAACGGCATGTCAGGCGGCCGCCATTTGCTTGTATCTTTTCGTCAAACTATGTAAACAACCGACTTTAAAAAGTAGGTTTACGATGCTTACCATTGTTGAAACGCGCTTCAATTTGTTTAACTGTTGTCTAAAGAGCATTCAGATCATTTTATATCCTATAGATAACAAGCAATGCCTTTCTGTATCATTTTGGAGCGACACGGAGCAAATTTATGAAATTCATTAAGCATATTGTGCTGAATTCAAACCCCTTTGTTTCTATAAGTGAGTCTCGGGACATCAGTTAGATGTCTTATTGTATTTCTTTTGTCTTCCCATTTATTCCTTATCAATGCGGTAGGTCAGATTCATAAGATAAACAGAAATTTTAAAAATGACTCCGACTCACTGCCGAAATTCGAAAATTTGTGAAAATTGTGAATGAAATCACGTTCGTTGTATGAATGAATAAAGTAGTCCGGACAATGTCAAAGTTCACCGCTAGCCAATCAAATCACTCAAAGGTGTTATGACCAATATGTGTCATAACAAATTATTATGAAACCCCTTTACGAAGTACCGCGTGGGTAATAAAAATGATTTTGGATTGAAGAAGTGAAAGTGTAAACAATACAACATGTGAAGTCATGTGCAACAGTCGTTTTAGCATTATAGGGGGAAGAAGTGAAGAAGCTGTTTCTGTAAATATAAAGTGGCTCTATGCCTTATTGAGTTGATGTATTTTTAAGTCGGTATGTGTGTACATCAAGGTCAGCAATGCAAAATTGTCTTTTAAACCGGTATTGCACAGTATCATGCTATAATACTTGTTTGAATATCCTCTTTTTAAATCATCGTTAAATATCTATTGCTTGATATTTGTGATAGGACCACTTTAAAGGAGCAGTAGCACGTTTTTCTGGGGAATATAAGGTGATGTCAGGAAAATTAAAATTAATGGTTCAAATTGAAAGACAATGTATTCAAACTAAATGGAGCAGTAATAATTCAAATATATAACGTAAAGTTTAGCCATGCGACTGCTTTTTCTTACACAAAATGACCGCCAGTGGATTTTTATGTGAATCTTCATACTTTGTCCTCTGACTTTTGATGATTGGTTTGTGTAATGAGATTTTTGTCACTGTCAAAATAATTCATTAAGCATTAACTTACAATTATCAGTGAAAACTTTGAAATATATAATTACCCAAAAAACGTGCTACTGCTCCTTTAAGACTTCAAACAAAATGGGGGATCGTGATGCTGAAATAACCTAACCAAGCTCCTCAAGGTTAAGTGATGCGGAAAGTAAAACTTTTTTTAAAAAACAGCTGCATTTGTGACCTTGTAAAGCACGAATACAAAATAGGGATCACGGTACTAGAATATAACAGAACTACGTATACCTTCCTAAGGTTTGAGTGATATAGAGAGTAAATTTAAAACAAAACAACAACAACTGCATTTGTATCGTTTAGCCTAAGGCTACTAAAACTTTAAGAGAATTTGTTGTCATCTTCCCATACACATGGTTCTTGATACTCATGTCAACATTTCTTTCCACGAAGAATTGCGGTTATAGATATAGTCAATAGCTCTGGCGACCCTTCTTGGGTCATTTACACGATTTACAAGTGCATGTCATATGAGATATAAACGTATGCCCAAACAGGTTGCATTCAGATAAATTCGGTGTGACTGAAAATTAGGCTTTTATATATATAATTGACAACATTTGGTTGGTGCACCTGTAGTTAATAGTAATTGTTGAAATAGCGTGACAATAAACATAATATTTTAGTCGATCACTGTGAAATACGCATGTACACGAGAACATAACATGTTGATGAGACATTTAACACAACTTAGAAATGCACTCATAAAAGATTGTTTATTGTGTACAAAGAAAAAGTTGATTGAATGGCACAAAGTCAAAACGTTTTACGCCTTCGTTGTAACATTTAATACAACCGTTTTACAAATATATCAAGCGTTTCAGAAAAGTGTTGGAGGTCAGACTCATCTGGAGACGTCCTCTCGTATACTGTCGTATTTAAATCATTCATATTAAAGGGGCAGTAGCACGTTTTCTGTCAATTTTATATTTTCAAGTTTTCACTGATAATTGTACGTTAATGCTTAATGTATTTCTTTGATAGTGTCAAAAATCTCATTACACAAACCAATCACCCATAGTCAGAGGACAAAGTATAAAGATTAGCATAAAGTCCATTGGCAGCCATTTTTGTGTGAACACCTTTAATTCATTTTGTGTAAGAAAAGGAATCTCATGGCTTAACCTTACATTACATATTTGATTTATTACTGCTTCATTTAGTTTAAATACATTGTCTTTAGATTGGAACCATTTTTATTTATTTTCATGACATCACCTTATATTCCCCCCTAAAAACGTGCTACTGCCCCTTTAAACAGCTAGGTCAATATGCCATCGATCACTAGGACCGCCGACCAGCAGAAGAAAAGTATTAGAGTATACATCGACGGATTAAGTGTCAATAGACTATACTATTGAAAACAATACAACCCTACATAGGCACTGCTCCTATATTAAACACCATGGTCAATCTGTTCACGGATCTAAATCCAATCGAACATTTATCCGATCACCCAGACAAAATGACAACGACATGAGCATGTTATCATTTCCTTAGCAAACTCTTGCTTGAAAACATGATATTGTATGAATGTTAAAATTAACTATTTATTATTTATTGTTTTGATAGTTTCCAGTGACGTTTTTGACTTCTCGTTTCTACTTATCGGAATGTATTTAAGAAAAATGACTATTCTTGAGAATTAAAAATGTCCTGTTCAAGGTGACAACAGGTGACATAATGTTGACGACTTTTTTTGGACATCAGTTGCAGTTAATGTCTCTGTCTAATGTCTCTCCCTTAAAGGGGCAGTAGCACGTTTTTTGACAACTTTATATTTAACATTTTTCACTGATAATTGTAAGTTAATGCTAAATGTATCAGTTTGATAGTGACAAAAAATTACACAAACCTATCATCCACAGTCGGGGAAAAAATCCATTGGCTGCCATTATTGTGTGAACACCTTTAATTCATTTTGTGTAAGAAAAAGGAATCGCATTGATTGATTTATTACTGCTTTATTAAGTTTGAATAGATTTTCTTTAAATAGGAACCATTTCTTTTCATGTTCTTGACAACACCTAATATTCCCCCTAAACGTGCTACTGCCCCTTTAAAGCTGCAACAATTCATCATCAAACCAACAGCAATTAAAAAAAACCGAACAATACCGATTGTAATGCTCAGGGGAGAACGTTTTAGAAACAACACCATGCCAGAAAACAAATAAACTTAGTGTAAAATATTCAGGTGGAAAAAAGGCAAGAAAGTAAGACACGCGTTGATTGAAATAAACTGCAAGAAAAGTATTTTGTTTCATATCAAAAAGTAAGTTTCATAAGTCATTCTGCTGGCTCATGTATATCACATTAGAAAGAAACTAAAGCGTATTTTCAAAACAACACGATGAGCTTAAACATATTCAACTCATCCACCCACTTTCTCTATTTCTTATTCACAAAGACAATTCCTACACGTATATCCATGTTATCCATGAATCACAACAACTCCAGCAGCATGTTTCCTTGTACTCCAGTGCATATAGCTTGTCAACAGATTCTTTAACACTCGTCCTGAATAGCAATGGCTGTAGTTGGGTTAAAAGGTCATCAAAATCTCGTAAATCATCATTCTGTGACGAGACTACAAACGTGAGAGGCGGTGGTGTCTTAAACGAGTAGTAGAGCCAAAAGGGGATATGTATGTAACACATTTATATATGGGATGCCTCTCTCTTTCGTAGTCACTGGTGAGTTACATTACACTCCTTGTGTTCCCACAGTAACATGCTTTCTTGAAACCTTATATATATTTTCATGCATACATTGAGTGCTTTAGTCAGACATCAGTGTCTACAGCTTTATATTAATGCCATGTTGGTTAAGTCGTTTAAACTATAGCTTTGTAACGTTGTTATATGGGCTTTGATCTTACTTCCATTGACAAGCTGACAGATATGAGAGGGATCCCTTTTTTGAGCTTTAAAGCAAGAGCTGACGTCATGTCAATTAAGCACAATAAAAGTTGTCAGCTAGGATTTATGACAACCAAGAGGACTTTGATATGCCATTTCATGCATTTACCTACAAAATGTGTCTTATGTAGCTTGGATGTGGGTAATATTTTATATTCATCACGTTTCAAGCGGTGGCAGTTTGTGTGTTTCTCCGTTTCCATGGAAACTGTGAAGCTCCTACCTCGGACTGTGACGCCTCCAACAATGGCGCTGTTGTGCTTGACAGTGACGACTGCGGCAGATTCTATCGTTGTCAAGGAGATAACAGAAACTGGGAACTATTTTTCTGTAATTTCAAGACCGGATATGACTTCACCTTGAAAACATGCACGGTCAAAGGTTACATCCGGTGCAAGAAAGGAGGGAACCGTAAGTCAAGATGTTACATTTTTTTCAAGTTTTTGTCCTTGATGATATCACATTATTTGACGTCAACAAACACATCACGTTATATGTTTGAAATTAGCAAGTCTCCAAGAATAAAGGTACATTCACCTGAATATAAGCAAGATGAAACAGTGCATGATCTAAAAGAAGTGAATTAATAAAAAAATAAAAATATCCTGACAACTTCTTCGTTGTAAACGTTTATTCCATTATCATTCACTGTATTTTGGAGCATGCATTTACACTGTCATCATTTTTGGATAATTTCAAAAAGTTTCCTAAACAGAATACATTACAGACAATTCGTGTTCACCAATGTCCTAAGTCTTCTTATCAACACTATATACACACATATATGAAATTGATATGCCGGAGATAAATGCGACATTACCGAAAAGGCATTTGCTTAAACTAAAGAATTGAATTTTGCAGTATATTGTTAATCAAATACTATTTGACCAAATTTCAACAAAAGAAATAATTCTGGTTAACGTTATTACATTTATCAAAATTTACAAAATATATATATTTATTTTCGTATTTTTGGCCCCAGTATATCCCAAATCCATGCGAAATGCATTCTCACAGAATTTGAATTTTATATTTATGTAAGTAATGTTAACAAACTTTTCTTTTTCTCCGTAAAATGTCTAAGTTTTCGCAGAAAAAGTTATTTACAGAACAACTTAATCTTAAACTTACAGCAATAGTACTTCTTTGTAAATAAAAAGTAACGGTAAATAATCTAATTACCTTAACTTCAAAAGTTGTTGCCTTTCCTTTTAGAATATAACCTGGTCAATGATTGTTAACTTTAGGTTAATTTTGATAAACAATTAATCCACAATTTTATCCTTGATACTTGCAAAGATCTGTTACAATATTTATTGTCTGTTTAGTTCATAAATTCTATAATTACCTACAGGGGCAGTCATATCGAGGTTCATATTTTTCATACGAAACCCTAGGCCAACATATCAATTTTTCATTGTGACGTCACGTTATAACCATTGCCTTGACGTCACGGCTCGCTTATGACGTCACAATTAATACGGGCCGGCAGCGCTAGTGTGCGTTTTGCTAAAAGTCGATTTTGAAATTTTGGGACTACGGTAATAAATTATAATAGTGCCCATGACACACTTTGTTTACGACACTCTTGCCTAAATATCGGTTTATCCCTCGCTTTTGCTCGGGAAATACTAATATTTAGCCACTCGTGTCGTAAGCATAGTATGTCATGGCCACTCATATAATATCCTCTATTTGCGGTTTCCTGTGAGCACCTATTTCAGTGTGCAGACCAAACCCATGTGCTGGAGATGAGGCGTGTACAGAGGATGTCACTGGGTACAAGTGTCTCAACCGGACCACAAGTGGTGAGTATCGTTTGATTCGAATTTCATAAAATTAGGCAACGGCCGATCCAGCAACTTATATGAAGTGGTGCGTATCTTGAAAAAAGGAATGGGGCTGTTTCTTTTTTGTATTAATTTAGTGCCCTAAAAGGGGTTAAAAGCCACCAAACCCCCTTCTAAGTCAGCTACTGCTGATTTGAAAAATACAGATTTATAAAGGGGTTTTAGGCTGAATCAGAGTATGCATTGATAAAATATAATGAATGTTACTAAGAAACATTAGTATTTTAGGTCGATGAAGCTACTTTGAGCACTCTTGTTGTCGCATGCTTGAATACATCATATTTTTGAATTAGCCCGATGAAAGGGCTGTATGTCAATACTCTTAATGTATGATAAATACCAATCATTAAAGATACATTGTCTTGACTTTTACCTAGGTGAGAAATATTTTCTCGCATTTCGTTAAGACAAAACACTCCCATAAAAAGTAACATATTGTCCTGGCACGTCATATACTCGTCATCATGAGACAGAAAAACTATTTAGTCTTGTCATTTATAATTCCTTTATGAGGCGACATAACGACGTAATGGTTATGCAAGGTGATAGTAATTATCACCTACTTAGTTAACTTGTCAGATTTACAAGGGAATTGGTATGCAACGCCGCGAACAAAATTATCATATTTATTGTCAGAGATATGGAAATGAAGTTTATTTTTACAAAGATAAAACGTGACCCCAGATATTATAAAGATGTTGGTATGTTTGTTATCGTGAATGCTCAAAGATAGAAGCCGGGTATATTATAACAATATGACTTCTTGATAAGGAACACAAGTACTGTTATCTTAAAATCTGTTACAACATACGCAATTGACGTATATGCAGAAATAATTACAGGATGTTCCGTAAATCTTCCTTAAACCGAAAAACATACCTCTTTTCCCAAATAGTTTAACGTTTGTTATTTATAATTTCAACAGAAAATACTATTATGTTAAGATATTGGAATTTGAGAAGTGACATTATGATTTTATGTCATTCCGTTCCTGAAGATTGTGTTGATAATAACCCTCATCAGTAAATATTTACTTCATATCCTAACCAAGAAAGACAGTTAATTATTACGAGAAATAATGTCCATGAGTACAATAGGACAAAAGAGTGAGTAGATATAGACCAGTGACAATATCTCATATCGACATTGGTCAGTTGTTCACATTACACATTTAATTATTCACGTTCATTTCTCAGTGCGTAAATGTTTTTGGACATGACAATCTGATAAATGCGAATATCCAAAAAAGGCACGACGTTGTCTGAATATTTACTTTAGATTGCGATTCTATCAAAATGCGGAATCAGTCCCGCTAGAAGCGCGTGTAAAATCTCCCAAATAAGTAAATAGTCTCTCATGGTATTTAATTTCTTTTACTTATAAATTGCAATCTTTCTCATCTAGCAGCTTTTTCTTGTAGAAGCACGGCGGGCTGTTTCACTATTTTTAATATGTATAAATCCAATTCCTTTACTCCAGCATGCAGCTCGGGTCCGTGTCAGAACGGGGGAGAGTGCCAGGAGGAGGGGGGTGCCTACAGGTGTGTCTGTCCCCCAGCCTACGTCGGTGATAATTGCGAGACAGGTGCGTGCAGTCTTGTGCTTGGTATCATAGGATTTGACCTTCATCAAATCAAATCTCAATTTCTGCGATAATAAATATGTTGGGGTTAACATATGTTTCAAATTTGAATTATTTTTTTCGAAAATTACCAGATGTTAGATCTAGAAACTCGATAGAGACTAGAAATAAAGAGTTCAGAAACATTTCAAGCTTTAAAGGGGCAGTAGCACGTTTTTTGATAATTTTACATCTCAAATTTTTCACTGATAATTGTAAGTTAATGTTAAATATATTATTTTGACAGTGTTCAAAATCTCACTATACAAGCCAATCATTCATAGTCAGAGGACAAAGTATGAAGATTCACATAAAATCCATTGGCGGTCCTTTAGTTTAAATACATTGTCTTTTAATTGGAACCATTAATTTTCAATTTTCTGACATCACCTAATATTTGCCCTAAAACCTTGCTACTGCCCCTTTAAATTGGGACTTTGATTACAATATTGATTGAATGAAAATATCAATTATGATTAATAGTTGATCTTGATTAAACTCAATTTAAATGAAGAGATTATTAAAAGATTGTGTTTTGGCATTTGATATATAGAGTTTATCCAAGTTTGTCACTGACCTGTTTAAGTTGCACAATCTGTTCTAATGTTTAATAAAGTCTTTATAAGATTTGTTTGTCCGGCAAACTGTCGCATTTATCCTATTGTTAGCTCTATATTACTAGCCAATAGCAAACTAACTTTCATGACTTATGCTTTCAGCCACACTTGTACCCGGTAAGTTTATTTTTTTCAAATTTATGATTACAATTTTTTAATGAAAATTCAAGACAAGGTAATTTTTGAGAGGAAATGGGGAAATGTTAAAAATTCATGTATCAAAACATCATATTCTCGTAAAAAGACTAGGAGCCAACCAACAACTCTGTTGATGAGAAAAACATGCCATTCAGATACTTAAGATAGATACATGTATGTATCGTTGCTATCTTTTGATCCACTCTATCGAATAAACTCATTGAGTTTATTGACATTCAATTCTAACTTTATTGAATGACTCAAGAATTTCGAATGCTTTAATGTAACAATTGATAGAAAATTTCACTTCGTCGAGAGTGCGACTCCATAACAGAAGAAGAAAAGGCACAACAATGTCACAGAGTAGTGAAAAGGCAAGGCCCAGCCTATATAGGCTTATGAGACACAATAGATCATAAAATATTCCTTGTAAAATGTAAAAAATTACGAAGATTCGTTTTTAAACATATGCACACATAGTTATATACATAGCTAGATAGGCCTTTATATAGAAATTTATTACATTGATAAAATAGGTAAAAGAAAGTCAAGATCTAATAGGTCTTATCATAACATATTGCCATGTTGATAATATAACTCTTGCTGCTCCAGGGTGCAGCCCCAACCCCTGCAAGGGTCTTGGAGTGTGTACAGAGACCATGAATGGTTATGAGTGTACAGGCGTGCAGAACTGTAAGTCTTCTCTTTATCTTATGATCTCGAGAGATATTCTCTTCTACTTGTAACCCATTTTACACATGTTAGTTGGTGAAATTTATCTGGCAATTAACACAGTTCTGTTAGTATCCTATTTTACCGAAAGCATAGTAGCATTAGAGTTTATTGCTCACGATGATCAAGGACATGCCCTCATTTTTAATTAGAGCAGTGACGTTTTAATGCTATGACGTCACAGTGCGACGAGGACGTTAATTTACAATTACTAAAACAAATAACTGTTCATCTGTTGATTTTAAAGAAATTAAGCAAATCGTGTAATTTTCCAATCTGTTGAATTTAAAGAATTTAAACAAATACCAGTAACTACAATGATGTTCGCCTTACCCCTATCCAAACAATGGATTTGTGTTTTAATCAACTATACAAATCCGTGTATGTTTCAAGTCTGTTCGCCTAACCCCTGTCTAAACCACGGACTATGCATGGAGAACGAGGATGGTTACGAGTGCGTCTGTCCATCTGTCTTTTTCGGTGACAGATGTCAAAGTGGTGAGTGTAAAGCTTTACTCCTACATGTTATGTAATGAGACATTTGAAGGCTGTTAAACATGGCTCCTAGAGTATGTACCACCACACCCTATCATGTGTGTTTACGTTTATTATTTTGATGAAATTTTTTAATTTAATTTAAATTAAAGAAAAGAGACGTAACATTTTGGAATGGCATTTTTAAACATGATATTAACTTGAAATGAACAACATATATGCATGTCTTGTGTTGCTTTAAGGGTAAATGTTGTTTAGCTTGACATTGTTGTCACAATCTGCATAGAAACGTCAGAATTTTGGCTATAGAGTTATGAAGACAAGTTCTTAAATTTTTTCTTCATCGACATGTAAATGCATTTAAAAATTTGCATTTGAGCTAAACCCTTGTAACTTCTAGAAACCATCTGTCATCAGGACTAGACACTGTAAATTTCTTGCGTAATGTTAAGTGACTTTTCTAATATTCTTTACATTGACATTTAAATGATAGACATACATAAAATCATTCAATATTCTACAAAGTGAAATTTTCTATGTAGATCGTAAGATTTATATTTGAAGTGTACATGTAAGTGTAATAAGTTTCAAAAATTTCTTTAGATATAACAATGATCCTTTAATCTTTTGAAATATTGATGCCCCCTTTTAACCACTTAAATTTTCAATTTTTGAATAAATTTAATTGCTTCAGACTCTCCTGTACAAAATATAAGAGCAAGCTATGTTCAGCTAAAGATATGTAAGTAATCTTTGTGGGTTGTGTACACATTTCTGTTCTCCGCACTTCTTGAGAAACAAGGTTCAGTTTTACAGACGTTGCGTTTCTTATTGAGCACATTTGTTTTAATGCTTTTTTATTTTCAACACTTTCAAATACCTTATGGCTGTTCACAGATTATAATTGTTTAATCTTATGATTCAGGCACAATTGCACAATTTAAACCTTAATAAAACAATTAAAATACTTGGGCACAAAGTTATTTCGAAATTGATTGATTAAACATTTAAAATACTTGGCTACAAAGTTATTTCGAAATTAATTGATGAAATAATATATTTATTATTCGTCAATATTATCCTCAGAGTGTTGTTTTCATAAAGGATCCGTTTGTCACCAATGACCTTTGATGGATGATATTGAGGAAAAGTAAAAAACGGAAACAATTACTGAAAACGGTATGCAATGCAGTTGAATGAAATCTTAAGACGGCATGAAATTGACTCATTCATTTCAAAAGACATGTTCAATGTTTTTCTTTGAAATACATATTATATTTTGGACGGAAATTCTTTAGCGAATATTTAACTCCAATATTGAAGAATTGGAACTTTACAATTTATCGGTAGTCGGCAAATACATCCTTTAATGCTCAATGATGAACTTATGAGCCTCAAGGTATAATTGTTTTTCAGCACAAATCACTTTTTCACAAAAGGAAAATGTAAAAGTCAGGTTTCACAAAACCTTGAGTTTAATCATGTAAAACGCACACAGAAGTTTCTGTTGCACTGTCAATCATTCTAAGGAAATTAAAGTGTTGTCGGTGTTAGAAAGCATTCCTTACATTACGAACTATAAGTGAACTAGCATGAGCATCAAAGTTTGGTAAAAAAACTATGATTTATTTGTTTGAAATTCGAATTTCAATTTTTTTAACTCTATATTTCGTATAAGATGTTGCCATTTTAATGTAAAGTTGACAATGAAACATGACAATAAATATACAGTTATGAATTTCGAATTTCGTGTCAATCAACACTGCTGAAATTATTAACTTTCGGCATTACAACAAACACTTCTTAGATCGTTTCATCACTTTATAAGATGTTTTCTTCACTAAACACGAAATATATAATTTCTACTTTTGTTGTCTTCGCTATCCTTGAAATATACTGTCGCATGTAGATTCTGTTTCTTATCACAGCAGGTTTCAAATACTGTATTATAACTATGTTTACATGAATCAATCATAACGATATGGTTTGCAAATACTAAAAACATTTAGTGCCAATAATGTGTATAATGCATGACTTAATCACCCAAACCAGACCTATATGACATTCATAGCGAAAACGATATTGCCCAAATCTATGTTAAAAGTAAATTTGTTAATAATGAAACTATAAGAAAGCCAGTGAAACTTGTTGAAAGGAACTGTAACATTTGACTTGATTATCCTACCAACAGGAGATGAAATATTGCCAAAAGCATGGTAATCTATTTAAATCAGTAAAAAGGTCTCGAATTCAATAATAATAAGATACACATGTCAATTTCCCTAGCCTATAATATTAATGCTTTCAACACTTAAATGGTACATGCAATGGTTTCGCTTGATAGGTGGTACTTTGTTCTGATTTAAACTGATAACTTGGCATAATAATGAGATGTTTGACACTCAAGAAATACATATATCTATTAGGTAAACTTGCAAAAAAAACTATAATGCAGATGAATATATGGATGACAACTTCTTTGTACAATGTATGTGGCGTTCGACACAGATTCTTGTCTTGTTCTCAAGCAGAGGAGAAGTAATATAGTATGGGCATATTTATAAGTAAATAATATTCATTACTCCTCCTCTGCTTGAGAACGATACAAGAATCTGTGTCGAAACGTCGCATACAATGTACCAAGAAGTTGTCATCCATATATTCCTCTGTATCATTGTCATTCCAACTTCAAAAATGCCTCTCAAAGATGCAAAAATATTATTCTGAAAAAAAACCCCATAATTGCCTAAAATGCTGCATTGTGTTGTAGATGTGGACGAGTGTTCAGAGCGAGATGACGTGTGTGGGGAGTCGGCTACCTGTGTGAATCTACCTGGCTCCTACAGGTGTGACTGTGATGACGGGTACACGGGCGATGGTCTCACCTGCACTGGTAGGGAACATAGGTGTACTCCACGTGTTGATGTTGCTTTTAGTGATAAATTGTATACTGTTATCCAAAGATATAAAAATAATAATTGATAGTTCATGAAATAGTCGATTAAGAAATGTAAGAAAAGAGATAGGACTGATTAAAATAAGCCCCCGACCAATGTTGCACTCACCAGTCATGGTACTACTGTCGCCAGACTAGTGTAAGAGATACCGTTAGACAAGTCAAACTGTCAGACTGACCGGAAACAATGCCCAAGGACGACCAGTATCTGAACACGTTGCAGAAAATCATATCTGACGATTGCTTCTTCAACTGCGTTTCACCCTTTATTACCCAAATGGATGAAAATAAGAAGTGACATATTTCCAATATGAGCACATATGCACATATTACTTTTGCCAAGCAACGAATGTTGTGGCGTATGTTTTCGCCTGTTACATTTGTACGTCAAAACAAACATTGTTCATGACGTCACTGCAGCCGGCCGGTGCGTTTTCTGAACAATTCTAAGAGAATAAATCGAATCGAATCGGTGATAAAGAAAAAAATTACCGTAGGAGGTGTGCCAAATCACTTTTACGAAACTCGTGCAACTTTGCGATAAACGTCGCTCTCGCTCGGGTAATACAACAATGCACGCTCGTTTCGTAAAGGTCATATGACACACTTCTTCGGGTAATAATCTCGATATATGCAGTTCGACAGTCTATGTGTTCCTTTGATATTTGGCCTTACAGACCTTTCCGAGGACAGATGTTTGATGATGATACAATAGTGTTATGATTTAAAGGGGCAGTAGCACGTTTTAGGGGTAATATTGGGTGATGTCAGGAAAATTCAAAGAATTGAAAGACAATATATTTAAACTACATCAAGCAGTTATAAATCAAATACATAATATACATTCAGCCATGCCATTTCTTTTTCTTACACAAAAAGGGTGTTCACACAAAAATGGCCGCCAATAGCCTTTATGTGATACTTGATTATGTGTTCACTTATTATGAATGATTGGTTTGTGTAATGAGATTTTTGACACAAAATAATACAAGAAGCAATAATGTACAATTATCAGTCAAAACATGAAAATCAAACTTGCTACTGCCCCTTTAAAGTATTAAACGTGCGTCCTTTACGTTCAGATCTAGACGAGTGTACGAACAAGGCTGCAGACTGTGATGCAAACGCCGAGTGTTATAACGTTCCCGGCTCGTACCAGTGTGTCTGTGCTGACGGGTTTGAAGGGGACGGGACAACCTGTGGAGGTATTCATTAAATAATCATCCAAAACTTTCCACGAGTTTTTCACTTTTCGATAATGCCATATGATCGTCAACTTTTTGTGAAATCATCACCAAATGATATCGCATTGACATGATGACGTCACAATGTTAAGGCATTATCGCATGAATAATTAATTTCATGGCATTCTTTTTTTGGATGCATCTTCGTACGAACACAAAGGAATCGGTTAAACCAAAATTTTAAATCCACACATTATCTCATCAATCAAAATCGAATCTTGATATTTTATATTAAATCGCCCTATGTCCATTTGAGTTGGTTGAAGTGTTTTATGGCCTAAAGGAAATGAACTGAATATCTTAATCGTCTCTCCAAGAGGGTCCTCCTATTCTCTGATTGCCTTATTGATTTGCCTCTAATCACATGTTAGATAAATAGTTAATGTAGAACAGAAGGAATCTTGCAGGTAACATTCCTTTATAATTGTTGATGGTTTTGGCCAATATGTTTAGACGTGGACGAATGCTCTGATGGCTCAAATGACTGTGACGTCACTGCTGTATGTGAGAACACACAAGGGTCCTACACGTGCACGTGCAAGGATGGATATATCGGAGATGGGCTAACGTGCACTGGTAGGTCTTGATTCATCTTTACCTGTTTTAAATTAACATTTTACAAATTGCATTGCTTAAAACTTATTTGGCTGACTCTCTACTTTTGAAATATCGTTATTTACACTCTCAAGCTAAATTTATGATTCTCATGTGCAATAGCCAATGTATAGAAAACAGAATTTGCCAGGTGTGCTAGATTGAAAGTTGAAGCAAAACAACATGCATATTCAGTATTTAAACAACAAGATGTAACAGCAGGAACATGTGTTGCAGTGTTTGCGCCCCTCAATACATTCAGTTACTCTTGATGTTACTTGTTTTTACCAAAACCGTATTTCGAATATTGTGTATTCGTAGAGTATTTTGCCTGAGTTATTATCTTGCATTGGCTCCGTATCATGTTATATATTTGTGCATAGCTTATACATGTACCAACGCATGATGGCTTCATGTGGTCAAAAATGAATGAATCTTGACAAAATATAACATCTTAAGGGTTATAAATTCGTCACATGGTGTTCTGAAATGGTGTTCCGAATTTTGAGCTGCGTCTTGGCTTATACAAGTAGAATATTTTTACGGGAATATACATGTAAATTGATGTCAGAAAAATGAAAATGAATGGTTCCCATCTTTCTCTCTCCACAGAGGCAACTCAGTCATACCTGAATTAGCTATGACTGAGCTACCTCTATGGGGAGAGAATGGGTTCCCATTGAAAGACAATGTATTTAAACTAACGGAAGCAGTAATAAATGCAATTCCTTTTCCTACACAAATGAATTGAAGCTGTTCACACCAAAAATGGTCGCCAATGGACTTTATGTAAATTTATAAAATGTGTTCTCTGACTATGGATTATTGATTTGTTTAAGGATATTTTTGACACTATCAAAAGAATACCTTTACCATAAACGTACAATTATCAGTGAAAATTGAAAATATAAAATTTTCAACAAAATAAATGTGCTACTGCCCTTTTGGTTGCAGATACTGACGAGTGTAGCGGAGGACAGCATACCTGTGGAGAGAACGCTGCCTGTGCTAATGTACCTGGTGGATTCGTGTGCACCTGTAAACCTGGCTTCAACGGAGACGGGACTGTCTGTCAAGGTATGGTTTATGGTCTAGAGCATACTTCTCCTGAGAGTGAGAGCACTGTGTCATTGATAGCACTCTGTTGTCAACTTGTGAAGTTGATGTAAATTACTTGGCACAAAGAAGGTATATTAAATTTTTAATGTAACAATTCATGGCAGGATGACGTATATGATGTGAAGACCTGCTTTTCAGAAATTGTTGATTTGCATGAATACGTTCCCCCAACAAAAACGAGTGATATTCTCTGCTTTTTTCCTTCCAACGGAGTTCTTTAGGTTGTCGATTTTTTCATCTCTGTAAATTTACAACGGAGTGTTATGCTTTAATGCGCCTCAATTGATTAACATGTAGGTTAATTTTACGGTTTTACGACTCAAGACAAGAACTCTGTAACAGTCATATCTTTGCCAGGTCCAGGTTTTTTAGCCTTGTAGTCGATACCTCATCTATATATTGTTTGATTGACTCAGAAACAATCTACTATGCAAATATGCTAATTTATCAACAAACAGAACAAGTGTCACAAAGGACTTAAACCTGCGACAGTTATTCCAAGCCTGGTTCCTTTCGAAATCGCAATCGGTGTCTTATTTTATGTAATATGATTGTGCTAGTAACGATTCACAAAATGTAAAATTGCTACTTCATCTTTTCCCAGCCAAGAACGAATGCCACAAGGACACTCAACCAGAGACGATTCATATGATGCTACTTTATCTCTACCTTAGCTGTGGCTGAGTTTTCTAGTATATTCTTCCCAGAAAAGAACTAGTGCCCCAATAGAACTCAGCCCCCTGCCTTTCATGTCTTTGCGTTTTAGATTAGCAACCGATGTTTTATCTGTTTCTTCTTCACCTGATTCAGATTCACATGATTCTATCTATCCCCAGACACGAACGAGTGCCAGGACGACACGCACTACTGCTCCCAGCAAGCTACCTGTACCAACACCCCCGGCTCCTTTACCTGTACCTGTAATGAAGGCTACACGGGAGATGGGGTCACCTGCATCGGTGAGATAACACGTGTAGACAGAATAATCGACTGGTCATATATGCTTATGTAGCAACGAATAGCAAATTTATCATTACCAAATCTTAAGGTGAACAAAATTGTTTTCGGTCTTCCATCAGCAGTTTCTTCCTATCTTAAATATTGACATGTCAAGAGTGCGACATTTGTGGAACTATGTATTTACTTTATTTGATGACAGTATCACACTGGTGGCGCTCCTTTTGTCGTTCTATAAGATTTTACTGATAACATTACAAATCAAAATATTTTCACAACAGTGTATTTTCCCCTGTTGACTCATTTTGATTTATAAGAGAAATAAGTGAAATAACAATAATACAAAGCATACAACCATTGTGCAGGTTGTTCTTGTAGGTGCGGACGGTACTACTGTCCCCTCTTGCTAGTTCCCACATGCATGTTTCACATGTCAGCAGCGTAAATCTGTTCCTTAACATGATACTTTATTTCTTGTATAACAGTAGTCAAGTCAAGTCTATTTGAATCAAAGCCTCCGGCCAATAAACAGTTTACAGAGTTATACATAAGGATTGAATAAATGACAGTGTATACTTATTTGTCGAACAATTCATCTCTTAACGTACAAGCATTTTTATACAAAGACATCTGTTCAATTCAATTTATTTCAATACTTAAAGGCCACAGGCCTATAGTACAAAAGATACATTTACCTCCTTCGCAGGGATCATATTATGGTGATAGTTATAATTTTTAAACATATCATATATAGTGAAATATTATACTATAGCATATACAATTTCTCAAAATAGACATCATATCACAGAAAATCAGAAAATCAACCCCCCCCCCCCCCCCCCCAAAAAAAAAAATCAAACAATAGAATATACAATCAATTCATACTAGTTCATACATTGTTCTTTCTTAGTAACATGGCATGATAAATAAATGTTGACAACTTACGCACAAGAACAGTATTGTCAGTACTTAACAGTAAAGAAAATTTAAACAAATTTGGATGAAAATGATAGTATTGGGGAATATAGTTTGTTCTGAGGTCAGCATAAAACGGGCAAATCAAAAGGAAATGATATTCGTCTTCAACGTGATTAAGATTACAGAATTTACAAATTCTCATTTCCTTTAGTATATTAAAATATCGTCCTGTCTCTATGGCCAAATCGTGAGATGAGCACCTGAAGCGTGCAAGTGCAATTCGAAATTTTCTAATATTCAATGAACTCAAATAGTATTCTCTGTATATATGTGATTTAAACATTCTGTAGAAAAAAGATTTAAGACATCTGTTAATCACATGATGATACTAATGACCTAAAGGCTACTTCCGGGATTTTTGACAAGTAATAATCAGGTAAAAATTTCTTTTTAATTTCATCATATGGTTTACATATATATATATATATATATATATATATATATGAAATGTGTTTCGTTTTCAACTGCATCTTTAAATAATGGACAGAGCCTTTGGTTTCGTTCTATTGACATCTTTCTTCCCTTATTTACCATTAACTTCAATAACCCTGTTCTTAATTTAATCAGACTAAACTCTAAATCATTACATGTAAATATCGATAGATATGTTAACAGTATAACAGTATATTACTCATGTTGTAGAATTTTATTACTCCGTGACAATTCACCGAAATGATAATTACACAAATTGTTCATCATTGTGCAACATTGTACTTTAGACGAGGACGAGTGTGTTGACCCCTCCTCTCATGGGTGCGACCCAAGCGCTCAGTGTGTGAACACCCCAGGAGGGTACGACTGTGTCTGTTCACCGGGGTTCACACTGGACAGCCACAGATGTGTTGGTAAGTCTCAAAGCCCTGGCTCTCAACATCAGCGACAAAGCATATGAACTGCACGTGTTTAAAGCCATTTTCACATGGATACATTTGCTTATGTGAGTAGACAAGCGCATGTAAGTAAATTTACTTAGGGTCGCATGTGAACGAATTTGCTTACGTGAGTACATATACTCCTGGAGTAAAGTTTTAATACACCCAAGTAAAAGTATATCTACTAGACTCCCAAAGGTTTAGTTAAAGTAGATTTACTTATATGTATAAATACTCCTGGAGTATTTGTGGTCATGTAAACAGAATTTCATCTTCGCTTAGGTGAGTATTTCAAGAAATAGTTATGACATCATAAGAGATCATTGAGTGATGTTACATCAGTACTAAATTCAGAAATACTATTGCATCACTGTCTTGAACATTTTATTATTCTTATCACAGTTTTAAGCTTACTTATACCTGGCGAAAACAACATGTGAACATAATGTAAAATTACATTTACTTAAGAAAATATATTTACTCTTGTAAGTAAATTACTTATGTAAGTAAATTATGTCCATGTGAAATAGGCTTAAGTCACTGGATTAAGTAGGCTTCCTGTATGATCTCATCCTGTAAAACAGGCGTCTTTATTTCTATCGCTTCACTACGAAATAGACCCTGTAGCCATACCCGTTATTTCCGCCAATTCAGCAAAATGGAAAGTCCATTTTCTATTAATAGTACACCAATCAAGAAACGCGTCTCATTTAGATGCACGGTGCACTACTCCGACTCAAGTACTTTATTTACTATGTGTATTATCTAATAAATCGATGTTATTTTATTGTAATATTGATTGTTTGATAAGCATGCTAGATTAAGTTTGAAGACCTGAAGTTGAGTCTTTAATAAATTTGTTTCCGGTGTATTCCAAGTGATTAACATGACTTTAAGTACAATTCATATGTGCATATTCATATGAATGTGCCTCTTCATCCTTATCGTACAGTGACATTACTCTCATGTTGCGATTTTGGTATCTTCAGCAAACCGCTAAATTCTAAGTCTTGTATTTTCAAGGACAAACATTCGTGCAGTTTAAATCATTTGCATAAAACAGATGTACAATAGTCAAAATTAAATTCAGGACTGAACCATTATGAAAACAAATGGAATGATTCATTAAAACTAGATGTCGACATATTTGTGTTAAAAAAATACATTAACAACGAGCAGGACATGGTTGATTAATGAGTAATGAGAGTAAGTTTATTCGAAACGGGGCGTCACACGACTATACAAGGAAAGCTTTGATTGGATCTATAGATAAGCCATAGACTTTACTGTGATTGGTAGCTGCCGTGTCGGAGAAAATAAAGGGTATGGCTACAGGGTCTATTTCGTAGTGAAGCGATAGAAATAAAGACGCCTGTTTTACAGGATGGTATGATCTATGTCAGCTTATCAGTCTACTGCACATGGATTTGATAGACCAATCAGAGAGCCGCTGAAGGTTGCTCATAATGCCCGATGGGGGCGCTACACTCTAACTCAAATTTGAGGGCAATGCAGCAAGGCTTAAACAGAGGTCTGCATGAGTTTTGTCTTGCGGTAAAATTGGGGGTTACTTGTTAGGTTTCTAATTTTTGAAGTTTTAACAAGTAAAGGTGTGATTTTGTTTATAATTATAATATGATTCCATCACGTTGTTGGCCATGACCATTGTAATGCTGATGTTGATGTTGATGTTGTTTATCTTATAATAAAGATATCAATGATGCTGCTGGTGTTTATGATGATATAAAGACTATGAACATGTTTACGATGATGATGACGACGTCTTTACATATTATTGACTTTATTCAAACTTTATCATTGTCATCATGAAGATGGATGGAAGAGAAATATCAGAGTATAATATTATCAGGTTTTTATTTTAGGTGATCATGATTATGAACTTGTTGATGACAATTGTTACTGTTGCATTGGTGGCAACGATGATAATGAAAATAATTATGATGACAACGATAATAAGACAATGATGAAGAAAATGATGGTTTGCCGACCATACTGATTATCGATAAAGGATAAATCTAATAAATATGTTAATTACAGATAACGATGAATGTGCACAACAGCCATGTGCCAATTTGGCGACATGTGACAACGTTCCCGGGTCCTTTACTTGTACATGCCTTGACGGCTTCGCTGGCGATGGATTTACTTGTGGTGGTAAAGTGAACTTGACTCGATGCTTTTGTACAGTTGCAACGAAAAGTCACATAATGTTGCTACAGGCTGAGTATTTATTCAGTCCCATACTTATATGTTGATATGTGCATGACGTTCGTTTTCGTCAATAATTTAATGTAAGATTCAGTGCCAAACGTTCTTAATTGATATACTTGTTCAAGAAATTAAGATCAGATGAGACTCTCTCCCTTGAAACTGAAATAAAGACCAAGTTGTTTTTCATAAATCTCAGGAAGTGTATATTTAAAGGCTATGTACATGTAGATAGATGATAGCAGATAATGATTTCAGACAAGAACGAGTGCGTGGACGTGACCCATGATTGTGACGTCAACAGCTACTGTGAGAACAACGTGGGTTCATTCTCGTGCACCTGCAAGAGTGGCTTCACAGGGGACGGGACTGTATGTGCAGGTATTTTGAAGAGTTGGGTAGAGAGACGGGGAGGGGGAAAGAAACAGAGACAGACAGACATAAACAGAGACAAACAGACAAAGACGGAAGAGTGAGAGAGGGGTTAGAAGAACATAGGAAGAGGCCCTACTCGTGCTTCTGCAGGGAACGAGATGTGCAGGTATTTTGAAGGGTTGGGTAGAGAGCCGGGGAGGGAAAAAGAAACAGAGACAGACAAAGGCGGAAGAGTGAGAGAGGGGGTTAAAGAAGGTAAGAAGAGGCCCTACTCGTGCACCTGCAAGGGTGGCTTCACAGGGGACGGGACTGTATGTGCAGGTATTTTGAAGGGTGGGTTGGACGGGGAGGGAGAAAGAAACAGAGAAAGACAGAAAAGGCGGAAGAGTGAGAGGGGGGCTGGTGGAAGAAGATAGGAAAAGGCCCTACTCGTGCCCTACTCGTGCAGCTGCAGGGGACTGTACTGAGAGAAGGGGTAGAGAAATGGTGAGGGAGAGAGGGAGTGAGAGAAATAGATAGACAGACAGACAGAAACGGAGACGGACGGATAGACAGATGTAGTAGAGGGAAGAGACATGTCGAGAGATAATTAGTGAGACGAGACAGTCGAAGAGAGAGACAGAGTAGAGGTATAGAGAGAGGGAAGAGGGAGAGAAAATGAGGCAGAGCAAAACGATTAAGGAGAATAATGTGAACAGAATGGGAGACAGACAGACAGGGAGATGATAGGAGAGTTGGTAGGAATGAAAGGAAAGTGAGAGAGAGAAGAGGAAAGGGGGAGATGCGGAGACATACAGACAAAGAGACAATCTAAATAAATTTAGATCAACAGGTTTAATATTTGGTCATAACAAAATATAAAACCTGTTGATCTAAATTTATTTAGATTGACAAAGAGAGTACGTGAAACAGAAACAGACAAAACAAGCAAGAATGACAGAGAAAGAAGGCGGCAGAGAGAAAAGAGAGAATGCGGGAGAGGCAGAGTAAGATCTTATGTTGTTGAACACAAATTGGTCGAAGATGAAGTTTATCATCGTTTTACAAGAAAATTCTGTTTAAATCTTTGAAAAAAAAGTGTGCATCATATTTAAAGTTGGTGATATAGTGTCACTTTCTTACAGATAATGACGAATGTGCGGATGGTTCAAACAATTGCCATGCTATTGCTGACTGTCGAAATATTCCTGGGTCCTTTACATGCACTTGTAAAACTGGTTATTCTGGAAATGGAGTTGTTTGTGATGGTAATATGATTTTAACTTTTTCAAAATAACGTCGTTGCTGGCATGAAGTTTTCATTGAAACTAACATCTAGATTTTACTGGTCCTTATTCATAGATAAAATATAGATACAAAGCATCGTCAATCATATCATTTCTGAAAAGGTAACTTTTATATGATGAAACTTGATTTTACAATTCTACATAATGAATGGTTTTGATGGTGACTTTGATTCGTAGAAATAAGCAAGAACTCAATGAACCATTCTTTTTTAAATGCAAATATCTACTTTTCATAATTTTTCTTTAGTAAATGATGATTGTTTGGATTGTGCGAAAAGTTGATATGTCAATGTCGAATGTCAAATGAGATATAGATATTTAACATGGACTTGCAAAACTTATTATTTCAGGATTGAGATGAATTGTAATTGTAAATAATGTTTAGTCTCCTTTACCTATTTGTTTTTGCTAAAAGTCATTTTACTTTTACACCTTATACTTTCTACTGCTTATTGTTTTTTTATGGTAGATTTTATCACTATGCAAAAAACTCCTTAATATGTATATGCTAAGATTCATCTTTTATTTGGCCCAAGCAGATATCAATGAATGTCTTGATGGTTCAAACAATTGCCATGCTAATGCTGACTGCGAAAACATTCCTGGGTCCTTTACATGCACTTGTAAAACTGGTTATTCTGGAAATGGAATTGTTTGTGATGGTAAGAAAGTAATCTTTCTTTAAGGTTAAACAGGAATTAATTTCAAAAGGCCTAATCCTTATGCTTTTTGAGAAGTTTTGATCATTTGCTTTATTAATGTTAACACGTTGTCAATGTACCATTAAACATGTCACTGTTTTTAACTTGTGTTTGATATCAATAAAGGTATGGATGGTGCTAACACTTGTTATAAAACTTTCTGACTGCCAAAACAATAATTGGACGTTAACTTGTAGTTGTAAAAGGGGTTATTCAAGAGATGGCGTGAATTTTAATGGTATAATGTTGCCACTGTTTTATCTCAATTTGGTCCCTTACACCTAGCTTATTTTGAATTCACAAAAATGATATATTGTTTTTATTTTTGCAATAGATATGATCAAAATTAAAAGGTTCCTTCTATATCCAATTTCTAAATCTTTCTTTTATTTACTCTGCAGATATCAATGAATGTACGGATGGTTCAAACAATTGCGATGCTACCGGTAATGCTGACTGCGAAAACATTCCTGGATCGTTTACATGCACTTGTAAAACTGGATATTCTGGAGATGGGGTGACTTGTAATGGTAAATATGTTTATCATATAATGGAGGGTGTATTCGATGCAATAAAGCTATCTGATAAACTTTGTATCCGATTGCCTCAAAATCTGATAAAGATGCAAATTAGGTCAAAACACGAACTATTTTCTCAAAACTCCACGCATGTCATGCGAGTCCTAAAACGGTCGCTAAGCATTGATAACGTAATCGGGAGTTTTCAGGTTGTGTTTTTTGATCGAATAAAATTCGTTAATAACATTCGTAAGGGTAAACTTATTACGCATTCGTATTTTAGAAATAGCTTTGTTATCGAAGCATTTCAAATTATTTTCATCGTGCCTTTACACACACACACAAATAACGATATGCAGCTTACAATATTACCGGCTATCGAACAAAATATGTGCTTCAATATTTTCGTGAGTAACATAGGCCTAGACCGCTTTGACCGTGTCAGTTTTCAACTTACCAGCAAAACAAATCATATTCTAGTGATAGTACACATTCTCTAGTAGCGTTAAACAAATGTAACAATCCCACCTTCGAAATAATCGGCGTTTAGTCTAAGGATACCGTTACTGAACTGGTGTAAATGCAATGACAATGCAGCTTTTCAAAATGCAGTTAGAGTTACTTCCCCTGTTGTAGCGACGTTGACAAGTGGTTCATACAAATTTGGTGTTGTATAGAAGAGAAAAATATATGCTTGTGCATAAACCATATATTCTAACTTCACTTAATATGTTGATAGATTGTAGGAGACGTTTCTATCACTATGAAAAGATCATTTCATGAAGGAATATTTCTAGACTGCTCACAACTGTATATCGATGACAATATGACCTTCACCTTGGTGTATTGTGAAAGAAATTACTCCGCCAAATCTAGGTCAAACATATTTTAGAGAAGGAATCATATTTTTGTTTAAACCCATTTATTTCAAAATGACATTATATGATAAAGAAATTATTAACCTCGTGTGTTTCCGTATCATTAATATCATATGATAGGAATAAAATATATGTATAATGCTCGCCAAAGGGTCGCATAATTAAAAATTTATTCCTATTATATGATATAAATGATACGGAAACACACTCGGTTGATAATCTCTATTGATGAGCTTTCGTATAAATGAGTTCTTTTATCCTTCTTGCAATTGAATTTTAAACCTCAAAATTGCACTTTTCTACTGGATGTTCTTCATGAATTTGAGTATAATACAGAGAGAGAAAGGCAAAGGCGAAGGAAGAGAGCGAAAATGATTCAAACAGAAGGGGAGACAGACAGACAGACAGACAAAGCGACAGGCAATAAAAACGAATGAGATAATGAAACAGGGAGAAAGGGAATGATAAATAGAGGGGGACACAGAAAGCAAGGGAGAGGGAGAACGATAGTGAGACGATACGGGACAGGGAAAAGGAACAGACAGAAAAATAATTCAGGGAGAAAGAGAGAGAAGTAGGCGGAGGGTGTGTTTTTGAACTGAATAATAAAAATTATTATAGTTTCTCATCTTTTATAAAAATCATTGAAAAATGCGAAAAAATCTGCGATAAAGTGTAGCTATTCCTTACAGATAATAACGAATGTATGGATGGTTCGAACAATTGCGATACTAATGCCAACTGCCAAAACATTCCTGGATCGTTTACATGTAGTTGTAAAACTGGTTATTCTGGAGATGGAGTGACTTGTAATGGTAAATCTGATTTTACTTTTTCAATATAACTTTTTTGGAATTGATTTTTCTTTAAAAGTTAACAATTTACTATACTGGTCCTTCTTTTTATTTCAACAATAAACATAAAGCATTGTGAAGTATTTATGTTTGATAGGATTTATTTCAACATAAGAAATTGTTAAACTAATCTATTGGTAACTAAGTTAAATGTTTAAAATCGTTTAAACATTAATTTACCGCAAGACAATTGTGTTCATTTACTTTATGACATAAATGTAAACACGTTGTCAAAGCAAACATTTCACTGTTTTCGACTTGTGTTTTACACCATACAGATATCAATGAATGTCTTGATGGTTCGAACAATTGTGATGCTAATGCCGACTGCGAAAACATTCCTGGATCGTTTACATGCACTTGTAAAACTGGTTATTCTGGAGATGGAGTGACTTGTAATGGTAAGATATATTAATGTTATCGTTTTTAATGTTTATTTTCAAGGCTAACAGAGGAAATTATATTTCGCTGTTTTATTTCCAAAAATATGGTCAAAATAAAAATGCACCATAAAATTCCAATTATTAGATCTTTCTTTGATTTTACTCTGCAGATGTCAATGAATGCATGGATGGTTCTAACAATTGCCATGCTAATGCCGACTGCGAAAACATTCCTGGATCGTTTACATGCACTTGTAAAACTGGATATTCTGGAGATGGAGTGACTTGTAATGGTAAATATGTTAACTTATTTAATGGCGAATAAGGTAACTGATGATACTTTAAACTTTCTTTGTATTTTTTAATCAAAGTGAATTTAATCTTCAAAATCAATTTTTCTTTTTCTTCATGAATGTAAGAATAGAAAGAAAGAAGGATTAACGTAACGTAAATTAGATGCACTCTGTGACCTTATCATAAAGTCTTTCTGTAAAACCTCAAACGTTTTCTTCACACATGATTTTTACTGTTTTGGTCTACATTAATATATTCATACCCTGATGATATTGTACATACAAATATTAAGAACAAAATCATGAACTGTCACGATTCTTCTGAAGTTGGCATCCATTGACAGTTTTATGAAATCAGAAGTAACTCACGGTTTTGTTGTCTGACTTCTGAATGCCTGAAGGTATTGTGTGACTTTCACAGCAAGGTCACCTATCTATCTTATTATCTTACTATTACAGTAGAACTCGTATATAACGAACTCCAAGGGACCAAAGTATTTAGTTCGCTATATCCGTTCGCTATAGCATATATTTCAAATGATATTATATAACGATGGGACTTGCAAATTTGTTCACTATATCCGATTGTTCGCTATATCCGATTGTTCGCTATATCCGTGTTCTACTGTATATTTTAGTATTTTTCCAAAATGCGAGAAAGCGTGTTTATCACAAGTTAAAAAACACAAATTTAGGACTTAAAATACGATTTTTACTGTCAATATTCTTTGAAATATATTTATGATTTCAGTTTTAAAATTGGGAATTTCTGTTACGGATTAGCTCATGATAAGCTATTGCTGAGATGCTACAACTACAGTTAGATAAGCGTTTGCCTTTTATTTGCAAACACCTGCTCGATGCAAACGCATATTGCCTCACATGTCATACAGAAAGTTTAAAAATTCAGCATCAAGTGACCACTAACTTTTACAAAAACTGTAAAATATAAAAATTGTAATTCATTTGCCGTTTACACAATATTTGATGAGTTTTGAAAGCAAAAATGTGCATCGAATAGTTTAACATTGTATTCTTAGAGGGGTTGAAACTCAATTATTATTTCTTGCAGAAAACGATGAATGTGCTGATGGTTCTAACACGTGTGATGTAAATGCAAATTGCCAGAACATTGCTGGATCATTTACATGCACTTGTAAAACTGGTTACTCTGGAGATGGGGCGACCTGTCATGGTATATGATTTTAATACTATTTTTTACTTTAAAACCTCAAAATTACGATGTTATGTTCCGTTTTTTTATCAAATTGTAAAAAATATCTTGTTTCCTCCAAAGAACTTTCCTTTTTCTACCACGAAAATAATTGCGCGAATCATGACTTTAAATATGTACATGAAGTTTGGTGCGAAAAGTACCATTTACTTTAGCACCAAAAAATGTCCTGATGTTCTTACATGTACTGATCACTGTGTATAACCGTACACCGGAACTAGCGAGGTTTACGGCGGAGAAATGTTGCTAGCGAGGAGCCGAAATCGAAAGTAAGGTAATATTTTACTTCATAACTTTCAATAATCAACATCATGTGGTAATTTTAGCACACATACTTAGTAAAATGTATGTGCTTGTCATTCTGTATCCAAGGGACAGTAACAATGACAGTTGCGAGTAACATATTTGCTATCTCTGACTATGAACAGGGTATGACATTAAATAGTTATATCTCGGAAAGCTATTGACATGATAATAACAAAGAAAAAGTTGATGAAACGGCGATGATTGCTTTTTAACTGATCCCATTTGCGATCACGCTCCTCGCTAGCAACATTTCTCCACCATACACCTCGCAAGTTCCGGTGTACGGTTATACACAGTGCTTATACAACTAATCATGTTTTCGATAAAAATAACTTCATATGTTTTTTGGGCTGATCTTAGATTTTATCTGATCCCTGCATCTTAATAATCTTTAGTAAATGATGATTGTTCGGATTGTTCAAACAGTAGATTTGTCCATGTCGAATGTCAAATGAGATATAAATATTTAACATAGACTTGCAAAACTGATTATTTTAGGATTGAGATGAATTGTTATTGTAAATAATGTTTAATCTCCTTTATTTATTTGCTTTTGCTAAAAGTTATTTTACCCTTACATCTAATAATTTCTACTGCTTATTGTTTTTTGTGGTAGATTTTATCACTATGCAAAGAAACTCCTTAATGTATCATTGCTAAGATTTATCTTTTATTTGGCCCAAACAGATAATAATGAATGTCTTGATTGTTTAAACAATTGCCATGCTAATGCTGACTGCGAAAACATTCCTGGGTCCTTTATCCGGTGTTCTCTATACGCATATAATTTTAATGATATTATATAGGGACGGAACTTGAAAATTTGTTCAATATATCCGATTGTTCGCTATAAAGAGAATCTCACCCAAATGTCTTCTGATATCAAATATATCAACACGAGTTGATGAAAGTAACAAATATCCGAGCCTTGCCGAGGATATTTTACTTTTGTCAACGAGTGTTGATACATTGATATCAGAAGACACGAGGGTGAGATTCTATTTATCATTCAAAATCATTTTTCATCACATTTGCTTGAAACATGTACATCTTTGAACACTGTATAGCTCTAAAACTCCTATACCAGTGATGTCATAGCACTGTGACGTCATGGTGTTCATGTCATCATAGAACTGTGACGTCATTGTGTTCATGACGTCATAGCATTGTGACGTCATTCTGATGATGCAAAACGTTTGTGATGTCATGTCTCTTCTGTTGACAAGACATTGTTCAAAATCGACTGTCAAAGCTTCCACAATCAATATCTCCTGTGGAACACAGTTTTGAATGATAAATCCGAGTTCGTTATATCTGTGTTCTACTGTACTTGTTCAATGATTTCTTAGGCGTATAGCCAAGATGAGACTTTCTCCTCCTGAAACTGAATAAAACGCACAAGTTGTTTTTCATAAATCTCAGGAAGTGTATATTTAAAGGCTATGTACATGTAGATAGATGATAGCAGATAATGATTTCAGACAAGAACGAGTGCGTGGACGTGACCCATGATTGTGACGTCAACAGCTACTGTGAGAACAACGTGGGTTCATTCTCGTGCACCTGCAAGCATGGCTTCACAGGGGACGGGACTGTATGTGCAGGTATTTCGAAGAGCTGGGTAGAGAGACGGGGAGGGGGGAAGAAACAGAGACAGACAGACATAAACAGAGACAGACAGACAGAGACGGAAGAGTGAGAGAGGGGTTGGAAGAACGTAGGAAGAGGCCCTTCTCGTGCTTCTGCAGGGGACGAGACTGTATGTGCAGGTATTTTGAAGGGTTGGGTAGAGAAACGGGAAGGGAGAAAGAAACAGAGACAGACAGACAAAGGCGGAAGAGTGAGAGAGGGGGATAAAGAAGGTAGGAAGACGCCCTACTCGTGCACCTGCAAGGGTGGCTTCACAGGGGACGGGACTGTATGTGCAGGTATTTCGAAGAGGGGGTAGAGAGATGAGGAGGGAGAAAGAAACAGAGACAGACAGACAGAAACAGAGACGAACAGACAAAGATGGAAGAGTGAGAGAGGGGGTGGAAGGACGTAGAAAGAGGCCCTACGCGTGCACCTGCAGTGGACGGGACTGTATGTTGAGGTAGTGAACTGAGAACTGGTTACTGAGGGAGGAGATAGAGAAATGGTGAGGGAGAGAGGGAGTGAGAGACATTGATAGACAGACAGAAACGGAGACAGACGGATAGACAGATATAGTATAGAGAGAGGGAACGGGGGGTGGGGGGAACAAAGAGAGGTGTCCTGATTGATTGGCCTCACAGGGATGGTGCTGTATGTGCAGTTAGAACAATCAGTGAGAGAAAGAACGGAATAGGAAGGGAGGGATGGAAAGAGAGAGACAGAGAGATGAGCTAGACAGCGGAGACAGGAAGAAAGGAAGGAGTGAGAGAAAGACAGAGAGGCTGGGAGAGATAGACAGAGGGTAGAGAGAGAGATAGACAGAGGGTAGAGAGAGAGAGAGAGAGAGAGAGAGAGAGAGAGAGAGAGAGAGAGAGAGAGAGAGAGAGAGAGAGAGAGAGAGAGAGAGAGAGAGAGAGAGAGAGAGAGAGAGAGAGAGAGAGAGAGAGAGAGAGAGAGAGAGAAAACACAAATTGGTCAAAGAGTCAAACAATTGCCATGCTATTGCTGACTGTCAAAATATTCTTGGATCGTTTACATGTAGTTGTAAAACTGGTTATTCTGGAGATGGAATGACTTGTAATGGTAAATATGATTTTACTTTTTCGGTATGTCTATTTTGGAATTTATTTTTCTTTAAAAGTAAACAATTTACTATACTGGTCCTTCTTTTTATTTCAACAATAAACATAAAGCATTGTGAATTATTTCAATGCTTAAGATACATGTTTGATAGGATTTATTATATATTTTTACATAGAGAATAGTTAAACTAATCTATGGGTAAATAAGTTCAATGTTTAAAATCGTTTAAACCTAATTATATGTCAGACAGTTGTGAGCAATTGCTATGAATGTAAACACGTTGTCGAAGCACAGTCATACATTTCACTGTTTTCAACTTGTGGTTTATTCAACACCATACAGATATCAATGAATGTCTTGATGGTTCGAACAATTGTGATGCTAATGCCGACTGTGAAAACATTCCTGGATCGTTTACATGCACTTGTAAAACTGGTTATTCTGGAGATGGATATGTTAATGTTATCGTTATTAATGTTTACTTTCAAGGCTAAAAGAGGAAATCATATTAAGTTGGATTTTTTTCATACATGTAAATATGGTCAAAATAAAATTGCACCATGAAAATCCCATTTTTAATATCTTTCTTTGATTTTACTCTGCAGATGTCAATGAATGTCTTGATGGTTCACACAATTGCCATGCTAATGCTGACTGCGAAAACATTCCTGGATCATTTACATGCACTTGTAAAACTGGTTATTCTGGAAATGGGGTGACTTGTAATGGTAAATAATGTTGATGAGCGATCGTATAATAGGTGGTTTAATCCTTCTTGAATTTTAAACCTCAAATTTGTACTTTTCTACTGGATGTTCTTCATGAATTTGAGTATAATACAGAGAGAGAAAGACAAGGGCGAAGGAAGAGAGCGAAAATGATTGAAACAGAAGGGGAGACAGACGGACAGACAGAGCGACAGAAAGCGAGGGAGATATTGAGAGAGGGAGAAAGGGAGTGATAGAGAGAGGGAAGACAGAGAAATCGAAAGAGAGGGAGCATGACAGTGAGACGGAGAAAGACAGAGAGCGAAATAAATCAGGTTGGAAGAGAGAAGGGGAGGGAGGCGGAGGGATGTGTTTTTCGTAATGGATAGAAATTTGGTCACGGGATGTTATTATAGTTTTTTTCATCTTTTCTAAATCAATTGCCTAACAACCTTTTCTGAGATAAAATCTAACTATTCCTTACAGATAATGACGAATGTGCGGATGGTTCAAACAATTGCCATGCTTTTGCTGACTGTCGAAACATTCCTGGATCGTTTACATGCTCTTGTAAAACTGGTTTTTCTGGAGATGGAGTGGTTTGTGAGGGTGAATATGATTTTTACTTTTTCCATATAATGTCTGTGTTGGAATTTAGTTTTCTTGTTAGATACATGTTTGATATGACTTATTTTACATTTTACACAAGGAATGCTAAAACTAATCCAATGGTTAATAAATTCAATGTTTAAAATCTTTTAAATCTATTATTCCTCCAGACAGTTGTGATCATTTGCTTTATGACATGAATGTAAACACTTTGTCAAAGCACAATACACTGTTTTAAACCTGTGGTTTATTCAACACCATACAGATGTCAATGAATGTCTTGATGGTTCAAACAATTGCCATGCTAATGCCGACTGCGAAAACATTCCTGGGTCCTTTACATGCACTTGTAAAACTGGTTATTCTGGAAATGGAGTTGTTTGTGATGGTAATATGATTTTTACTTTTTCAAAATAACGCCTTTGCTTGAATGAAGTTTTCATTGAAACTAACATCTAGATTTTACTGGTCCTTATTCATAGATAAACTATAGATACAAAGCATCGTCAATCATTTCATTTCTGAAAAGTTAACTTTTATATGATGAAACTTGATTTTACAATTCTACATAATGAACGGTTTTGATTGTGGCTTTGATTCGTAGAAATAAGCAAGAACTCGATGAACCATTCTTGTTTTAAATGCAAATATCTACTTTTCATAGTTTTTCTTTAGTCAATGATGATTGTTTGGATTGTTCGAAAAGTCGCTATGTCAATGTCGAATGTCAAATGAGATATTGTTGAAATAATGACCGCTGACTGAGTGAATATCTGTGATAACCATCGAGCGATCAGCGAGATGGTTATCACAGATATTCACGAGGTCAAGGTCATTATTTCACATACACCACATGGTTAATTAAAAACTGTTTTCCCTTTTTTATGAAAATATCAATATAAGCCGAATATAAGATTTTTTTAAATGAGTTCAAAAGTGAAAATGGTGTCTAGCGTGGTTAGCCGCCACTCCTGAGGAATGGATCAATTTCATTTTAGCACTGCACACATTCCACGTGCAGTTGGATATTATACTGGCGAAATTGTCGGTAAGACAATTCTAAGGCAATAAGTAACTGTTTTCATTCTTCTCTCAAGCTAATATCCTTCAATTGCCACATTGAACTGAACTATAAATTAATGATTT
Source organism: Steromphala cineraria (assembly GCA_916613615.1). NCBI lineage: Eukaryota > Metazoa > Mollusca > Gastropoda > Trochida > Trochidae > Steromphala > Steromphala cineraria. Next base: position 8,368,583 of record OU744728.1, on the reverse strand, counting down.
TGATACAAGTTTTAAGCGGACGTCAACGAAATTTTGTTTAGTGGCAAATGTAAATATTCCGTCACTAGTCAAGACCTGTGTGGCTGCACGGGCGACGTCTATTTCATCTCGTGATGCACGGACTTCTTGTACGCCAAGTTGCCAAGCAACTCCTAAAAATTCACGTGCAGCACACAACCTAAAGCACATGGTTTCAAGTAAGTTGGGACAATGGAGTGCTCTCCGCGGCCGTGTCCAACAGATATATTTGCCGGTGTTTCGAGGTCTTTTCCGGAGGCATTTAAGGTGAGATTGATCGCAAAGTATACTTTATTTGTTGTTTCATGAAATAGACTAGGGAATTTTTTTAAAGCGTTTACAAGGAATCAAAAGAATCGTGTCCCATTTGCACGCAGTTTCTGCTTGATAAATGATTTTTGGTATTGTATTGTTTATATAAAATGCATAAATATTTGGGTATTAGCTAGATATCCGACTTTGAGATCAGTTCGGTATGTTATTACCTTCAATAAATTTCGTGTGTACGTGAAACTATCAATCGTCCATTAAACAATAAAAAAGACTAAATTAATTCAAAAGTTAATGTTAGAAACACAAGCACTTGATGCATGAACAGTGTTCGTATGAGCAATATCCATGCCTCAAGTGCTTGTTGTTAGAAGTGACAGTTCAAAACTTCAATTACTTTTTCGTGACGATATGAAAAATGAACGTATTTAAAAGTAAATGTCTTTTTTTCAGCGTTTGAAATCTAAATGTTTGTATTCTTAATGTTAAACCTTTGATTGTTTCAGGAACTACGCATGGATGATAGCAGGACAATAATTGTTTGCTGATACTGAAGTCGGCGTTCTTGTGCATTATTTCAAAAGGACAGTTCCAAATGCAATTTTGACCTCCCGACAACTGACTTCCTATAAAGGATTTCGAACATTGGTTGAAGAGAACACTAGCTTAGATACTGAGGGCCATTTGCTGAAACTTTTAGTTTTATCGTGAACAACGGGATTGTGTGGGGGAGCGTTTGAACTGAAATAAATGTAAATGTTTGCATGTTTAGAGGAAACCAAATGGCAAGAATTGAAAGCAGTATGAACATGTAACATGAAAATGACTTCAAAGATTCTCTGTAATAAAGAGTGTTTATTCTGTCTTTTGTTTTCTTTTATTACCGTTCTTGTGGCCTTGGGTATTCTTAAGAATGGCATATTAAACTAAAGACATAATACATCTGAATGCACAGGTGAAAATCAAAACAAATTCTAAAGAATATCAAAGGTCACAATTAGAGGCGAAGGGTCATTTAGACCCGTAAGCCGAGGGTAAGTTTTTTTCGAGGTGCGATACGGTGAAGATGGCGAGGCGTAGCCGAGACATGTTCACCGTATCGAACCGAGAGGTCGGTTATCAAGAGGTTGGTTATCAGATAACCAACCTCGTGATAACCAACCTCTCGGTTGATCTGAGGTCAGTTATCTAAAAATAACTACCTCTGATATTGACCTGATAACCACACCACGTGGTGTATAAATCTTTAACATGGACATGCAAAACTGATTATTTTAGGATTGAAATGAATTGTAATTGTAAATAATGTTTAATCTCCTTTACCTATTTGCTTTTGCTAAAAGTTATTTTACCCTCGCACCTTCTACTTTCTACTGCTTATTGCGCTTTGTGGTAGATTTTATCACTATGCAAAGAAACTCCTTAATGTATCATTGCTAAGATTTATCTTTTATTTGGCCCAAACAGATAATAATGAATGTCTTGATGGTTCAAACAATTGCCATGCTAATGCTGACTGCGAAAACATTCCTGGGTCCTTTACATGCACTTGTAAAACTGGTTATTCTGGAAATGGAGTTGTTTGTAATGGTAATATGATTTTTACTTTTTCAAAATAACGCCTTTGCTGGAATGAAGTTTTCATTGAAACTAACATCTGGATTTTACTGGTCCTTATTCATAGATAAACTATAGATACAAGGCATCGTCAATCATTTCATTTCTGAAAAGGTACCTTTTCTAAGATGAAACTTGATTTTACAATTCTACATTATGAATGGTTTTGATTGTGGCTTTGATTCCTATAAATAACGAAATAAGCGAGAACTCAATGAGATATTATTTTAAAAAAAAAATGCAAATATCTACTTTTCATATTTTTTCTTTAGTTAATGATGATTGTTTGGATTGTTCGAAAAGTTGATATGTCAATGTCGAATGTCAAATGAGATATAAAAAATTAACATGGACTTGCAAAACTGAATTTTGTAGGATTCAGATGAATTCTTATTGTAAATAATGTTTAATCTCCTTTGCCTATTTGTTTTTGCTAAAAGTAATTTTACTTTTACACCTTATACTTTCTACTGCTTATTGTTTTTTGTAGTAGATTTTATCACTATGCAAAGAAACTCCTTAATATATATTTGCTAAGATTAATCTTTTATTTGGCCCAAACAGATAATAATGAATGTCTTGATGGTTCAAACAATTGCCATGCTATTGCTGACTGCGTAAACATTCCTGGGTCCTTTACATGCACTTGTAAAACTGGTTATTCTGGAAATGGAGTTGTTTGTGATGGTAATATGATTTTTTTCTCTCAAAATAATGCCTTTGCTGGAATGAAGTTTTCATTGAAACTAACATCTAGATTTTACTGGTCCTTATTCATAGATAAACTATAGATACAAAGCATCGTCAATCATTTTATTTCTGAAAAGGTACCTTTTATATGATGAAACTTGATTTTAAAATTCTACATAATGAATGGTTTTGATTGTGGCTTTGATTCGTAGAAATAAGCAAGAACTCAATGAACCATTCTTGTTTTAAATGCAGATATCTACTTTTCATATTCTTTCTTTAGTTAATGATGATTGTTTGGATTGTTCGAAAAGGTGATATGTCAATGTCGAATGTCAAATGAGATATAAATATTTAACATGGACTTGCAAAACTGATTATTTTAGGATTGAGATGAATTGTAATTGTAAATAATGTTTAATCTCCTTTACCTATTTGTTTTTGCTAAAAGTAATTTTAGTTTTACACCTTATACTTTCTACTGCTTATTGTTTTTTTGTGGTAGATTTTATCACTATGCAAGGAAACTCCTTAATATATATTTGCTAAGATTCATCTTTTATTTGGCCCAAACAGATAATAATGAATGTCTTGATGGTTCAAACAATTGCCATGCTAATGCTGACTGCGAAAACATTCCTGGGTCCTTTACATGCACTTGTAAAACTGGTTATTCTGGAAATGGAGTTGTTTGTGATGGTAATATGATTTTTACTTTTTCAAAATAACGCCTTTGCTGGAATGAAGTTTTCATTGAAACTAACATCTCTATTTTACTGGTCCTTAATCATAGATAAACTATAGATACAAAGCATCGTCAATCATTTCATTTCTGAAAAGGTAACTTTTATATGATTAAACTTGATTTTACAATTCTACATAATGAATGGTTTTGATGGTGACTTTGATTCGTAGAAATAAGCAAGAACTCAATGAACCATTCTTTTTTAAATGTAAATATCTACTTTTCATAATGTTTCTTTAATAAATGATGATTGTTTGGATTGTTCGAAAAGTTGATATGTCAATGTCGAATGTCAAATGAGATATAGATATTTAACATGGACTTGAAAAACTTATTATTTTAGTATTGAGATGAATTGTAATTGTAAATAATTTTTAATCTCCTTTACCTATTTGTTTTTGCTAAAAGTCATTTTACTTTTACACCTTATACTTTCTACTGCTTATTGTTTTTTGTGGTAGATTTTATCACTATGCAAAGAAACTCCTTTATATGTATTTGCTAAGATTCATCTTATATTTTGCCCAAACAGATAATAATGAATGTCTTGATGGTTCAAACAATTGCCATGCTAATGCTGACTGCGAAAACATTCCTGGGTCCTTTACATGCACTTGTAAAACTGGTTATTCTGGAAATGGAGTTGTTTGTGATGGTAATATGATTTTTACTTTTTCAAAATAACGTCTTTGCTGGAATGAGGTTTTCATTGAAACTAACAGCTAGTTTTTACTTGTCCCTATTTATAGATAAACTATAGATACAAAGCAACATCAATAATATCCTTTCTGAAAAGGTACATTTTATATGATGAAACTTGATTTTACAATTCTACACAATGAATGGGTTTGATTGTGGTTTTGATTCGTAGAAATAAGAAAGAACTCAATGAACCATTCTTTTTTTTAATGCAAATATCTACTTTTCATATTTTTTCTTTAGTTAATGATGATTGTTTGGATTGTTCGAAAAGGTGATATGTCAATGTCGAATGTCAAATGAGATATAAATCTTTCACATGGACATGCAAAACTGATTATTTTAGGATTGAGGTGAATTGTAATTGTAAATAATGTTTAATCTCCTTTACCTATTTGTTTTTGCTAAAAGTCATTTTACTCTTACACCTTATACGTTCTACTGCTTATTGCATTTTGTGGTAGATTTTATCACTATGCAAATAAACTCCTTAAATGTATATTTGCTAAGATTTATCTTATATTTGGCCCAAACAGATAATAATGAATGTCTTGATGGTTCAAACAATTGCCATGCTAATGCCGACTGCGAAAACATTCCTGGGTCCTTTACATGCACTTGTAAAACTGGTTATTCTGGAAATGGAGTTGTTTGTGATGGTAATATGATTTTACTTTTTCAAAATAACGTCTTTGCTGGAATGAAGTTTTCATTGAAACTAACAGCTAGTTTTTACTGGTCCTTATTCATAGATAAAATATAGATACAAAGCATCGTCAATCATTTTATTTCTGAAAAGGTAACTTTCATATGATGAAACTTGATTTTAAAATTCTTCATAATGAATGGTTTTGATTGTGGCTTTGATTCGTAGAAATAAGCAAGAACTCAATGAACTATTCTTTTTTTAAATGCAAATATCTACTTTTCATAGTTTTTCTTTAGTTAATGGTGATTGTTTGGATTGTTCGAAAAGTCGCTATGTCAATGTCGAATATCAAACGAGATATAAATCTTTAACATGGACTTGCAAAACTGATTATTTTAGGATTGAGGTGAATTGTAATTGTAAATAATGTTTAATCTCCTTTACCTATTTGTTTCTGCTAAAAGTTATTTTACTCTTACACCCTATACGTTCTACTGCTTATTGCATTTTGTGGTAGATTTTATCACTATGCAAATAAACTCCTTAAATGTATCATTGCTAAGATTTATCTTATATTTGGCCCAAACAGATAATAATGAATGTCTTGATGGTTCAAACAATTGCCATGCTAATGCTGACTGCGAAAACATTCCTGGGTCTTTTACATGCACTTGTAAAACTGGTAATTCTGGAAATGGAGTTGTTTGTGATGGTAATATGATTTTTACTTTTTCAAAATAACACCTTTGCTGGAATGAAGTTTTCATTGAAACTAACATCTAGATTTTACTGGTCTTTATTCATAGATAAACTATAGATACCAAGCATCGTCAATCATTTCATTTCTGAAAAGGTAACTTTTATATGTTAAAACTTGATTTTACAATTCTACATAATGAACGGTTTTGATTGTGGCTTTGATTCGTAGAAATAAGCAAGAACTCAATGAACCATTCTTTTTTTAAATGCAAATATCTACTTTTCATATTTTTTCTTTAGTTAATGATGATTGTTTGGATTGTTCGAAAAGGTGATATGTCAATGTCGAATGTCAAATGAGATATAAATCTTTCACATGGACATGCAAAACTGATCATTTTAGGATTGAGTTGAATTGTAATTGTAAATAATGTTTAATCTCCTTTACCTATTTGTTTTTGCTAAAAGTCATTTTACTTTTACACCTTATACTTTCTACTGCTTATTGTTTTTTGTGGTAGATTTTATCACTATGCAAATAAACTCCTTAAATGTATAATTGCTAAGATTTATCTTATATTTGGCCCAAACAGATAATAATGAATGTCTTGATGGTTCAAACAATTGCCATGCTAATGCTGACTGCGAAAACATTCCTGGGTCCTTTACATGCACTTGTAAAACTGGTTATTCTGGAAATGGAGTTGTTTGTGATGGTAATATGATTTTACTTTTTCAAAATAACGTCTTTGCTGGAATGAAGTTTTCATTGAAACTAACAGCTAGTTTTTACTGGTCCTTATTCATAGATAAAATATAGATACAAAGCATCGTCAATCATTTTATTTCTGAAAAGATAACTTTCATATGATGAAACGTGATTTTAAAATTCTTCATAATGAATGGTTTTGATTGTGGCTTTGACTCGTAGAAATAAGCAAGAACTCAATGAACTATTCTTTTTTTAAATGCAAATATCTACTTTTCATAGTTTTTCTTTAGTTAATGGTGATTGTTTGGATTGTTCGAAAAGTCGCTATGTCAATGTCGAATATCAAACGAGATATAAATCTTTAACATGGACTTGCAAAACTGATTATTTTAGGATTGAGGTGAATTGTAATTGTAAACAATTTTTAATCTCCTTTACCTATTTGTTTTTGCTAAAAGTCATTTTACTTTTACACCTTTTACTTTCTACTGCTTATTGTTTTTTTGTGGTAGATTTTATCACTATGCAAAGAAACTCCTTAATATATATTTGCTAAGATTCATCTTTTATTTTGCCCAAACAGATAATAATGAATGTCTTGATGGTTCAAACAATTGCCATGCTAATGCTGACTGCGAAAACATTCCTGGGTCCTTTACATGCACTTGTAAAACTGGTTATTCTGGAAATGGAGTTGTTTGTGATGGTAATATGATTTTTACTTTTTCAAAATAATGCCTTTGCTGGAATGAAGTTTTCATTGAAACTAACAGCTAGTTTTTACGGGTCTTTTTTAATAGATAAACTATAGATACAAAGCAACATCAATAATATCCTTTCTGAAAAGGTACATTTTATATGATGAAACTTGATTTTACAATTCTACATAATTAATGGTTTTGATTGTGGCTTTGATTCGTAGAAATAAGCAAGAACTCAATGAAGCATTCTTTTTTTACATGCAAATATCTCCTTTTCATAGTTTTTCTTTAGTTAATGGTGATTGTTTGGATTGTTCGAAAAGGTGATATGTCAATGTCGAATGTCAAATGAGATATAAATCTTTAACATGGACTAGCAAAACTGATTATTTTAGGATTGAGATGAATTGTAATTGTAAATAATGTTTAATCTCCTTTACCTATTTGCTTTTGCTAAAAGTTATTTTCCTTTTACACCTTATACTTTCTACTGCTTATTGTTTTTGTGGTAGATTTTATCACTATGCAAAGAAATTTCTTAATATATATTTGCTAAGATTCATCTTTTATTTGGCCCAAACAGATAATAATGAATGTCTTGATGGTTCAAACAATTGCCATGCTAATGCTGACTGCGAAAACATTCCTGGGTCCATTACATGCACTTGTAAAACTGGTTATTCTGGAAATGGAGTTGTTTGTGATGGTAATATGATTTTTACTTTTTCAAAATAACGCCTTTGCTGGAATGAAGTTTTCATTGAAACTAACATCTAGATTTTACTGGTCCTTATTCATATATAAACTATAGATACAAAGCATCGTCAATCATTTCATTTCTGAAAAGGTAACTTTCATATGATGAAACTTGATTTCACAATTCTACATAATGAATGGTTTTGATTGTGGCTTTGATTCGTAGAAATAAGCAAGAACTCAATGAACCATTCTTTTTTTAAATGCAAATATCTACTTTTCATATTTTTTCTTTAGGTAATGATGATTGTTTGGATTGTTCGAAAAGTCGCTATGTTAATGTCGAATATCAAATGAGATATAAATCTTTGACATGGACTTGCAAAACTGATTATTTTAGGATTGAGATGAATTGTAATTGTAAATAATGTTTAATCTCCTTTACCTATTTGTTTTTGCTAAAAGTCATTTTACTTTTACACCTTATACTTTCTACTGCTTATTGTTTTTTGTGGTAGATTTTATCACTATGCAAAGAAACTCCTTAATATATATTTGCTAAGTTTAATCTTTTATTTGGCCCAAACAGATAATAATGAATGTCTTGATGGTTCAAACAATTGCCATGCTAATGCTGACTGTGAAAACATTCCTGGGTCCTTTACATGCACTTGTAAAACTGGTTATTCTGGAAATGGAGTTGTTTGTGATGGTAATATGATTTTTTTCTCTCAAAATAATGCCTTTGCTGGAATGAAGTTTTCATTGAAACTAACATCTCGATTTTACTGGTCCTTATTCATATATAAACTATAGATACAAAGCATCGTCAATCATTTCATTTCTGAAAAGGTAACTTTTATATGATGAAACTTGATTTAACAATTCTACATAATGAATGGTTTTGATTGTGGCTTTGATTTGTAGAAATAAGCAAGAACTCAATGAACCATTCTTGTTTTTAATGCAAATATCTACTTTTCATATTCTTTCTTTAGTTAATGATGATTGTTTTGATTGTTCGAAAAGGTGATATGTCAATGTCGAATGTCAAAGGAGATATAAATCTTTAACATGGACTTGCAAAACTGATTATTTTAGGATTGAGATGAATTGTAATTGTAAATAATGTATAATCTCCTTTACCTATTTGTTTTTGCTAAAAGGTATTTTACTCTTACACCTTATACTTGTTTTACTGCTTATTGTTTTTTTGTGGTAGATTTTATCACTATGCAAAGAAACTCCTTAATATATATTTGCTTAGATTCATCTTTTATTTGGCCCAAACAGATAATAATGAATGTCTTGATGGTTCAAACAATTGCCATGCTAATGCTGACTGCGAAAATATTCCTGGGTCCTTTACATGCACTTGTAAAACTGGTTATTCTGGAAATGGAGTTGTTTGCGATGGTAATATGATTTTTACTTTTTCAAAATAACGCCTTTGCTGGAATGAGGTTTTCATTGAAACTAACAGCTAGTTTTTACTTGTCCCTATTTATAGATAAAGTATAGATACAAAGCATCGTCAATCATTTCATTTCTGAAAAGGTAACTTTTATATGAAGAAACTTGATTTCACAATTCTACATAATGAATGGTTTTGATTGTGGCTTTGATTCGTAGAAATAAGAAAGAACTCAATGAACCATTCTTTTTTTAAATGCAAATATCTACTTTTCATATTCTTTCTTTAGTTAATGATGATTGTTTTGATTGTTTGAAAAGTCGCTATGTCAATGTCGAATATCAAATGAGATATTATTCTTTAACATGGACTAGCAAAACTGATTATTTTAGGATTGAGATGAATTGTAATTGTAAATAATGTTTAATCTCCTTTATCTATTTGTTTTTGCTAAAAGTCATTTTACTTTTACACCTTATACTTTCTACTGCTTATTGTTGTTTGTGGTAGATTTTATCACTATGCAAAGAAACTCCTTAATATATATTTGCTAAGATTCATCTTTTATTTGGCCCAAGCAGATAATAATGAATGTCTTGATGGTTCAAACAATTGCCATGCTAATGCTGACTGCGAAAACATTCCTCGGTCCTTTACATGCACTTGTAAAACTGGTTATTCTGGAAATGGAGTTGTTTGCGATGGTAATATGATTTTTTTCTCTCAAAAGAATGCCTTTGCTGGAATGAAGTTTTCATTGAAACTAACATCTAGATTTTACTGGTCCTTAATCATAGATAAACTATAGATACAAAGCATCGTCAATCATTTCATTTCTGAAAAGGTAACTTTTATATGATGAAACTTGATTTTACAATTCTACATAATGAATGGTTTTGATTGTGGCTTTGATTCGTAGAAATAAGCAAGAACTCAATGAACCATTCTTTTTTTAAATGCAAATATCTACTTTTCATAGTTATTCTTTAGTTAATGATGATTGTTTGGATTGTTCGAAAAGTCGCTATGTCAATGTCGAATGTCAAATAAGATATAAATCTTTAACATGGACTTGCAAAACTGATTATTTTAGGATTGAGATGAATTGTAATTGTAAATAATGTATAATCTCCTTTACCTATTTGTTTTTGCTAAAAGTCATTTTACTTTTACACCTTATACTTTCTACTGCTTATTGTTGTTTGTGGTAGATTTTATCACTATGCAAAGAAACTCCTTAATATATATTTGCTAAGATTCATCTTTTATTTGGCCCAAGCAGATAATAATGAATGTCTTGATGGTTCAAACAATTGCCATGCTAATGCTGACTGCGAAAACATTCCTAGGTCCTTTACATGCACTTGTAAAACTGGTTATTCTGGAAATGGAGTTGTTTGCGATGGTAATATGATTTTTTTCTCTCAAAATAATGCCTTTGGTGGAATGAAGTTTTCATTGAAACTAACATCTAGATTTTACTGGTCCTTATTCATAGATAAACTATAGATACAAAGCATCGTCAATCATTTCATTTCTGAAAAGGTAACTTTTATATGATGAAACTTGATTTTACAATTCTACATAATGAATGGTTTTGATTGTGGCTTTGATTCGTAGAAATAAGCAAGAACTCAATGAACCATTCTTTTTTTAAATGCAAATATCTACTTTTCATATTCTTTCTTTAGTTAATGATGATTGTTTTGATTGTTTGAAAAGTCGCTATGTCAATGTCGAATATCAAATGAGATATTATTCTTTAACATGGACTAGCAAAACTGATTATTTTAGGATTGAGATAAATTGTAATTGTAAATAATGTTTAATCTCCTTTACCTATTTGTTTCTGCTAAAAGTCATTTTACTTTTACACCTTATACTTTCTACTGCTTATTGTTTTTTGTGGTAGATTTTATCACTATGCAAAGAAACTCCTTAATATATATTTGCTAAGTTTAATCTTTTATTTGGCCCAAACAGATAATAATGAATGTCTTGATGGTTCAAACAATTGCCATGCTAATGCTGACTGTGAAAACATTCCTGGGTCCTTTACATGCACTTGTAAAACTGGTTATTCTGGAAATGGAGTTGTTTGCGATGGTAATATGATTTTTTTCTCTCAAAATAATGCCTTTGCTGGAATGAAGTTTTCATTGAAACTAACATCTAGATTTTACTGGTCCTTATTCATATATAAATTATAGATACAAAGCATTGTCAATCATTTCATTTCTGAAAAGGTAACTTTTATATGATGAAACTTGATTTAACAATTCTACATAATGAATGGTTTTGATTGTGGCTTTGATTCGTAGAAATAAGCAAGAACTCAATGAACCATTCTTTTTTTTAATGCAAATATCTACTTTTCATATTCTTTCTTTAGTTAATGATGATTGTTTTGATTGTTCGAAAAGGTGATATGTCAATGTCGAATGTCAAAGGAGATATAAATCTTTAACATGGACTTGCAAAACTGATTATTTTAGGATTGAAATGAATTGTTATTGTAAATAATGTTTAATCTCCTTTACCTATTTGCTTTTGCTAAAAGTTATTTTACCCTCACAGCTTCTACTTTCTACTGCTTATTGCGCTTTGTGGTAGATTTTATCACTATGGAAAGAAACTCCTTAATATATATTTGCTTAGATTCATCTTTTATTTGGCCCAAACAGATAATAATGAATGTCTTGATGGTTCAAACAATTGCCATGCTAATGCTGACTGCGAAAACATTCCTGGGTCCTTTACATGCACTTGTAAAACTGGTTATTCTGGAAATGGAGTTGTTTGTGATGGTAATATGATTTTTACTTTTTCAAAATAACGCCTTTGCTGGAATGAGGTTTTCATTGAAACTAACAGCTAGTTTTTACTTGTCCCTATTTATAGATAAAGTATAGATACAAAGCAACATCAATAATATCCTTTCTGAAAAGGTACATTTTATATGATGAAACTTGATTTTACAATTCTACACAATGAATGGGTTTGATTGTGGTTTTGATTCGTAGAAATAAGAAAGAACTCAATGAACCATTCTTTTTTTTAATGCAAATATCTACTTTTCATAATTTTTCTTTAGGTACTGATGATTGTTTGGAATGTTCAAAAAGGTGATATGTCAATGTCGAATATCAAACGAGATATAAATCTTTCACATGGACTTGCAAAACTGATTATTTTAGGATTGAGGTGAATTGTAATTGTAAATAATGTATAATCTCCTTTACCTATTTGTTTCTGCTAAAAGTTATTTTACTCTTACACCTTATACGTTCTACTGCTTATTGCATTTTGTGGTATATTTTATCACTATGCAAATAAACTCCTTAAATGTATCATTGCTAAGATTTATCTTATATTTGGCCCAAACAGATAATAATGAATGTCTTGATGGTTCAAACAATTGCCATGCTAATGCTGACTGCGAAAACATTCCTGGGTCCTTTACATGCACTTGTAAAACTGGTAATTCTGGAAATGGAGTTGTTTGTGATGGTAATATGATTTTTACTTTTTCAAAATAACACCTTTGCTGGAATGAAGTTTACATTGAAACTAACATCTAGATTTTACTGGTCTTTATTCATAGATAAACTATAGATACCAAGCATCGTCAATCATTCATTTCTGAAAAGGTAACTTTTATATGTTAAAACTTGATTTTACAATTCTACATAATGAACGGTTTTGATTGTGGCTTTGATTCGTAGAAATAAGTAAGAACTCAATGAACCATTCTTTTTTTAAATGCAAATATCTACTTTTCATATTTTTTCTTTATTTAATGATGATTGTTTGGATTGTTCGAAAAGGTGATATGTCAATGTCGAATGTCAAATGAGATATAAATCTTTCACATGGACATGCAAAACTGATTATTTTAGGATTGAGTTGAATTGTAATTGTAAATAATGTTTAATCTCCTTTACCTATTTGTTTTTGCTAAAAGTCATTTTACTTTTACACCTTATACTTTCTACTGCTTATTGTTTTTTGTGGTAGATTTTATCACTATGCAAATAAACTCCTTAAATGTATAATTGCTAAGATTTATCTTATATTTGGCCCAAACAGATAATAATGAATGTCTTGATGGTTCAAACAATTGCCATGCTAATGCCGACTGCGAAAACATTCCTGGGTCCTTTACATGCACTTGTAAAACTGGTTATTCTGGAAATGGAGTTGTTTGTGATGGTAATATGATTTTACTTTTTCAAAATGACGTCTTTGCTGGAATGAAGTTTTCATTGAAACTAACAGCTAGTTTTTACTGGTCCTTATTCATAGATAAAATATAGATACAAAGCATCGTCAATCATTTCATTTCTGAAAAGGTAACTTTTATATGATGAAACTTGATTTTAAAATTCTTCATAATGAATGGTTTTGATTGTGGCTTTGATTCGTAGAAATAAGCAAGAACTCAATGAACTATTCTTTTTTTAAATGCAAATATCTACTTTTCATATTTTTTCTTTAGTTAATGGTGATTGTTTGGATTTTTCGAAAAGTCGCTATGTCAATGTCGAATATCAAACGAAATATAAATCTTTAACATGGACTTGCAAAACTGATTATTTTAGGATTGAGATGAATTGTAATTGTAAACAATTTTTAATCTCCTTTACCTATTTGTTTTTGCTAAAAGTCATTTTACTTTTACACCTTTTACTTTCTACTGCTTATTGTTTTTTTGTGGTAGATTTTATCACTATGCAAAGAAACTCCTTAATATATATTTGCTAAGATTCATCTTTTATTTGGCCCAAGCAGAAAATAATGAATGTCTTGATGGTTCAAACAATTGCCATGCTAATGCTGACTGCGAAAACATTCCTGGGTCCTTTACATGCACTTGTAAAACTGGTTATTCTGGAAATGGAGTTGTTTGTGATGGTAATATGATTTTTACTTTTTCAAAATAATGCCTTTGCTGGAATGAAGTTTTCATTGAAACTAACAGCTAGTTTTTACGGGTCTTTATTAATAGATAAACTATAGATACAAAGCAACATCAATAATATCCTTTCTGAAAAGGTACATTTTATATGATGAAACTTGATTTTACAATTCTACACAATGAATGGGTTTGATTGTGGTTTTGATTCGTAGAAATAAGAAAGAACTCAATGAACCATTCTTTTTTTTAATGCAAATATCTACTTTTCATAATTTTTCTTTAGGTACTGATGATTGTTTGGAATGTTCAAAAAGGTGATATGTCAATGTCGAATATCAAACGAGATATAAATCTTTCACATGGACTTGCAAAACTGATTATTTTAGGATTGAGGTGAATTGTAATTGTAAATAATGTATAATCTCCTTTACCTATTTGTTTCTGCTAAAAGTTATTTTACTCTTACACCTTATACGTTCTACTGCTTATTGCATTTTGTGGTAGATTTTATCACTATGCAAATAAACTCCTTAAATGTATCATTGCTAAGATTTATCTTATATTTGGCCCAAACAGATAATAATGAATGTCTTGATGGTTCAAACAATTGCCATGCTAATGCTGACTGCGAAAACATTCCTGGGTCTTTTACATGCACTTGTAAAACTGGTAATTCTGGAAATGGAGTTGTTTGTGATGGTAATATGATTTTTACTTTTTCAAAATAACACCTTTGCTGGAATGAAGTTTTCATTGAAACTAACATCTAGATTTTACTGGTCTTTATTCATAGATAAACTATAGATACCAAGCATCGTCAATCATTTCATTTCTGAAAAGGTAACTTTTATATGTTAAAACTTGATTTTACAATTCTACATAATGAACGGTTTTGATTGTGGCTTTGATTCGTAGAAATAAGCAAGAACTCAATGAACCATTCTTTTTTTATATGCAAATATCTACTTTTCATATTTTTTCTTTAGTTAATGATGATTGTTTGGATTGTTCGAAAAGGTGATATGTCAATGTCGAATGTCAAATGAGATATAAATCTTTCACATGGACATGCAAAACTGATTATTTTAGGATTGAGTTGAATTGTAATTGTAAATAATTTTTAATCTCCTTTACCTATTTGTTTTTGCTAAAAGTCATTTAATTTTTACACCTTATACTTTCTACTGCTTATTGTTTTTTGTGGTAGATTTTATCACTATGCAAATAAACTCCTTAAATGTATAATTGCTAAGATTTATCTTATATATGGCCCAAACAGATAATAATGAATGTCTTGATGGTTCAAACAATTGCCATGCTAATGCCGACTGCGAAAACATTCCTGGGTCCTTTACATGCACTTGTAAAACTGGTAATTCTGGAAATGGAGTTGTTTGTGATGGTAATATGATTTTACTTTTTTAAAATAACGTCTTTGCTGGAATGAAGTTTTCATTGAAACTAACAGCTAGTTTTTACTGGTCCTTATTCATAGATAAAATATAGATACAAAGCATCGTCAATCATTTCATTTCTGAAAAGGTAACTTTTATATGATGAAACTTGATTTTAAAATTCTTCATAATGAATGGTTTTGATTGTGGCTTTGATTCGTAGAAATAAGCAAGAACTCAATGAACCATTCTTTTTTTAAATGCAAATATCTACTTTTCATAGTTTTTCTTTAGTTAATGGTGATTGTTTGGATTGTTCGAAAAGTCGCTATGTCAATGTCGAATATCAAACGAGATATAAATTTTTAACATGGACTTGCAAAACTGATTATTTTAGGATTGAGATGAATTGTAATTGTAAACAATTTTTAATCTCCTTTACCTATTTGTTTTTGCTAAAAGTCATTTTACTTTTACACCTTATACTTTCTACTGCTTATTGTTTTTTTTGTGGTAGATTTTATCACTATGCAAATAAACTCCTTAAATGTATAATTGCTAAGATTTATCTTATATTTGGCCCAAACAGATAATAATGAATGTCTTGATGGTTCAAACAATTGCCATGCTAATGCCGACTGCGAAAACATTCCTGGGTCCTTTACATGCACTTGTAAAACTGGTTATTCTGGAAATGGAGTTGTTTGTGATGGTAATATGATTTTACTTTTTCAAAATAACGTCTTTGCTGGAATGAAGTTTTCATTGAAACTAACAGCTAGTTTTTACTGGTCCTTATTCATAGATAAAATATAGATACAAAGCATCGTCAATCATTTTATTTCTGAAAAGGTAACTTTTATATGATGAAACTTGATTTTAAAATTCTTCATAATGAATGGTTTTGATTGTGGCTTTGATTCGTAGAAATAAGCAAGAACTCAATGAACTATTCCTTTTTTAAATGCAAATATCTACTTTTCATAGTTTTTCTTTAGTTAATGGTGATTGTTTGGATTGTTCGAAAAATCGCTATGTCAATGTCGAATATCAAACGAGATATAAATCTTTAACATGGACTTGCAAAACTGATTATTTTAGGATTGAGATGAATTGTAATTGTAAATAATTTTTAATCTCCTTTACCTATTTGTTTTTGCTAAAAGTCATTTTACTTTTACACCTTTTACTTTCTACTGCTTATTGTTTTTTTTGTGGTAGATTTTATCACTATGCAAAGAAACTCCTTAATATATATTTGCTAAGATTCATCTTTTATTTGGCCCAAGCAGATAATAATGAATGTCTTGATGGTTCAAACAATTGCCATGCTAATGCTGACTGCGAAAACATTCCTGGGTCCTTTACATGCACTTGTAAAACTGGTTATTCTGGAAATGGAGTTGTTTGTGATGGTAATATGATTTTTACTTTTTCAAAATAATGCCTTTGCTGGAATGAAGTTTTCATTGAAACTAACAGCTAGTTTTTACGGGTCTTTATTAATAGATAAACTATAGATACAAAGCAACATCAATAATATCCTTTCTGAAAAGGTACATTTTATATGATGAAACTTGATTTTACAATTCTACACAATGAATGGGTTTGATTGTGGTTTTGATTCGTAGAAATAAGAAAGAACTCAATGAACCATTCTTTTTTTTAATGCAAATATCTACTTTTCATAATTTTTCTTTAGGTACTGATGATTGTTTGGAATGTTCAAAAAGGTGATATGTCAATGTCGAATATCAAACGAGATATAAATCTTTCACATGGACTTGCAAAACTGATTATTTTAGGATTGAGGTGAATTGTAATTGTAAATAATGTTTAATCTCCTTTACCTATTTGTTTCTGCTAAAAGTTATTTTACTCTTACACCTTATACGTTCTACTGCTTATTGCATTTTGTGGTAGATTTTATCACTATGCAAATAAACTCCTTAAATGTATCATTGCTAAGATTTATCTTATATTTGGCCCAAACAGATAATAATGAATGTCTTGATGGTTCAAACAATTGCCATGCTAATGCTGACTGCGAAAACATTCCTGGGTCCTTTACATGCACTTGTAAAACTGGTAATTCTGGAAATGGAGTTGTTTGTGATGGTAATATGATTTTTACTTTTTCAAAATAACACCTTTGCTGGAATGAAGTTTTCATTGAAACTAACATCTAGATTTTACTGGTCTTTATTCATAGATAAACTATAGATACCAAGCATCGTCAATCATTTCATTTCTGAAAAGGTAACTTTTATATGTTAAAACTTGATTTTACAATTCTACAAAATGAACGGTTTTGATTGTGGCTTTGATTCGTAGAAATAAGCAAGAACTCAATGAACCATTCTTTTTTTAAATGCAAATATCTACTTTTCATATTTTTTCTTTAGTTAATGATGATTGTTTGGATTGTTCGAAAAGGTGATATGTCAATGTCGAATGTCAAATGAGATATAAATCTTTCACATGGACATGCAAAACTGATTATTTTAGGATTGAGTTGAATTGTAATTGTAAATAATGTTTAATCTCCTTTACCTATTTGTTTTTGCTAAAAGTCATTTTACTTTTACACCTTATACTTTCTATTGCTTATTGTTTTTAGTGGTAGATTTTATCACTATGCAAATAAACTCCTTAAATGTATAATTGCTAAGATTTATCTTATATTTGGCTCAAACAGATAATAATGAATGTCTTGATGGTTCAAACAATTGCCATGCTAATGCCGACTGCGAAAACATTCCTGGGTCCTTTACATGCACTTGTAAAACTGGTTATTCTGGAAATGGAGTTGTTTGTGATGGTAATATGATTTTACTTTTTCAAAATAACGTCTTTGCTGGAATGAAGTTTTCATTGAAACTAACAGCTAGTTTTTACTGGTCCTTATTCATAGATAAAATATAGATACAAAGCATCGTCAATCATTTTATTTCTGAAAAGGTAACTTTTATATGATGAAACTTGATTTTAAAATTCTTCATAATGAATGGTTTTGATTGTGGCTTTGATTCGTAGAAATAAGCAAGAACTCAATGAACTATTCTTTTTTTAAATGCAAATATCTACTTTTCATAGTTTTTCTTTAGTTAATGGTGATTGTTTGGATTGTTCGAAAAGTCGCTATGTCAATGTCGAATATCAAACGAGATATAAATCTTTAACATGGACTTGCAAAACTGATTATTTTAGGATTGAGATGAATTGTAATTGTAAATAATTTTTAATCTCCTTTACCTATTTGTTTTTGCTAAAAGTCATTTTACTTTTACACCTTATACTTTCTACTGCTTATTGTTTTTTTGTGGTAGATTTTATCACTATGCAAAGAAACTCCTTAATATTTATTTGCTAAGATTCATCTTTTATTTGGCCCAAGCAGATAATAATGAATGTCTTGATGGTTCAAACAATTGCCATGCTAATGCTGACTGCGAAAACAATCCTGGGTCCTTTACATGCACTTGTAAAACTGGTTATTCTGGAAATGGAGTTGTTTGTGATGGTAATATGATTTTTGTTCGCAAAATAATGGCTTTGCTGGAATGAAGTTTTCATTGAAACTAACAGCTAGTTTTAACTGGTCCTTATTCATAGATAAACTATAGATACAAAGCATCGTAAATCATTTCATTGCTGAAAAGGTAACTTTTATATGATGAAACTTGATTTTACAATTCTATATAATGAATGGTTTTGATGGTGGCTTTGATTCGTAGAAATAAAGTTATAAGCAAGAACTCAATGAACTATTCTTTTTTTAAATGCAAATATCTGCTTTTCATATTTTGTCGTTAGTAAATGATGATTGTTTTGATTGTCCAAAAAGTTGAAATGTCAATGTCGAATGTCACATGAGATATAAATCTTTAACATGGACTTGCAAAACTGATTATTTTAGAATTGAGATGAATTGTTGTTGTAAATAATGTTTAATCTCCTTTACCTATTTGTTTTTGCTAAAAGTCATTTTACTTTTACACCTTATACTTTCTACTGCTTATTGTTTTTTGTGGTAGATTTGATCACTATGCAAAGAAACTCCTTAATGTATCTTTGATAAGATTTATCTTTTATTTGGCCCAAACAGATATTAATGAATGTCTTGATGGTTCAAACAATTGCCATGCTAATGCTGACTGCGAAAACATTCCTGGGTCCTTTACATGCACTTGTAAAACTGGTTATTCTGGAAATGGAGTTGTTTGTGATGGTAATATGATTTTTACTTTTTCAAATTAACCCCAATGCTGGAATGAAGTTTTCATTGAAACTAACATTTAGTTTTTACTGGTCCTTATTCATAGATAAACTATAGATACAAAGCATCATCAATCATTTCATTTCTGAAAAGGTAACTTTTATATGATGAAACTTGATTTTACAATTCTACATAATGAATGGTTTTGATTGTGGCTTTGATTCGTAGAAATAAGCAAGAACTCAATGAACCATTCTTTTTTTAAATGCAAATATCTACTTTTCATATGTTTTCTTTAGTTAATGATGATTGTTTGGATTGTTCGAAAAGTTGATATGTCAATGTCGAATGTCAAATGAGATATAAATCTTTAACATTGACTTGCAAAACTGATTATTTTAGGATTGAGATGAATTGTAATTGTAAATAATGATTAATCTCCTTTACGTATTTGCTTTTGCTTAAAGTTATTTTACTCTAACACCTTAAAATTGTTAGTGCGTATTGCTTTTTGTGGTAGAGTTTATCACTATGCAAAGAAACACCTGTATCGTTGCTACGATTTATCTTTTATTTGGCCCAAACAGATAATAATGAATGTCTTGATGGTTCAAACAATTGCCATGCTTATGCTGACTGCGAAAACATTCCTGGGTCCTTTACATGCACTTGTAAAACTGGTTATTCTGGAAATGGAGTTGTTTGTGATGGTAATATGATTTTTACTTTTTCAAAATAATGCCTTTGCTGGAATGAAGTTTTCATTGAAACTAACATCTAGATTTTACTGGTCCTTATTCATAGAAAAACTATAGCTACAAAGCATCGTCAATCATTTCATTTCTGAAAAGGTACCTTTTATATGATGAAATTTGATTTTACAATTCTACATAATGAATGGTTTTGATTGTGGCTTTGATTTGTAGAAATAAGCAAGAACTCAATGAACCATTCTTTTTTTAAATGCAAATATCTACTTTTCATAGTTTTTCTTTAGTTAATGATGATTGTTTGGATTGTTCGAAAAGTCGCTATGTCAATGTCGAATATCAAATGAGATATTAATCTTTAACGTGGACTTGCAAAACTGATTATTTTAGGATTGAGATGAATTGTAATTGTAAATAATGTTTAATCTCCTTTACCTATTTGTTTTTGCTAAAAGTTATTTTACTTTTACACCTTATACTTTCTACTGCTTATTGTTTTTTGTGGTAGATTTTATCACTATGCAAAGAAACTCCTTAATATATATTTGCTAAGATTTATCTTTTATTTGGCCCAAACAGATAATAATGAATGTCTTGATGGTTCTAACAATTGCCATCCTTATGCTGACTGCGAAAACATTCCTGGGTCCTTTACATGCACTTGTAAAACTGGTTATTCTGGAAATGGAGTTGTTTGTGATGGTAATATGATTTTTACTTTTTCAAAATAACGCCTTTGCTTGAATGAAGTTTTCATTGAAACTAACATCTAGATTTTACTGGTCCTTGTTCATAGATAAACTATAGATACAAAGCATCGTCAATTATTTGATTTCAGAAAAGGTAACTTTTATATTATGAAACTTGATTTTACAATATTACATAATGAATGGTTTTGATTGTGGCTTTGATTCGTAGAAATAAGCAAGAACTCAATGAACCATTCTTTTTTTAAATGCAAATATCTACTTTTAATAGTTTTTCTTTTGTTAATATGATGATTGTTTGGATTGTTCGAAAAGTTGCTATGTCAATGTCGAATATCAAACGAGATATAAATCTTTAACATGGACTTGCTAAACTGATTATTTTAGGATTGAGATGAATTGTAATTGTAAATAATGTATAATCTCCTTTACCTATTTGTTTTTGCTAAAAGTTTACTCTTACACCTTATACTTTTTTACTCCTTATTGTTTTTTTGTGGTAGATTGTATCACTATGCAAAGAAACTCCTTAATATGTATTTGCTAAGATTTATCTTTTATTTGGCCCAAACAGATATTAATGAATGTCTTGATGGTTCAAACAATTGCCATGCTAATGCTGACTGCGAAAACATTCCTGGGTCCTTTACATGCACTTGTAAAACTGGTTATTCTGGAAATGGAGTTGTTTGTGATGGTAATATGATTTTTACTTTTTCAAAATAACGCCTTTGCTGGAATGAAGTTTTCATTGAAACTAATATCTAGGTTTTACTGATCCTTATTCATAGATAAACTATAGATACAAAGCATCGTCAATCATTTCATTTCTGAAAAGGTAACTTTTATAAGATGAAACTTGATTTTACAATTCTACATAATGAATGGTTTTGATTGTGGCTTTGATTCGTAGAAATAAGCAAAAGCTCAATGAACCATTCTTTTTTTAAATGCAAATATCTACTTTTCATATCTTTTCTTTATTTAATGATGATTGTTTGGATTGTTCAAAAAGGTGATATGTCAATGTCGTATGTCAAATGAGATATAAATCTTTAACATGGACTTGCAAAACTGATTATTTTAGGATAGAGATGAATTGTAATTGTAAATAATGTTTAATATCCTTTTCGTATTTGCTTTTGCTAAAAGTTATTTTACTCTAACACCTTAAAATTGATAGTGCGTATTGCTTTTTATGGTAGAGTTTATCACTATGCAAAGAAACACCTGTATCGTGCTACGATTTATCTTTTATTTGGCCCAAACAGATAATAATGAATGTCTTGATGGTTCAAACAATTGCCATGCAAATGCTGACTGCGAAAACATTCCTGGGTCCTTTACATGCACTTGTAAAACTGGTTATTCTGGAAATGGAGTTGTTTGTGATGGTAATATGATTTTTACTTTTTCAAAATAATGCCTTTGCTGGAATGAAGTTTTCATTGAAACTAACATCTAGATTTTTCTGGTCCTAATTCATAGATAAACTATAGATACAAAGCATCATCAATCATTTCATTTCTGAAAAGGTAACTTTTATATGATGAAACTTGATTTTACAATTCTACATAATGAATGGTTTTGATTGTGGCTTTGATTCGTAGAAATAAGCAAGAACTCGATGAACCATTCTTTTTTTAAATGCAAATATCTACTTTTCATAGTTTTTCTTTAGTTACTGACGATTGTTTGGAATGTTAAAAAAGGTGATATGTCAATGTCGAATGTCAAACGAGGTGTAAATCTTTAACATGGGCTTGCAAAACTGATTATTTTAGGATTGAGATGAATTGTAATTGTAAATAATGTATAATCTCCTTTACCTATTTGTTTTTGCTAAAAGTTATTTTACTTTTACACCTTTTACTTTCTACTGCTTATTGTTTTTTGTGGTAGATTTTATCACTATGCAAAGAAACTCTTAATATATATTTGCTAAGATTCATCTTTTATTTGGCCCAAGCAGATAATAATGAATGTCTTGATGGTTCAAACAATTGCCATGCTAATGCTGACTGCGAAAACATTCCTGGGTCCTTTACATGCACTTGTAAAACTGGTTATTCTGGAAATGGAGTTGTTTGTGATGGTAATATGATTTTTTTCTCAAAATAACGCCTTTGCTGGAATGAAGTTTTCATTGAAACTAACAGCTAGTTTTAACTGGTCCTTATTCATAGATAAATTATAGATACAAAGCATCGTCAATCATTTCATTTCTAAAAAGGTAACTTTTATATGATGAAACTTGATTTTACAATTCTACATAATGAATGGTTTTGATTGTGGCTTTGATTCGTAGAAATAAGCAAGAACTCAATGAACCATTCTTTTTTTTAATGCAAATTTCTACTTTTCATATTTTTTCTTTAGTTAATGATGATTGTTTGGATTGTTCGAAAAGGTGATATGTCAATGTCGAATGTCAAATGAGATATAAATCTTTAACATGGACTTGCAAAACTGATTATTTTAGGATTGAGATGAATTGTAATTGTAAATAATGTTTAATCTCCTTTACCTATTTGTTTTTGCTAAAAGTTATTTTACTTTTACACCTTATACTTTCTACTGCTTATTGTTTTTTGTGGTAGATTTTATCACTATGCAATGAAACTTCTTAATATGTATTTGCTAAGATTCATCTTTTATTTGGCCCAAACAGATAATAATGAATGTCTTGATGGTTCAAACAATTGCCATGCTAATGCTGACTGCGAAAACATTCCTGGGTCCTTTACATGCACTTGTAAAACTGGTTATTCTGGAAATGGAGTTGTTTGTGATGGTAATATGATTTTTACTTTTTCAAAATAACGCCTTTGCTGGAATGAAGTTTTCATTGAAACTAACATCTAGATTTTACTGGTCTTTATTCATAGATAAACTATAGATACAAAGCATCGTCAATCATTTCATTTCTGAAAAGGTAACTTTTATATGATGAAACTTGATTATACAATTCTACATAATGAATGGTTTTGATTGTGGCTTTGATTCGTAGAAATAAGCAAGAACTCAATGAACCATTCTTTTTTTAAATGCAAATATCTACTTTTCATAGTTTTTCTTTAGTTCATGATGATTGTTTGGATTGTTCAAAACGTTGATATGTCAATGTCGAATGTCAAATGAGATATAAATCTTTAACATGGACTTGCAAAACAGATTATTTTAGGATTGCGATGAATTGTAATTGTAAATAATGTTTAATCTCCTTTACCTATTTGCTTTTGCTAAAAATTATTTTACTCTGACACCCTCTACCTTCTGCTGCTTATTGCGCTTTGTTTTTGATTTAATCACTATGCAAAGAAACTCCTTAATGTATGATTGCTAAGATTCATCTTTTATTTGGCCCAAGCAGATAATAATGATACCTTGATGGTTCAAACAATTGCCATGCTAATGCTGACTGCGAAAACATTCCTGGGTCCTTTACATGCACTTGTAAAACTGGTTATTCTGGAAATGGAGTTGTTTGTGATGGTAATATGATTTTTACTTTTTCAAAATAACGCCTTTGCTGGAATGAAGTTTTCATTGAAACTAACAGCTAGTTTTAACTGGTCCTTATTCATAGATAAATTATAGATACAAAGCATCGTCAATCATTTCATTTCTAAAAAGGTAACTTTTATATGATGAAACTTGATTTTACAATTCTACATAATGAATGGTTTTGATTGTGGCTTTGATTCGTAGAAGTAAGCAAGAACTCAATGAACCATTCTTTTTTTAAATGCAAATTTCTACTTTTCATATTTTATCTTTAGTTAATGATGATTGTTTGGATTATTCGAAAAGGTGATATGTCAATGTCGAATGTCAAATGAGATATAAATCTTTAACATGGACTTGCAAAACTGATTATTTTAGGATTGAGATGTATTGTAATTGTAAATAATATTAAATCTCCTTTACCTATTTGTTTTTGCTAAAAGTTTACTCTTACACCTTATACTTTTTTACTCCTTATTGTTTTTTTTTGTGGTAGATTTTATCACTATGCAAAGAAACTCCTTAATATATATTTGCTAATATTTATCTTTTATTTGGCCCAAACAGATTATAATGAATGTATTGATGGTTCAAACAATTGCCATGCTAATGCTGACTGCGAAAACATTCCTGGGTCCTTTACATGCACTTGTAAAACTGGTTATTCTGGAAATGGAGTTGTTTGTGATGGTAATATGATTTTTACTTTTTCAAAATAACGCCTTTGCTTGAATGAAGTTTTCATTGAAACTAACATCTAGATTTTACTGGTCCTTGTTCATAGATAAACTATAGATACAAAGCATCGTCAATCATTTCATTTCTGAAAAGGTAACTTTTATATGATGAAACTTGATTTTACAATTCTACATAATGAATGGTTTTTATTGTGGTTTTGATTTCGTAGAAATAAGCAAGAACTCAATGAACCATTCTTTTTTTAAATGCAAATATCTTCTTTTCATATCTTTTCTTTATTTAATGACGATTGTTTGGATTGTTCGAAAAGGTGATATGTCAATGTAGAATATCAAACGAGATATAAATCTTTAACATGGACTTGCAAAACTGATTATTTTAGGATTGAGATGAATTGTAATTGTAAATAATGTTTAATCTCCTTTACCTATTTGTTTTTGCTAAAAGTTATTTTACTTTTACACCTTATACTTTCTACTGCTTATTGTTTTTGTGGTAGATTTTATCACTATGCAAAGAAACTCCTTAATGTATCATTGCTAAGATTTATCTTTTATTTGGCCCAAACAGATATTAATGAATGTATTGATGGTTCAAACAATTGCCATGCTAATGCTGACTGCGAAAACATTCCTGGGTCCTTTACATGCACTTGTAAAACTGGTTATTCTGGCAATGGAGTTGTTTGCGATGGTAATATGATTTTTACTTTTTCAAAATAACGCCTTTGCTGGAATGAAGTTTTCATTGAAACTAACATCTAGATTTTACTGGTCCTTATTCATAGATAAACTATAGATACAAAGCATCGTCAATCATTTCATTTCTGAAAAGGTACCTTTTATATGATGAAACTTGATTTTACAATTCTACATAATGAATGGTTTTGATTGTGGCTTTGATTCGTAGAAATAAGCAAGAACTTATTAACCATTCTTTTTTTAAATGCAAATATCTACTTTTCATATTTTTTCTTTAGTTAATGATGATTGTTTGGAATGTTCGAAAAGTCGCTATGTCAATGTCGAATGTCAAATGAGATATAAATCTTTATCATGGACTTGCAAAACTGATTATTTTAGGATTGAGATGAATTTTAATTGTAAATAATGTTTAATCTCCTTTACCTATTTGTTTTTGCTAAAAGTTATTTTACTTTTACATCTAATACTTTCTACTGCTTATTGCATTTTGTGGTAGATTTTATCACTATGCAAAGAAACTCCTTAATGTATCATTGCTAAGATTTATCTTTTATTTGGCCCAAACAGATATTAATGAATGTATTGATGGTTCAAACAATTGCCATGCTAATGCTGACTGCGAAAACATTCCTGGGTCCTTTACATGCACTTGTAAAACTGGTTATTCTGGAAATGGAGTTGTTTGCGATGGTAATATGATTTTTACTTTTTCAAAATAACGCCTTTGCTGGAATGAAGGTTTCATTGAAACTCTCAGCTAGCTTTTACTGGTCCTTATTCATAGATAAACTATAGATACAAAGTATCGTCAATCATTTCATTTCTGAAAGGTAGCTTTTATATGATGAAACTTGATTTTACAATTCTACATAATGAATGGTTTTGATTGTGGCTTTGATTCGTAGAAATAAGCAAGAACTCAATGAACCATTCTTTTTTTAAATGCAAATATCTACTTTTCATAGTTTTTCTTTAGTTAATGATTGTTTGGATTGTTCGAAAAGGTGATATGTCAATGTCGAATGTCAAATGAGATATAAATCTTAAACATTGACTTGCAGAACTGATTATTTTAGGATTGAGATGAATTTTAATTGTAAATAATGTTTAATCTCCTTTATTTATTTGCTTTTGCTAAAAGTCATTTTACTTTTACACCTTATACTTTCTACTGCTTATTGTTTTTTGTGGTAGATTTTATCACTGTGCAAAGAAACTCCTTAATATATATTTGCTAAGATTCATCTTTTATTTGGCCCATACAGATAATAATGAATGTATTGATGGTTCAAACAATTGCCATGCTAATGCTGACTGCGAAAACATTCCTGGGTCCTTTACATGCACTTGTAAAACTGGTTATTCTGGAAATGGAGTTGTTTGTGATGGTAATATGATTTTTACTTTTTCAAAATAACGCCTTTGCTGGAATGAAGTTTTCATTGAAACTAACATCTGGATTTTACTGGTCCTTATTCATAGATAAACTATAGATACAAAGCATCGTCAATCATTTCATTTCTGAAAAGGTACCTTTTATATGATGAAACTTGATTTTACAATTCTACATAATGAATGGTTTTGATTGTGGCTTTGATTCGTAGAAATAAGCAAGAACTCAATGAACCATTCTTTTTTTAAATGCAAATATCTACTTTTCATATTTTTTCTTTAGTTATTGGTGATTGTTTGGATTGTTCAAAAAGGTGATATGTCAATGTCGAATATCAAACGAGATATAAATCTTTAACATGGACTTGCAAAACTGATTATTTTAGGATTGAGATGAATTGTAATTGTAAACAATTTTTAATCTCCTTTACCTATTTGTTTTTGCTAAAAGTCATTTTACTTTTACACCTTATACTTTCTACTGCTTATTGTTTTTTTGTGGTAGATTTTATCACTATGCAAAGAAACTCCTTAATATATATTTGCTAAGATTCATCTTTTATTTGGCCCAAACAGATAATAATGAATGTCTTGATGGTTCAAACAATTGCCATGCTAATGCTGACTGCGAAAACATTCCTGGGTCCTTTACATGCACTTGTAAAACTGGTTATTCTGGAAATGGAGTTGTTTGTGATGGTAATATGATTTTACTTTTTCAAAATAACGTCTTTGCTGGAATGAAGTTTTCATTGAAACTAACAGCTAGTTTTTACTGGTCCTTATTCATAGATAAAATATAGATACAAAGCATCGTCAATCATTTTATTTCTGAAAAGGTAACTTTTATATGATGAAACTTGATTTTAAAATTCTTCATAATGAATGGTTTTGATTGTGGCTTTGATTCGTAGAAATAAGCAAGAACTCAATGAACTATTCTTTTTTTAAATGCAAATATCTACTTTTCATAGTTTTTCTTTAGTTAATGGTGATTGTTTGGATTGTTCGAAAAGTCGCTATGTCAATGTCGAATATCAAACGAGATATAAATCTTTAACATGGACTTGCAAAACTGATTATTTTAGGATTGAGATGAATTGTAATTGTAAATAATTTTTAATCTCCTTTACCTATTTGTTTTTGCTAAAAGTCATTTTACTTTTACACCTTATACTTTCTACTGCTTATTGTTTTTTGTGGTAGATTTTATCACTATGCAAAGAAACTCCTTTCTTTATATATTTGCTAAGATTCATCTTTTTTTTGGCCCAAGCAGATAATAATGAATGTCTTGATGGTTCAAACAATTGCCATGCTAATGCTGACTGCGAAAACAATCCTGGGTCCTTTACATGCACTTGTAAAACTGGTTATTCTGGAAATGGAGTTGTTTGTGATGGTAATATGATTTTACTTTTTCAAAATAACGCCTTTGCTGGAATGAAGTTTTCATTGAAACTAACATCTCGATTTTACTGGTTTTTATTCATAGATAAACTATATTAACAAAGCATCGTCAATCATTTCATTTCTGAAAAGGTAACTTTTATATGATGAAACTTGATTTCACAATTCTACATAATGAATGGTTTTGATTGTGGCTTTGATTCGTAGAAATAAGAAAGAACTCAATGAACCATTCTTTTTTTAAATGCAAATATCTACTTTTCATAGTTTTTCTTGAGTTAATGATGATTGTTTGGATTGTTTGAAAAGTCGCTATGTCAATGTCGAATATCAAATGAGATATCATTCTTTAACATGGACTAGCAAAACTGATTATTTTAGGATTGAGATAAATTGTAATTGTAAATAATGTTTAATCTCCTTTACCTATTTGCTTTTGCTAAAAGTTATTTTACTTTTACACCTTATACTTTCTACTGCTTATTGTTTTTTGTGGTAGATGTTATCACTATGCAAAGAAACTCCTTTATATATATTTGCTAAGATTCATCTTTTATTTGGCCCAAGCAGATTATAATGAATGTCTTGATGGTTCAAACAATTGCCATGCTAATGCTGACTGCGAAAACAATCCTGGGTCCTTTACATGCACTTGTAAAACTGGTTATTCTGGAAATGGAGTTGTTTGTGATGGTAATATGATTTTTACTTTTTCAAAATAACGCCTTTGCTGGAATGAAGTTTTCATTGAAACTAACATCTCGATTTTACTGGTCTTTATTCATAGATAAACTATAGATACAAAGCATCGTCAATCATTTCATTTCTGAAAAGGTAACTTTTATATGATGAAACTTGATTTCACAATTCTACATAATGAATGGTTTTGATTGTGGCTTTGATTCGTAGAAATAAGAAAGAACTCAATGAACCATTCTTTTTTTACATGCAAATATCTACTTTTCATATTTTTTCTTTAGTTAATGATGATTGTTGGGATTGTTTGAAAAGTCGCTATGTCAATGTCGAATATCAAATGAGATATTATTCTTTAACATGGACAAGCAAAACTGATTATTTTAGGATTGAGATGAATTGTAATTGTAAATAATGTTTAATCTCCTTTACCTATTTGCTTTTGCTAAAAGTTATTTTACTTTTACACCTTATACTTTCTACTGCTTATTGTTTTTTGTGGTAGATTTTATCACTATGCAAAGAAAAATCTTAATATGTATTTGCTAAGATTCATCTTTTATTTGGCCCAAACAGATAATAATGAATGTCTTGATGGTTCAAACAATTGCCATGCTAATGCTGACTGCGAAAACATTCCTGGGTCCTTTACATGCACTTGTAAAACTGGTTATTCTGGAAATGGAGTTGTTTGTGATGGTAATATGATTTTTACTTTTTCAAAATAACGCCTACGCTGGAATGAAGTTTTCATTGAAACTAACAGCTAGTTTTAACTGGTCCTTATTCATAGATAAAATATAGCTACAAAGCATCGTCAATCATTTCATTTCTGAAAAGGTACCTTTTATATGATGAAACTTGATTTTACAATTTTACATAAAGAATGGTTTTGATAGTGGCTTTGATTCGTAGAAATAAAGAAATAGGCAAGAACACTCAATAAACTATTCTTTTATAAATGCAAATATCTAGTTTTCATATTTTTTCTTTAGTTAATGATGATTGTTTGGATTGTTCAAAAAGTTGATATGTCAATGTCGAATGCCAAATGGGATATAAATATTTAACATGACCTTGCAAAACTGATTTTTGTAGGATTGAGATGAATTGTAGTTGTAAATAATGTTTAATCTCCTTTACCTATTTGCTTTTGCTAAACGTTAATTTACTCTCACACCTTATACTTTCTACTGCTTATTGTTTTTTTGTGGTAGATTTATTCACTATTCAAAGAAACTCCTTAATATATATTTGCTAAGATTCATCTTTTATTTGGCCCAAGCAGATATCAATGAATGTCTTGATGGTTCAAACAATTGCCATGCTAATGCTGACTGCGAAAACATTCCTGGGTCCTTTACATGCACTTGTAAAACTGGTTATTCTGGAAATGGAGTTGTTTGTGATGGTAATATGAATTCTGCTTTTTCTAATTCATGCTGGATTTTGTTTTATTTGAAACTCAGTTTTAACTGTTCTTTATTTAAAGGTAATCTACAACTTTGAGTCATTGTCAAACAATTTAAATGCTAAAATGTACTTTTTGTTTCATGAAATTAATTTCACAATTTAATCTAAGGGATGGGTTTGCTAGTGTACTTTAAGTAATAAACATGAACTACAAATACGAATCATAGTGAAACATTGTTAATGCTAAAATGTACCTTTTGTTCGATATAATTAATTTTACATTGTGGGGTTGCTCCCTGCTTTGCTTTGAAAATGAGCATGAACTCAAAGAACAGTGTTATGTTTCTTTGTAACTCACAGATAGATCTAGATATTTACTAATACTAATTTATATGTCAACTATAAATACAAATAAACGTTAATCATTTCAATGCTTGTTATTGTGTTATATTTGCTATGACATTAACAACACTCACTTTAAAATTGACTGAGCATATTTAAAACAAGTAATCGTAAATCATTTCAATTCTTATAAATGTGCTACATCATTGTTAGGACATTTACAAGACTCACTGGACAAAGGACTTAGCTTATTTAAAATTACTTATCTTCAGATATAGATGAGTGCACTACAGAGCAGGCGAACTGTGACTTTAACGCTGTGTGCACAAACTCACCTGGTTCCTACACCTGCACGTGCGAGTCAGGATTCACCGGAGACGGTTTCACTTGTGACAGTAAGACTATCAGCTATATCATTTTTGATGAAATAAGATAAAATATTCAATAATATTTTTTTCTATATTATAATTAATAACCAATTATCAATCAAGATATGAACAAATTAAGGTTGTGAGGCATCATCGTAATCGTTATGATTTGACAATTTCAAATACATAAATAAGTCAATGGATGGATGAATAAATGAATGGATGGATGAATGATTGAATAATTGATACATAAATAATTATATATGTATTTCACTTGTAATTTAGTTAAGTCTCGTTACTAACGGATAGCTTCATGAATATTTCAACAAGGCAATCAATCGATTTAAATGAATATATTAGTAAATAAACGTTCAATGTCGCTAATTATCAATTCTGTGTATTAGTTTCAGACCCGTGCGTTTATGAGCCCTGTCTGAACGGAGGAAACTGCACGAGCCTCGGTTTCGACTACACATGCGCATGTCCACCCACATTGACAGGCAAAAACTGTCAGGATGGTAAAGAAGTTATTACATGTATTTTAACA
This sequence comes from Steromphala cineraria, assembly GCA_916613615.1. NCBI lineage: Eukaryota > Metazoa > Mollusca > Gastropoda > Trochida > Trochidae > Steromphala > Steromphala cineraria. The sequence continues at coordinate 8,336,647 of OU744728.1, read as the reverse complement.
TGAGAATAATCAAGTTCAATTTGTTCCATTTGCACATATCACTTTGCATCGCGCCGATTGTACAAACGCTTCTATGTCTTCATATGCTCGTTTACTCGTTCACAGTACACGTAACAGTAGCGATAGCATCAAGATGTTTTCGGAAATATGTTGATGTTTCAAATGCAGTGGAGTAGATTATAAAGATGTCTTGTCTATAAAAAATTGTCATATTTACTACAAACGGGTTAACTTAAGTTTTGTATGCTCCGTGTGAAGCTTGTCAGCTTTCGGGCACCTGCTACAGTACCGACTAGAATAAAGTACATCTTTCAGTGTTCAACCCGTGTGACAGTGCCCCCTGCCAGAACGGGGCTGTCTGTACACCAGCTGGTCTCGACTTCAACTGCAGCTGTACACTGATGTATACTGGGCAGATGTGTAATACCTGTGAGTATTGTATGTACTGTGTGCACTTTGAACGTAATAACTTGCTACTTTGAATTCAATGAAATGTTTTTGTTGATTTTGTTATTGTCAATCATAAGCATCAGATCTTCTATTTGCATTTGTCAATAGTAACTAAACTTACTGAATACTGCTGATTGTTATTATCCCCCGCCGCGCGTTTAGCGCGAAGCGGGGGATATAGTATTGAGCAGCGTACGTACGTACGTCCCGACGGATGAAATTGAATAACTCAAAAACTATTGACCTGATTCTTTTCATTTTTTGTATATAGCTTCATCACCATGAGAGCAAGGTCCCTCTAGAGGTTCATGACCTTGACCTTCATTTCAAGGTCATTACGAGACTTTGACATTTTACCCTTGTCAGCAGGATATCTCAAGAACCATTCACTGGATTCTCTTCATAACTTACACAATGCATTTTATTGGGAAGGCGCCGGGCCCATTCGATTTTGGTGACCTTCACATTATTTTCAAGGTCATAGCGAGACTGAAATTTTCAGCATTGAAACCTGCATTTTAGGCTTGTCAGTGGGATATCTCAAGAACCATTCACTGAATTCTCTTCATAACTTACACAATGTATCTTATTGGGAAGGCGCCGGGCCCATTCGATTTTGGTGACCTTCACATTATTTTCAAGGTCACAGCGAGGATTATATATGGAAGACCCAGGGACCAGTTGATTTGTTGTGGTCTAAATGACATCTAGTAGCATGACAAGTGTTGACAAGTGTTTCTATGTATACAGTATGCATTATGTTCACATCAATTTGCGGCGGGGGATCTTGTCACCTTTGTGACAAATACTTGTTTTAATATTTCTAGTTGCAATTGTTTCGAATTGGATATTTGCTACCTTCTTTTGAACCAGGTAGCAAGTACTTGTTATACAATAACATAGTTAATGTCTAACACTGTGTGTAGGAATGAACACACTTGCGAGTAAACGTGATAATCTATTGATTAAAGATCTCTTCGTTCTACTCTTTGGGAAGTGAGGGTTGTTTTTTTATTCCATTTAAAGAGTTTTAGTTGTCTTTCCATTCAGTTCGCATTTCGAGTAAGTTAGTACTTCCAGATTTTTAATCCACATTACAGATGGTATACTCAAAATACTAAAACATTTATATCGACATTTATGTATTTTCTTATCGTGCTGCGACGACTTATGGTTCTATATGTTCCATACTAAACACGTCCTAACACAGATTATGGAGTAATACCTGAAATATCGCTTTTCAATCAAGTTTTTGATTGATTGAATTAATTATACAATTATATGAACAATGTTTCAGTGTTTGACCCATGCAACCCAACACCATGTAAAAACGGTGGTCAGTGTGTGGCGTTTGGACTCGACAATCAGTGCTACTGTCCGTTTGCATTCACAGGAAAATATTGTGAGACCGGTATGGCACTTAACTGAATCCATAAACGTATATCCTTAGCGTATACCCTTCTACTGTGCAAGTATATAATAAATCTTCCCGGAAGGGCAGCCAGTCAACTAATCGTGACAAATCCTACTGCCTTGCAGTCATCTATTCATAATCCTCAACTTCTCGAAATAAAGGTCCTATGTTAAATCACAATTGTGACGTCAGCCTATTGTTCCATTATTTTTTCAGTATTGGAGCGTTGTATTTTGCATCCAGTTTTTCACTTGAATTTTCATTTTGTTTATATTTTAAGTTATCTTTTTGAATTGGCATTAAGTTGGGTCTAATTTAAGTCGGTTAATATCCTCGTAACTCTCCATTCGTAAAAAAAATATTTTGTTGGGATGGAGAGTTACTCGGACATTAACCTATACTGAATGAATTTATGAAAGTTTGATGTTTTATTATTCTAGAGAAAAACCCATGTGACGAGAACCCGTGTATGCACGCAGGCGTGTGTTCGCCTCAAGGACAGGTGTTCTCGTGTGGCTGTCCAACCGGCTACATCGGACATCTTTGCGAAAAAGGTAATAAATTTACCATCCATTATGATAGAATATAAGCCAATGAGATCAACTTTACAGATTAACCATCTGGCATAAATGTTTTAACCTTTGTGAACAAAATCTACAGATAAACTATCTGATATAAAAGTGATAACCTTTATGAACAAAATCTACAGATAAACCATCTGACATAAATATGATATTCTCTCGTAACAAAATCTACAGATAAACTATCTTTCATAAAAGCCAAGTGATCACCTTTGAAAACACAATCTACAGATAAAAGATCTAATAAAAGAAAATATATGATGGTATTTGACAATATCAATCAAATTTCATTTTAATACAAAGATTTTCTTGGTTTTATTTTCATTTGAAAATGACATATACCTTCTTTTGTCAGAAATTTTATGAAACACTCTTTTCATTCTTAATGTTTATCTCTATCGTTTAGCATAGCATTTTTTCCAAATTGAATAATTTTATGACTTATCTCCTCTGTAAAAAATTATAAAACATAATCGAATAACGGTAACAGTACAATGATGTATTGCATACATGTTCTGTTTTTTGCTTTATTTTTCCTTTATGTTTCCTTGTTGGTAGATAATTTGTTCCCAATATTGTTGATATATGTATGTATTACCAGTGGACCCCTGTTCAAGCACCCCGTGTCTAAACTCCGGGCAGTGTATTTTCTTCAATAACACCTACATCTGTGAATGCCAGAACCCTTTCTATGGGGCAAATTGTGAAAAAGGTATGTTTTTAAGTTTTTCACATTTCGTTGCAAAGGGCAGTCAAAATATGCTTAAATGCATTTATTGATTATGATCTATAGGAAAAAGCTATGCGAATCAGTCTCCCAACCTCAAATTTCCCTACAAACCAAGGGCCGCCAAAAGGTTTTGCGTGATACTTGATAATTTTGTCCACGACAATGGTTAATCCAGTTGAGTAAAGAGCTGCTTGACGCTCTGGAAATAACGTATTTGTCTTCGACATATATCTATTTGGGAAAACTTGTTTTTTCAAAAAACGTTCTACAACCCCTTTAAATGTTGCTGTTTGTTTTATACCCACAGAGTGCGAGTACCCCTGCCCCCCAGGAGCGCTGATTGTCTACCCAGACTGGAACAACAACCGCATGTTTCACCACTGCTTCGACGGGCACATGAAGGCCTATATGTGTCATCGGTCGCTGGTATACGACCCCATGACGTTCCAGTGTGTGCCGCCATAGCTAGCCCACACAAACTGGGGACAGTGCCGCACAAACCGGATGTTTCGTCTTTTAATTATGATACTCACCGAAAGAAATGTACTTGCGATGTTTCTATATGTACATGTAACTCTTCTCCGCTACGTTCTGACATTAGGTCCAAGGAATATTTTGTGAAAAGTGGATAGTCTTGAACAATTGAAATTTTCGAAAGATTCCATTTTGCGAAAAGTGAGATGACATACGCATCATTTGTATACTTTGTTGCTTACCTTGCTTCTATTTGATTAAAATAAGTTTGTTTATAATATATATTCTGATACGAATGACTTTCATATGCCTTTCCCTCGGAAAATTATCATGCCATGTATCAAACCTATGACCGATATTGTGTTATGTTTTCTGTACGTAAGTTTTTTGTGTATTGTTACACATATAATTGTTAACATTATGAGTTTGTACGCCCATCAAATGTGACAATATTCATGTGAAGAAATAAATTATAATGCTTCCTTTAAAGTTTCTTATGCTCTCAACTAAATAGAAGAGGGCGTTAAGCCTTTTAAAAATGGAAACGACGTTTGAAGAACACATTTTATCTTTCTCACGAGAAACGCCGTTCGCATCATATCCAAGAAATATCGTAAGGATTCACCGAATGACTTCTGTCTTGTAAGAGATATGTGCGCCGCGCACAGTTGAAAGACATTAAGCGGTCTTTGGAACTGACCGAATGCTTAGTCTTAAAGAACCATTCAGGGAATTGTTTGTGTAATATATGCCATACTTCACCAAATGTGTCAGCTGATCGAGAAGTATAGAATGTTGCAAGGAAGTGACATTTTACAACCAAGTTTTAAAAAGCCGTATAGTGACAACAGGAAGGTTTGAAGTCTCGATTATGATCGAAAACCGCACAATTGTGCTCGTCTATCAGTGAAACGTAATTTTGAAAACTTATCATCTGATGCAGTCAGGATGGGGTGGAGGGGGGGTATAAGGTGATGTCAGGAAAATGGGATCGAATGGTTCCCATCATACAATTAATTTAGACTAAATGAAGCAGTAATAAATCAAATATATAATGTTCAGCCATGCAATTCCTTCTTCTTACACCACATGAATTCATGGTGCCACAAAAAAAAGCCGTCTTTGGATTTTATGTAAATCCATATAATTTGTTTTCTGACTATGGAAGATTGGTTTGTGTAATGAGATTTTTAACACTATCAAACTAATACATTTAGCATTAACGTACAATGTCACTAAAAAATTTCAAAATATAATTTTTCCCAAAAAGTGCTACTGCCCCTTTACGGTTCGTTGGAAGATATTACTTCAGTAACTCTGGTGAGATACTATGCAGATTCTTATCACGTATGTCATGGACAAATTTTATCCACGTGGAAACAGAAGATTTGACAAATTGCGAAATATGTATTTTATTGCCTTAGAGATCAACTGAATTTTAATTTTTTTTATACAAGCGGTTAAAGCCTTGATTATTTTGCTCTTTGTTTATGTACCTTAATATAATAAATTTGCATAAATATTGTAGAACATTTCAGACTTCACGACAAGACGTTTTGATTTACAAGGAACACTAGTCAGATCTCAGTAATTGATAGTTTAACGTTAACAGACATATTTCAACAATTATTCATTCCAACAAATTTTTTACGTACAATAGATTTATAAACCGCGTCTTCATTATTCATCAACTAATCCAAATCATTTTAATAACTTATAATATCAATCATATTGCATGATTATGACAATAACACAAACGATGTTAAGTACATCTTCTAAATACCCAGATCGAAACCATTTTAAAGCATATAAGCTAATGTTAAGTTTATGAAATATTTCAAAATGTTCAGTTGACTGCCGAATCAACAAAATTCAAGACGCATGGTATTTCCATCTCCTCGGGCGCAGCACACCTTAACAACATGAAGCTAAACACTTGGTTGCCAGGGCAACGGCGGAGCCTCAGGTTTCCTCTTTGGCACGAAAAGTACGAGCGGCACGTGCGGTCCTGCCAATCAGGGTAGTTGAAGGAGACCACGCCCCTCGGACACTCGTAACGCTGGCATGTGGCGTCTGTTGAGAAAGAGGGTTATTTGAATTAAAAACATGAAATATATTATTTTTACATTATCATCTTGACACTTCGAAACATTTATACTATACATTTCAAAATGTGAACGAAATTGATAAGAAAACAATATCATCTAAAAGAACTTATATGGAAAATTGTATATAATATTGCTAATATTTGGATAATATAAACGGTTTGTCTTAAGACAAATCATCGTTTACTAAACTACTTAAGATTTCCATGTATAAATATGACATATGATTCAGGAAATTTAATTGATTGCATATTGAAAAACTCCCTGCTGATAGTGCAAGACATTATAATAAGAGTAATAATAAAAATTATATTCTGTTTCATTATTTCGTAAACACAAAACCAGATGGGCTCTCTGATAATACAGTTCTAATACTTATACTGCTTCAGCTGCTGATAATAATTACGTCCTATTCCACTCTATCACATTACCTTATATTCAAGTTTAGGTTGTGCGTTTCTACTAGCCCTGAGTATACGAAACAGGGGTGTATATGTGTAAGACGTAAATGTGGGGAAGGAACCCTTGATAGTACACTAAGTACTGAAAGCACCACTAATGTAAACACACACAAAGGTTAGTATCTGATTAACAGCTCCTAGGGAATGGATGAGGTATAAAACCATCACAGGTGAAAGGGAAACTGGGAAACATTTTTATTGGAAGGTTGTACCAACTTACCAATGGAATTGTATTTCAAAATTTGAAGGACATTTGAAACATGTAGATGCGAAACTGATATAGACTTTCAAGTCATTGTCTGAGTTTCAGCTAGGAAAACAATTCACTATTTACATTAATCTTTCCTGTGGCTTGTTTTCGTACACTTTAAATATTGAATTACCCCCCACCATCTCATATTGGCTTTACAACAAGGCTTACTTCGTCACTTATTACAACCACGAAATTCCAAAGCTGACATAGCTCATTCTAAACTCCTTTTTGATAAAGAAAGCAGATAAAACATGTAATAGTACTCACGGAAATAGAAATAAAATGCTTTTTGCCGATAATTTCTTTATTTGGAACTAACTTTATATTTGAATTCTAAATATTGATTCACAATGTTCCCACCTTTTGTTTCAGACAGTTTTTGTAAAATCCCCCGAAATATAAGAATTTACAGGAGAGAAAAACGTGTCATTTTCACGCCTTGAATTTTTTACTAAAGTCGAAATGAATCTTTCAAATGCAAGCTATAAATTAAATAAATAAATTTAAATTAAATACATTGTTTAATGTACAATAAGTTTATATCTTATGTCATCTACTATTCATATCTTATATGATTAAAAAGAACGTGGTTTCCTTAAAGTTTACACGTGTTACAAACTACTATTCTTACGAGTTCATTCATAACTTTTGTTGCCAATTGCAGAGTTGCTGTGGCAACGCACGTGCAACTGCAAATTTAAGTGAAAAGAGCGTTGCAGATTTATTGTCACACGCATTGATTAGAGTGACGTAAGCTATAGCAGGTTTCGAAATATATTGAAAATATGCACATTTTGGGCAGTTTTATCTTAAAAAGGCAATTTAAAATATATTTTAGCAATGATGTCACAAAGCCTAGTTGGGAAAAACTTAGTTATTTGAACATCAGTAAGAATTGCTTACATTAGTCGCGTAATAAAGAAATGAACCCCATTTTATTTCTATTTCCTTGAGTACTTTAGTCCATTCCTAATATTTTGCAATCACGTGATGACTCAAACATGGTGTACTTCATTTGTTCTATGGCCAAGCCGCCGACTAGCAAAAGGTAATCCGGCGTAAACATTGAAAACTCTTGTAAGGGATTAATGTGAATGATAAATGTGAATGATAATATACTACGACGATGACTTTATACAACATCAGCAAACAATGGTATGAACAGACAATTGTTTTACAATATATACCAGTAATTAGTACCGAACAGCCATTACGTGAACATCTTCGGAATATCATATCTGCTTAAATGATGTGTTACTATTTGACGTTCTTTGCACCGAATTTTGACATTAACTTTAAGGAGATATGAATATTGAAGACATTATTTAAAGTGTTGTTACATTCACTTCTCACTTTGGTACCACAGGTCGATTAAGAGGTGTGTTCAACCACACGCCATATACCCCCCCCCCCCCCCCCCCCCCCCTCCCACCTCCAAACCTTTCCAATGGCTCCCAAAACATTTCGTCCGTAAAAAGGAGGAACCACCCCCAACCTTTCTGAATTTCTGAATCAACCACGGCAGAGGAAGGTAAGTTATTGCACTCATTTGGATACCATAATTGCATGTGTTTATTAGGAAAGGATGAAGTTCTAATACTCCCTAGCGTTGGGGTATTAATCTCGTTGTTCCATGAATAACTACTTTGCTGAATAATACAACAATAATACTCTTCATTTGTTCTATAAAGGATGGAATCCTAGTCGTAAAAAATTGAAACCACCACCATGGCTAGCTAAGCTACACATGCGCAACAAGCATCTCACGTGACCTTGACAGTAGTTTCCTTCAAATCCAGGGGGACATTCACACTGGACCGAGTTCCTTGACCTTTGACATCGTCCGCCATTTTGACATGGGTTTTCAGCACACGAATCCTGCACTGATTTAGCGCATGTATAAATATAAGCCAATCAAGCGCCAGCTGTATTCAATTATTTATTTGATGCATGCTTGTTTTAAAATTATGCAAACAAACAAGCAATAACTTACCTGGTGATATAAATGATAATGAGCAAATGCCAATGCAGTATGAAAATGTAAACTTTTATGATAAATAGGCTTGAGTGATTTATTATTACCACAGATTTAAGTACATTGAAATAATTTCGGACAATTTGTAATTTAGTTTCATTAGCTTCCAATTGATACAAGAAATATTCACTTTTTACGAAGTTCAAGAATAGATAAGTTAAGAGTATTTGCGGCCACCAAATGTTTCTCAAACTCAAATTATAAGAATTTTATACATGATTATGATTTAAATGGTGCAACAGAAAAAAGAAACAAACTAAAATCGCAATATTTCGAATAATAACTCATCATAAAGCTTTATACTGACTCTTAGGAAGAGAGTTATAGATATAATTACAAAAGTATATAGGAAATCCAGTGTATGCAATTGAATGTAAAGCTTAATGCACAACTGCTTCAAAGCAACATGCGGAATTCCAAAACTCATAACATCATGCTTACAATGGTATGTATGGAACATTAAGAAAGCAACGCTCACCCATCGTGCAGTCCATTCCTGAGTAACCTGGCGCGCACTTGCACTGGTAGCTGGCGTGCTTCGACATACACGTCCCACCATTCTTGCACGGGTTGTTCTTGCACACTGGATGGATAGGATGGGAATGTGAGAAACTAACCTATCACCCCACACTGTCACTTGTAGAAGACCAACCGATATCGTTTGACAGTGTATATCTTACAATGGCATGTCATCAGAAATTGTTTTGCAACATTTCAATGCGATGATGTAGAAAACATGACGGTGTCACAATGCAATAGCATCACTGAATTGGCAGTTTGGGAAAAGCAATGATTTGAAAAAAGATTTTGGATAATAAATTCACAAAGCAATGTGGTCCACGTGCAAAACACTTTGTCTATGCATTACCAGATAACGTTGTAAGCTTTTAATTTCATTCGGAAAAAAATGTTGAATACTTTTATATTCTCATAATTATCTGATTTAATTTATTTTATGAATCTATAAGACAAAATCAATGAATAAAAACATTTTAAGAGTTCGTAAAGATTCGAATTGAAATATCCATGACATAATATTTACAACTAATCTAAACACCAACATTGAACGAGTTAGATTTCCGAGGCACACGCTATCACGCGGTGTACTTTCTTCTGCCCGGTACAGTACTTACTTCCTTGCACTCCCTCGCAGTCCTTCACGTTGTCGGGCCAGTTGCAGGTGTTGTGTTTCTCATCCCAGACCAGGTACCGGGGACAGGTCTTCTGGTGCCATCTCTTGTGGGCGCACTGACAGAAGAACTGACAGTCGGAGGGGTCCCGTCTGAACGAGTTGTCCTTGCACTTCTTGCCTAGCTCGCTACATGCGGCCTCAGTTCTTCCGACGAGAATAAATCCTGTAACGTTGACAGCAATCTCATTAAATAATCGAAAGCAAACTTGTTGCGCTGATTTAAATACTGGTTTAGAAAAGTAAGATAAGATAATAGCTTTACTATCCCAAAGGAAAATTTGGTTTACATCTTATACAGTTCTCCAGGATTAGAACAAAAACAAGAAAAAACAGATAAACAAATATATAAACTTTTCACATACATAACATATTATCACCATATTACGGAAGCGTATTAGTGTCACGGTGAAAAAATATTTTAGAACTATCTCCTACGTAGGAGATACTATCTCCTACGTAGGACTTAGTATCTCCTACGTGGGAGATAGTTTCTCCTACGTAGGAGATAGTATCTCCTACGTAGGACTTAATTACCTAATACTTACTATCTCCTACGTAGGACTTACTATCTCCTACGTAGGACTTAGTATCTCCTACGTAGGACATAGTATCTCCTACGTAGGAGATAGTATCTCCTACGTAGGACATAGTATCTCCTACGTAGGAAATAGTAACTCCTACGTAGGAGATAGTATCTCCTACGTAGGAGATAGTATCTCCTACGTAGGACTTAGTATCTCCTACGTAGGACATAGTATCTCCTACGTAGGAGATAGTATCTCCTACGTAGGACATAGTATCTCCTACGTAGGAGAAAGTATCACCTACGTAGGACTAAGTATCTCCTACGTAGGAGAAAGTATCACCTACGTAGGACTTAGTATCTCCTACGTAGGTCTGGGATGAATCGATCTGATTGCATATAGATATCATCGCAACACATCTAAATCGGGTAAATTTAACTTAACAGACAACAATATTCTTAATTCTTCAATCTAGTTTATTAGCAAAAGTAACGATTTTGTTGTAAACTATTATCACTCATTTGTGATATATTTCCTTAGTATTTGTAGCATAAATTGACCTTAGGCTTCTCCAAAAACATTTGGCCTTAACGAATTATACAAATTGCTTTGATTATAAAGATGTTAGATGGGTTTTTTTTTTGTTTATTAACATTTTTTTTAGTATTTGTATGTGTTCAACTTTCTGTTGTTTTTAAGGGCGGCCTTTAAATAAGCCTATTGCTTGGTCGACAAACCTAATTTCACCGTATGAAATAAAATGTTTCCAAACCAGGGCTAGACAATATCGAACCGCACATTGAGATATTTGCTATTGTCCGTAAGATGTTTCTATCTAAGGAAGCGCTTATCTATCTTTTATTCTTAACCGAGTTGTTCTGCTTTGAATCACTTGTATATTTATCTCAATATTCATAGAAAATATAAGGCAAAAGTGTAGATGTCTTAGAGAATTGCGTCAACTTATGTGAATCCTCTTGCTGTAAACATTGCTACATAATATTTTTTTTTCACAATAATCACAATACGCATTCCAATACTAGAAGTAGTGTTTAATGTATCATTTATGGTATTATATGTAGGACTACTGTTGCATACGGTATTCAGCGAAAACAAACAGTATTTTCTTAGCGAAAGAACGCACAAAAAGTTAATATTCATGTCTAAAATATTCTAAAATAAATTATGAGGAGTGCAGGAAAGGTACATTTGTATTTGTATTATTTTAAGCGTTCAATAAGGCAGTCGCTGGCCCGCACATTAAAAAAGATATGAAAACAGAAAACAGAAACCACAAAACTCAATCAAACTGATTTTCGTTTACAAATTAATCGTTACTTTTGCTTATAATCAAAGATTTAAGGATATTGTTGTCTGTTGCTTTGTAATACTGTCTAATGCGTTGCTTTGAAAAGGATTGAGATATTTGTCGATTATATATAAAACTTTAGCTGCATTTAAATCAATCAGATCAGATTGAGGCGACAATGGTTATCTTGACAAAAGCGAGTCTGTAACCTTTGAGACACAGCTTGAATTGTCATATTTTTAAAAATTTGTTATTTCGACGAGTGAGTGGTCCTATGAAAAAGGAACTTGAATACTGGTAACTAGTTTAGTTTTCGATCAGATTTGAAACGGTCTCCCTTTTGCTGATATATACAAAACTTAAGTTTGAAACACTACCTAAATTCCAACTAAAATAATATATTAATATCAACATATATTCATATAATATTACATAGAATACTTGTTTAACGACCCCTCTCGGTAAATAAGACGTGACATGGACAGTTTAACATTATTTCTTTGTTAGATCCATCCCTTTGTGAATGGGTTTTAAAATGAACACACTTAAGTCACAGTTATTGAACTTATTGTAATGACAAGATCGAGTAAAATAAAGGCAAATGTTCTCTAGACAATATAACATAACGTTAACTGTTAGATATATAATCCATTTGTGACCAACAAACTTTAATACAGATATTAACGATGATTCATTCGACATTTAAACTTTGAACATCATGTAATATTAACATCAACATACACATAAGAAATAGTAAAGACGCTGGCAAACACAAAAAAACACTTCAATGATCAATTTCTGAAACAAATTATCTCCTACGTAGGAGATACTAAGTCCTACGTAGGTGATACTAAGTCCTACGTAGGAGATACTATCTCCTACGTAGGAGAAACTATCTCCTACGTAGGAGATACTAAGTCCTACGTAGGTGATACTATGTCCTACGTAGGAGATACTATCTCCTACGTAGGAGAAACTATCTCCTACGTAGGAGATACTAAGTCCTACGTAGGAGATACTAAGTCCTACGTAGGTGATACTATCTCCTACGTAGGAGATACTATCTCCTACGTAGGAGATACTAAGTCCTACGTAGGAGATAGTTCTAAAAAAAAAATTCGCCGTGACACTAATACGCTTCCGTACCATATCATGTAAAGCAGCTCAAAATGTTTAACGATTACCATTATCAATAATAATACGAAAAAATTTGCTACATTTCCATTTCACTTCATCGTTTACATGCACTAGAAAATACTAAAAGTTATTCATCGAATTTTCCATTAAAGCCACGTATAAAAGTGTCACAAGTTGAATAAGATAAACCTGGTAAAAGTTCATGAATCAAACCTGATGGACAAGGTCTCTTGTAATAAACTAATACAAACGTGTGGGCATAATGCGTAATCATGCAAAACATGTGTTTTAGATAAAGAGGTGATTGGTTATCATTGAAAAAATAACATTTCAAAACATGAAATTCATAATTTGATAAAAAAAACTCGAAAGGAATCATCTCTTTAAAGGAAATGTTTACATCAAAAGACTTTCGAGTTGTTTCGGAGAAAGGTGAAGATATTGACCAGAAGAATGCAAGATCACAAGTAGGGTCACGCGGAGATACGCGAGAAGTGCACGAGACTTAGGAGCCAACCCACTTGTTTACAGTTTACAGAGAAATGTCAAAATATGACAAAACATTTCCTTGACCTACAAAAGAGTGAAAACTCTTTCAGTTTTGTTTATAAACATGGAATTGCATGGTCTTCGTATGCATTGATTGACCAATTAAAAAAGTCACTTGTATCCATAGACATTACAACTTTGACTGCTTTTATCACAAATAAATTTCATAAAATAACCAGGTTCGCATCCATGTGCCTTAAAATGATTTAAAAGGAAATGATAAAAATATAGTTCTCCTCCATTTCTGCCATTATATGACAGCGCTTCCTTTCATCATTGAAAAGATATGATAACCTACTTGGTTTTAAAAAAAAGATTTAACATTCTCCTTCATATATGCATCTCCATCATTTATTCAAGTATATGATCATGTAATCTATCATTTATTCAAGTATACGATCACGTTATCTATCATTTATTCAAGTATATGATCTCGTTATCTATCATTTATTCAAGTATATGATCACGTTATCTATCATTTATTCAAGTATATGATCATGTTATCTATCATTTATTCAAGTATATGATCATATTATCTATCATTTATTCAAGTATATGATCACGTTATCTATCATTTAAGCAAGTATATGATCACGTTATCTGTCATTTAATCAAGTATATGATCACGTTATCTATCATTTATTCAAGTATATGATCATGTTATCTATCATTTATTCAAGTATATGATCATATTATTCATCATTTATTCAAGTATATGATCATGTAATCTATCATTTATTCAAGTATACGATCACGTTATCTATCATTTATTCAAGTATATGATCACGTTATCCATCATTTATTTAAGTATATGATCACGTTATCCATCATTTATTCAAGTATATGATCACGTTATCTATCATTTATTCAAGTATATGATCACGTTATCTATCATTTATTAAAGTATATGATCACGTTATCTATCATTTATTCAAGTATATGATCACGTTATCTATCATTTAATCAAGTATATGATCACGTTATCTATCATTTATTCAAGTATATGATCACGTTATCTATCATTATTCAAGTATATGATCACGTTATCCATCATTTATTCAAGTGTATGATCATATTATATATCATTTATTCAAGTATATGATCACGTTATCTATCATTTATTCAAGTATATGATCACGTTATCTATCATTTATTCAAGTATATGATCACTTTGTCTATCATTTATTTAAATATATGATCACGTTATCTATCATTTATTCAAGTATATGATCACGTTATCTATCATTTATTCAAGTATATGATCACTTTGTCTATCATTTATTCAAGTATATGATCACTATGTCTATCATTTATTCAAGTATATGATCACGGTATCTATCATTTATTCAAGTATATGATTACGTTATCTATCATTTATTCAAGTATATTATCATGTAATCTATCATTTATTCAAGTATATGATCACGTTATCTATCATTTATTCAAGTATATGATCACATTATCTATCATTTATTCAAGTATATGATCACTTTGTCTATCATTTATTCAAGTATATGATCAATATGTCTATCATTTATTCAAGTATATGATCACGGTATCTATCATTTATTCAAGTATATGATCACGTTATCTATCATTTATCCAAGTATATGATCACGTTATCTATCATTTATTCAAGTATATGATCACTTTGTCTATCATTTATTCAAGTATATGATCACGTTATCTATCATTTATTCAAGTATATGATCACGTTATCCATCATTTATTCAAGTATATGATCGCGTTATCCATCATTTATTCAAGTATATGATCACGTTATCCATCATTTATTCAAGTATATGATCATATTATCTATCATTTATTCAAGTATATGATCACGTTATCTATCATTTATTCAAGTATATGATCACTTTGTCTATCATTTATTCAAGTATATGATCACGTTATCTATCATTTATTCAAGTATATGATCACGTTATCCATCATTTATTCAAGTATATGATCACGTTATCTATCATTTATTCAAGTATATGATCACGTTATCTATAATTTATTCAAGTATATGATCATGTTATCTATCATTTATTCAAGTATACGATCACTTTATCTGTCATTTATTCAAGTATATGATCACGTTATTTATCATTTATTCAAGTATATGATCACGTTATCTATCATTTATTCAAGTATATGATCATATTATCTATCATATATTCAAGTATATGATCATGTTATCTATCATTTATTCAAGTATATGATCACGTTATCTATCATTTATTCAAGTATATGATCACGTTATCCATCATTTATTCAAGTATATGATCACGTTATCCATCATTTATTCAAGTATATGATCACGTTATCCATCATTTATTCAAGTATATGATCACGTTATCCATCATTTATTCAAGTATATGATCATATTATCTATCATTTATTCAATTATATGATCATGTTATCTATCATTTATTCAAGTATATGATCACGTTATTTATCATTTATTCAAGTATATGATCACGTTATTTATCATTTATTCAAGTATATGATCACGTTATCCATCATTTATTCAAGTATATGATCATATTATCTATCATATATTCAAGTATATGATCATGTTATCTATCATTTATTCAAGTATATGATCACGTTATCTATCATTTATTCAAGTATATGATCACGTTATCCATCATTTATTCAAGTATATGATCACGTTATCCATCATTTATTCAAGTATATGATCACGTTATCCATCATTTATTCAAGTATATGATCACGTTATCCATCATTTATTCAAGTATATGATCATATTATCTATCATTTATTCAATTATATGATCATGTTATCTATCATTTATTCAAGTATATGATCACGTTATCTATCATTTATTCAAGTATATGATCACGTTATCCATCATTTATTCAAGTATATGATCATATTATCTATCATTTATTCAAGTATATGATCATGTTATCTATCATTTATTCAAGTATATGATCACGTTATCTATCATTTATTCAAGTATATGATCACGTTATCTATCATTTATTCAAGTATATGATCACGTTATCCATCATTTATTCAAGTATATGATCATATTATCTATCATTTATTCAAGTATATGATCATGTTATCTATCATTTATTCAAGTATATGATCACTTTGTCTATTATTTATTCAAGTATATGATCACTTTGTCTATTATTTATTCAAGTATATGATCACGTTATCTGTCATTTAATCAAGTATATGATCACGTTATCTATCATTTATTCAAGTATATGATCACGTTATCCATCATTTATTCAAGTATATGATCATATTTTCTATCATTTATTCAAGTATATGATCATGTTATCTATCATTTATTCAAGTATATGATCACGTTATCTATCATTTATTCAAGTATATGATCACGTTATCCATCATTTATTCAAGTATATGATCATATTATCTATCATTTATTCAATTATATGATCACGTTATCTATCATTTATTCAAGTATATGATCACGTTATCTATCATTTATTCAAGTATATGATCACGGTATCTATCATTTATTCAAGTATATGATCACGGTATCTATCATTTATTCAAGTATATGATCACGGTATCTATCATTTATTCAAGTATATGATCATATTATCTATCATTTATTCAATTATATGATCATGTTATCTATCATTTATTCAAGTATATGATCACGTTATCTATCATTTATTCAAGTATATGATCACGGTATCTATCATTTATTCAAGTATATGATCACGTTATCTATCATTTATTCAAGTATATGATCACGTTATCTATCATTTAATCAAGTATATGATCACGTTATCTATCATTTATTCAAGTATATGATCACTTTGTCTATCATTTATTCAAGTATATGATCACGTTATCTGTCATTTAATCAAGTATATGATCACGTTATCTATCATTTATTCAAGTATATGATCACGTTATCCATCATTTATTCAAGTATATGATCATATTATCTATCATTTATTCAAGTATATGATCATGTTATCTATCATTTATTCAAGTATATGATCACGTTATCTATCATTTATTCAAGTATATGATCACGTTATCCATCATTTATTCAAGTATATGATCATATTATCTATCATTTATTCAATTATATGATCATGTTATCTATCATTTATTCAATTATATGATCACGTTATCTATCATTTAATCAAGTATATGATCACGTTATCTATCATTTATTCAAGTATATGATCACTTTGTCTATCATTTATTCAAGTATATGATCACGTTATCTGTCATTTAATCAAGTATATGATCACGTTATCTATCATTTATTAAAGTATATGATCACGTTATCCATCATTTATTCAAGTATATGATCATATTATCTATCATTTATTCAAGTATATGATCATGTTATCTATCATTTATTCAAGTATATGATCACGTTATCTATCATTTATTCAAGTATATGATCACTTTGTCTATTATTTATTCAAGTATATGATCACGTTATCTGTCATTTAATCAAGTATATGATCACGTTATCTATCATTTATTCAAGTATATGATCACGTTATCCATCATTTATTCAAGTGTATGATCATATTATCTATCATTTATTCAAGTATATGATCATGTTATCTATCATTTATTCAAGTATATGATCACGTTATCTATCATTTATTCAAGTATATGATCACGTTATCCATCATTTATTCAAGTATATGATCACGTTATCCATCATTTATTCAAGTATATGATCATATTATCTATCATTTATTCAATTATATGATCATGTTATCTATCATTTATTCAATTATATGATCACGTTATCTATCATTTAATCAAGTATATGATCACGTTATCTATCATTTATTCAAGTATATGATCACTTTGTCTATCATTTATTCAAGTATATGACATCTTCCTACGCAGAGCCTAAAAGGCCAGTTTCCAAACTCTCATTTTATGCCTTGCTGCAGAGACTTTACTTTTCTGTGCTTTTATAGTGCCTCTACAGAGTAGAGAGCAAGCACAGAAAACTCAAGGCTATGCAGCAAGGCATAAAATGACAGTTTGGAAACTGGCCTTTTAGGCTCTGCGTAGGAAGATGGTATATGATCACTTTGTCTATCATTTATTCAAGTATATGATCACGTTATCTGTCATTTAATCAAGTATATGATCACGTTATCTATCATTTATTCAAGTATATGATCACGTTATCCATCATTTATTCAAGTATATGATCATATTATCTATCATTTATTCAAGTATATGATCACGTTATCTATCATTTATTCATGTATATGATCACGTTATCCATCATTTATTCAAGTATATGATCACGTTATCTATCATTCATTCAAGTATATGATCATGTAATCTATCATTTATTCAAGTATATGATCACGTTATCTATCATTTATTCAAGTATATGATCACGTTATCTATCATTTATTCAAGTATATGATCACGTTATCTATCATTTAATCAAGTATATGATCACGTTATCTATCATTTATTCAAGTATATGATCACGTTATCTATCATTTATTCAAGTATATGATCATGTTATCTATCATTTATTCAAGTATATGATCACGTTATCTATCATTTATTCAAGTATATGATCATGTTATCTATCATTTATTCAAGTATACGATCATTTTATCTGTCATTTATTCAAGTATATGATCACGTTATTTATCATTTATTCAAGTATATGATCACGTTATCTATCATTTATTCAAGTATATGATCACGTTATCTATCATTTAATCAAGTATATGATCACGTTATCTATCATTTATTCAAGTATATGATCACGTTATCTATCATTTATTCAAGTATATGATCACGTTATCTATCATTTAATCAAGTATATGATCACGTTATCTATCATTTAATCAAGTATATGATCACGTTATCTATCATTTATTCAAGTATATGATCACGTTATCTATCATTTATTCAAGTATATGATCACGTTATCTATCATTTATTCAAGTATATGATCATGTTATCTATCATTTATTCAAGTATATGATCACGTTATCTATCATTTATTCAAGTATATGATCATGTTTTCTATCATTTATTCAAGTATACGATCATTTTATCTGTCATTTATTCAAGTATATGATCACGTTATCTATCATTTATTCAAGTATATGATCACGTTATCTATCATTTATTCAAGTATATGATCATGTTATCTATCATTTATTCAAGTATACGATCACTTTATCTGTCATTTATTCAAGTATATGATCATGTTATCTATCATTTATTCAAGTATATGATCACGTTATCTATCATTTATTCAAGTATATGATCATGTTATCTATCATTTATTCAAGTATACGATCACTTTATCTGTCATTTATTCAAGTATATGATCACGTTATCTATCATTTAATCAAGTATATGATCACGTTATCTATCATTTATTCAAGTATATGATCACGTTATCTATCATTTATTCAAGTATATGATCATGTTATCTATCATTTATTCAAGTATATGATCACGTTATCTATCATTTATTCAAGTATATGATCATGTTATCTATCATTTATTCAAGTATACGATCATTTTATCTGTCATTTATTCAAGTATATGATCACGTTATTTATCATTTATTCAAGTATATGATCACGTTATCTATCATTTATTCAAGTATATGATCACGTTATCTATCATTTAATCAAGTATATGATCACGTTATCTATCATTTATTCAAGTATATGATCACGTTATCTATCATTTATTCAAGTATATGATCACGTTATCTATCATTTATTCAAGTATATGATCACGTTATCTATCATTTAATCAAGTATATGATCACGTTATCTATCATTTATTCAAGTGTATGATCACGCTATCTATCATTTATTCAAGTATATGATCACGTTATCTATCATTTATTCAAGTATATGATCATGTTATCTATCATTTATTCAAGTATATGATCACGTTATCTATCATTTATTCAAGTATATGATCATGTTTTCTATCATTTATTCAAGTATACGATCATTTTATCTGTCATTTATTCAAGTATATGATCACGTTATCTATCATTTATTCAAGTATATGATCACGTTATCTATCATTTATTCAAGTATATGATCATGTTATCTATCATTTATTCAAGTATACGATCACTTTATCTGTCATTTATTCAAGTATATGATCATGTTATCTATCATTTATTCAAGTATATGATCACGTTATCTATCATTTATTCAAGTATATGATCATGTTATCTATCATTTATTCAAGTATACGATCACTTTATCTGTCATTTATTCAAGTATATGATCACGTTATTTATCATGTATTCAAGTATATGATCACGTTATCTATCATTTATTCAAGTATATGATCACGTTATCTATCATTTATTCAAGTATATGATCACGTTATCTATCATTTATTCAAGTATATGATCACGTTGTCTATCATTTATTTAAATATATGATCACTCTGTCTATCATTTATTCAAGTATATGATCACGTTATCTATCATTTATTCAAGTATATGATCACGTTATCCATCATTTATTCAAGTATATGATCGCGTTATCCATCATTTATTCAAGTATATGATCGCGTTATCCATCATTTATTCAAGTATATGATCACGTTATCCATCATTTATTCAAGTATATGATCATATTATCTATCATTTATTCAAGTATATGATCACGTTATCCATCATTTATTCAAGTATATGATCACGTTATCCATCATTTATTCAAGTATATGATCACGTTATCCATCATTTATTCAAGTATATAATATTGTTATCTATCATTTATTCAAGTATATGATCACGTTATCTATCATTTAATCAAGTATATGATCACGTTATCTATCATTTATTCAAGTATATGATCACGTTATCTATCATTTAATCAAGTATATGATCACGTTATCTATCATTTATTCAAGCATATGATCATGTTATCTATCATTTATTCAAGTATATGATCACGTTATCTATCATTTATTCAAGTATATGATCACGTTATCTATCATTTATTCAAGTATATGATCACTTTGTCTATCATTTATTCAAATATATGATCACTCTGTCTATCATTTATTCAAGTATATGATCACGTTATCTATCATTTATTCAAGTATATGATCACGTTATCCATCATTTATTCAAGTATATGATCACGTTATCCATCATTTATTCAAGTATATGATCATATTATCTATCATTTATTCAAGTATATGATCACGTTATCCATCATTTATTCAAGTGTATGATCATATTATCCATCATTTATTCAAGTATATGATCACGTTATCCATCATTTATTCAAGTATATGATCACGTTATCCATCATTTATTCAAGTGTATGATCATTTTATATATCATTTATTCAAGTATACAATATTGTTATCTATCATTTATTCAAGTATATGATCACGTTATCTATCATTTAATCAAGTATATGATCACGTTATCTATCATTTATTCAAGTATATGATCACGTTATCTATCATTTAATCAAGTATATGATCACGTTATCTATCATTTATTCAAGTATATGATCATGTTATCTATCATTTATTCAAGTATATGATCACGTTATCTTTCATTTATTCAAGTATATGATCACGTTATCTATCATTTATTCAAGTATATGATCACGTTATCTATCATTTATTCAAGTATATGATCACTTTGTCTATCATTTATTCAAATATATGATCACTCTGTCTATCATTTATTCAAGTATATGATCACGTTATCTATCATTTATTCAAGTATATGATCACGTTATCTATCATTTATTCAAGTATATGATCACTTTGTCTATCATTTATTTAAGTATATGATCACTATGTCTATCATTTATTCAAGTATATGATCACGTTATCTATCATTTATTCAAGTATATGATCACGTTATCTATCATTTAATCAAGTATATGATCACGTTATCTATCATTTATTCAAGTATATGATCATGTTATCTATCATTTATTCAAGTATATGATCACGTTATCTATCATTTATTCAAGTATATGATCACGTTATCTATCATTTATTCAAGTATATGATCACGTTATCTATCATTTATTCAAGTATATGATCACTTTGTCTATCATTTATTCAAATATATGATCACTCTGTCTATCATTTATTCAAGTATATGATCACGTTATCTATCATTTATTCAAGTATATGATCACGTTATCTATCATTTATTCAAGTATATGATCACTTTGTCTATCATTTATTTAAGTATATGATCACTATGTCTATCATTTATTCAAGTATATGATCACGTTATCTATCATTTATTCAAGTATATGATCACGTTATCCATCATTTATTCAAGTATATGATCACGTTATCCATCATTTATTCAAGTATATGATCATGTTATCTATCATTTATTCAAGTATATGATCATGTTATCTATCATTTATTCAAGTATATGATCACGTTATCCATCATTTATTCAAATATATGATCACGTTATCCATCATTTATTCAAGTATATGATCACGTTATCCATCATTTATTCAAGTGTATGATCATATTATATATCATTTATTCAAGTATATAATATTGTTATCTATCATTTATTCAAGTATATGATCACGTTATCTATCATTTAATCAAGTATATGATCACGTTATCTATCATTTATTCAAGTATATGATCACGTTATCTATCATTTAATCAAGTATATGATCACGTTATCTATCATTTATTCAAGTATATGATCATGTTATCTATCATTTATTCAAATATACGATCACTTTATCTGTCATTTATTCAAGTATATGATCACGTTATTTATCATTTATTCAAGTATATGATCACGCTATCTATCATTTATTCAAGTATATGATCACGTTATCTATCATTTATTCAAGTATATGATCACGTTATCTATCATTTATTCAAGTATATGATCACTTTGTCTATCATTTATTTAAATATATGATCACTCTGTCTATCATTTATTCAAGTATATGATCACGTTATCTATCATTTATTCAAGTATATGATCACGTTATCCATCATTTATTCAAGTATATGATCACGTTATCCATCATTTATTCAAGTATATGATCACGTTATCTATCATTTATTCAAGTATATGATCACGTTATCCATCATTTATTCAAGTGTATGATCATATTATATATCATTTATTCAAGTATATGATATTGTTATCTATCATTTATTCAAGTATATGATCACGTTATCTATCATTTAATCAAGTATATGATCACGTTATCTATCATTTATTCAAGTATATGATCACGTTATCTATCATTTATTCAAGTATATGATCACGTT
Source organism: Steromphala cineraria (assembly GCA_916613615.1). NCBI lineage: Eukaryota > Metazoa > Mollusca > Gastropoda > Trochida > Trochidae > Steromphala > Steromphala cineraria. The sequence continues at coordinate 8,313,131 of OU744728.1, read as the reverse complement.
ATCTATCATTTAATCAAGTATATGATCACGTTATCTATCATTTATTCAAGAATATGATCACGTTATCTATCATTATTCAAGTATATGATCACGTTATCCATCATTTATTCAAGTGTATGATCATATTATATATCATTTATTCAAGTATATGATATTGTTATCTATCATTTATTCAAATATATGATCACGTTATCTATCATTTAATCAAGTATATGATCACGTTATCTATCATTTAATCAAGTATATGATCACGTTATCTATCATTTATTCAAGTATATGATCACGTTATCTATCATTATTCAAGTATATGATCACGTTTTCCATCATTTATTCAAGTGTATGATCATATTATATATCATTTATTCAAGTATATGATATTGTTATCTATCATTTATTCAAGTATATGATCACGTTATCTATCATTTATTCAAGTATATGATCATGTTATCTATCATTTATTCAAGTATACGATCACGTTATCTGTCATTTATTCAAGTATATGATCACGTTATCTATCATTTATTCAAGTATATGATCACGTTATCTATCATTTATTCAGGTATACGATCACGTTATCTGTCATTTATTCAAGTATATGATCACGTTATCTATCATTTATTCAAGTATACGATCACGTTATCTATCATTTATTCAAGTATATGATCACGTTATCCATCATTTATTCAAGTATATGATCATGTTATCTATCATTTATTCAAGTATATGATCACGTTATCCATCATTTATTCAAGTATATGATCACGTTATCTATCATTTATTCAAGTATATGATCATGTTATCTATCATTTATTCAAGTATATGATCACGTTATCCATCATTTATTTAAGTATATGATCACGTTATCCATCATTTATTCAAGTATATGATCACTTTATCTATCATTTATTCAAGTATATGATCACGTTATCTATCATTTATTCAAGTATATGTTCACGTTATCTATCATTTATTCAAGTATATGGTCACGTTATCTATCATTTATCCAAGTATATGATAATCTTCTATTTCATCTATTCAAGTTGAACTTCATAGTTACGTTTTCAACATTTATTTAATGATATTAAACGTGATCATGTAATCTTTCAATTATTCAAGTATACGATCATGTAATCTTTCATTTATTCAAGTATATGATCACGTTTTTTATCATTTATTCAAGTATATGATCACGTTATCTATCATTTATTCATGTATATGATCACGTTATCTATCATTTATTCAAGTATATGATCACTCTGTCTATCATTTATTCAAGTATATGATCACGTTATCCATCATTTATTCAAGTATATGATCACGTTATCCATCATTTATTCAAGTATATGATCACGTTATCCATCATTTATTCAAGTATATGATCACGTTATCTATCATTTATTCAAGTATATGATCATGTTATCTATCATTTATTCAAGTATATGATCACGTTATCTATCATTTATGCAAGTATATGATCACGTTATCTATCATTTATGCAAGTATATGATCACGTTATCTATCATTTATTCAAGTATATGATCACGTTATCTATCATTTATTCAAGTATATGATCATGTTATCTATCATTTATTCAAGTATATGATCACGTTATCTATCATTTATGCAAGTATATGATCACGTTATCTATCATTTATGCAAGTATATGATCACGTTATCTATCATTTATTCAAGTATATGATCACGTTATCTATCATTTATTCAAGTATATGATCACGTTATCCATCATTTATTCAAGTATATGATCATATTATCTATCATTTATTCAATTATATGATCATGTTATCTATCATTTATTCAAGTATATGATCACGTTATCTATCATTTAATCAAGTATATGATCACGTTATCTATCATTTATTCAAGTATATGATCACTTTGTCTATCATTTATTCAAGTATATGACATCTTCCTTCGCTTAGCCTGAAAGGCCAGTTTCCAAACTCTCATTTTATGCCTTGCTGCAGAGACTTTACTTTTCTGTGCTATTATAGTGCCTCTACAGAGTAGAGAGCAAGCACAGAAAACTCAAGGCTATGCAGCAAGGCATAAAATGACAGTTTGGAAACTGGCCTTTTAGGCTCTGCGTAGGAAGATGGTATATGATCACTTTGTCTATCATTTATTCAAGTATATGATCACGTTATCTGTCATTTAATCAAGTATATGATCACGTTATCTATCATTTATTCAAGTATATGATCACGTTATCTATCATTTAATCAAGTATATGATCACGTTATCTATCATTTATTCAAGTATATGATCATGTTATCTATCATTTATTCAAGTATATGATCACTTTGTCTATCATTTATTCAAGTATATGATCACGTTATCTATCATTTATTCAAGTATATGATCATGTTATCTATCATTTATTCAAGTATATGATCACTTTGTCTATCATTTATTCAAGTATATGATCACGTTATCTGTCATTTAATCAAGTATATGATCACGTTATCTATCATTTATTCAAGTATATGATCACGTTATCTATCATTTAATCAAGTATATGATCACGTTATCTGTCATTTAATCAAGTATATGATCACGTTATCTATCATTTATTCAAGTATATGATCACGTTATCTATCATTTATTCAAGTATATGATCACGTTATCTGTCATTTATTCAAGTATATGATCATATTATCTATCATTTATTCAATTATATGATCATGTTATCTATCATTTATTCAAGTATATGATCACGTTATCTATCATTTAATCAAGTATATGATCACGTTATCTGTCATTTAATCAAGTATATGATCACGTTATCTATCATTTATTCATGTATATGATCACGTTATCTATCATTTATTCAAGTATATGATCACGTTATCTATCATTTATTCAAGTATATGATCACGTTATCCATCATTTATTCAAGTATATGATCATATTATCTATCATTTATTCAATTATATGATCATGTTATCTATCATTTATTCAAGTATATGATCACGTTATCTATCATTTATTCAAGTATATGATCACTTTATCCATCATTTATTCAAGTATATGATCACGTTATCTATCATTTATTCAAGTATATGATCACTTTATCCATCATTTATTCAAGTATATGATCACGTTATATATCATTTATTTAAGTATATGATATTGTTATCTATCATTTATTCAAGTATATGATCACGTTATCTATCATTTATTCAAGTATATGATCACGTTATCCATCATTTATTCAAGTATATGATCACGTTATTTATCATTTATTCAAGTATATGATCACGTTATCTATCATTTATTCATGTATATGATCACTCTGTCTATCATTTATTCAAGTATATGATCACGTTATCCATCATTTATTCAAGTATATGATCACGTTATCCATCATTTATTCAAGTATATGATCATATTATCTATCATTTATTCAATTATATGATCATGTTATCTATCATTTATTCAAGTATATGATCACGTTATCTATCATTTATTCAAGTATATGATCACGTTATCTATCATTTATTCAAGTATATGATCACGTTATCTATCATTTATTCAAGTATATGATCACGTTATCTATCATTTATTCAAGTATATGATCATGTTATCTATCATTTATTCAAGTATACGATCACTTTATCTGTCATTTATTCAAGTATATGATCACGTTATTTATCATTTATTCAAGTATATGATCACGTTATCTATCATTTATTCATGTATATGATCACGTTATCTATCATTTATTCAAGTATATGATCACGTTATCTATCATTTATTCAAGTATATGATAATCTTCTATTTCATTTATTCAAGTTGAACTTCATAGTTACGTTTTCAACATTTATTCAATGATATTAAACGTTTCCATCACCACTGCAATGCCATAATAACGTTCTCTTTTATGACTTCAAGTTTAGAATAACGTTTCCCTCCATTGATCCAGGCTATGATTTATCACAGTAATGCTCTTCTAACTTCATTTTTATTCATTTTATTTAGGGAATGGTAATGTTTTTATTCATAACGTTAAGGATATCTAAATGTGTTCATTCATTTCGCAGATGATTGATACCGTTATCCTTCATCTAATGCAAATCAGTGATAACGTTCTTCTTTAGTACTGTAAGGATGTAATTATTCATTATTGCAATGACGTTCTACTTCAATGTTTCTTTCATAACGTTAAGGATTTGATAATGTTTACATTCATTACGTTAAGAATTTGATCATGTTACTTTCATTACGTTAAGGATTTGATCATGTTTCTTTCATTAAGTTAAGGATTTGATCATGTTTCTTTCATTACGTTAAGGATATGATAGTGTTTTCCATCATAACGTGAAGGATTTGATCATGTTTCTTTCATTTACGTTAAGGATTTGATCATGTTTCTTTCACTAAGTTAAGGATTTGATCATGTTTTTTTCATAATGTGAAGGATTTGATCGTGTTTCTTTCATTAAGTTAAGGATTTGATCATGTTTCTTTCATAACGTTGAGGATTTGATCATGTTTCTTTCATTAAGTTAAGGATTTGATCATGTTTCTTTCATTACGTTAAGGATTTGATCATGTTTCTTTCATTAAGTTAAGGATTTGATCATGTTTCTTCCATTACGTTAAGGATATGATAGTGTTTTCCATCATAACGTGAAGGATATGATAATGTTTCCTTCTTCACGTTAATTACATGTTAATGTTTTCCTCCATAACGTTAGGAAAGTATAAGATGTTTCCTTCCATACATTAAGTCTAATGTTTTTGTTCATTACCGGTAGGTTATGGCTATGGTAATGTTTCCATATATTACTGGCGTTCCCGAACTTCTTCTTCGTGATATAAATGATTGCCTAATGTTATCTTCATCAAATGCAAGGCTTTGATAGCATTCTTCTTCATTCACATTCGCTACAAGGATGAAATCAAATTTCACTTCATTATTTCAGGTTTCATCACTATGACGATCACTTTCATCATCTTTTATGAGTCCCCTCATCCCTGTAAGAATGTAGTAGCGTTTTCCTTCACCGCTGCAATGATTCAGTTGTGTTTTACTTCATTATTGCATTGGGTATAAAAAAAAACATTTCTGGTGGTTGTTTTCATTGATATATCATTGTTTTATCATGCCATTGAGACAGATCTTATTATTCATAGCTGATACGTTTACGAAACTTGTGCAAATCATGCATAACTGTTATTATAGCTTTGCTAATACAACCTTTGAAACTATTTTTGTTCAAATAACATAAACAGTGCTTCGGCTTCATCCTATTTATTGTTCTTTAAATCCTAATTATTCATCTTCCTCTGAATGGTCATCTATATGATTTTGTTTATATCGTAAAAAGGACATTCTCAAACAATCAACGTTCAAACACATCTTTCCCCTTTAACTTGACCTTTGACCTATGCACGACTCTATAATACATGTCAAGTCTATATGAAGAGAAGCATGTCTACATTACACAGGCCCCCACGTGTTCACACAATGTTCTACAGACATGTGTACAGACATAGCAATTAGAGGGTATTTTCAGCTTTCGAACCTGGACGCGAAATGATTTGCAGGTCACACAGAATGCTTTTACCGCCTTCATACGGAACGTCGTCATAGAGGAGGCTTCGAATACATACAGAACAGAATACAGAATACGCGATAACGTTGTTTTCATTGTCTTCTTTTTTGGATAAGCAAGCTAAAAAGTTTATATAAGTTATGGAATATAGGGCAAGGGGGAGTGAAGAGGGTGGGGGAGGGGTTGGGTTAGTAATGCATTGGCGATGTGCAATTTGGTCATGGCGTACAGCTTGTTTGATGTTGTTGTTGTATTGGAGTCATATGTAATTGTCAACTTCCATCTATTGGTGATTTTGACCCAACTTTTTTAAATGTATACTTTTACCTATATGACATTTAGTAGTAAGTATATTTCAATAGTTGTTGATAACCATACGCAGGTTTCTTGGTGTTGTTAATGAAAGTGGTGTCGCGGGCTCTCTTCATCACTCTCTCGATGTCGGGGTGTAATACAAATACTCTACCCAAACCATTAGCTATTCATTTGAGTGAATAAGTGGGTGAGTTGAGGTTTATGGCCACTTGGGCAATGTTTCAGCCAAATTTGCGTTGGAGCTATTCATATGATAGTGTTACTTAAATAGACAGAAATATTAATGAAATAACCATGTCTGTCATAAGAATTGTGGCCCAATGAATACATGGTTAAACAGATCGAAATGACCATTTGAGGGTCTCTCGTGACCCTTGGGACATGACTAATGAGCGAACAAAGGTGACCAAAGAGTATCCCTTAGTGGACAGATGAGGGATTAGGTTGCCATGGATACGTGTTGACACAAGGAAGTGTATACAGACAGGCATCCAATTTGCACAGGTGTGTGATGTGACGCTGCACGCGACCCTGTATCTACTAAACATGCTAATCGGAATCCAGGTAAGGAACACTTCGTTCCGGGTTCCGACAGGTTTTTTCTCTGTTAACGAACTTACACGATTCGTGTCTCAGAGTCTCAGTCGTTCTAACGTAAATATCGAGTTCTGTTATTTCGAACTAAAGATGGACCACTCTCTCGTTTTGCAGGTCGTCTTAAAAGCGTATATATATATTTAAACATCTTTACTTCAATGAAAAATAATTTAATTTTGTTTAAAAATGTTCTACGATGACAGAGAAAGGCTTTTCCTCATGAAGAATGATTGGAAGAATTCGCCCATAGATATAGTTCTATATCTATTAGATATATTAGGAGCCTCATTTAGCCTCAATGTGTCAATTAACCGTTTTATTTGAAAGGAAACAATTAAAAGTCTGTATGGAAAGGTTCATTCAAAGAATCCTCCACTTTAGTTAAAACAAGTACGTTTGGTGACTCATCGTGTGCCATTTGTAAAATAATGAGCTTTCAAACAGCGTTTCGGTTTTTTGTTACCTTCACGTTGACATGTACCTTGAAAGAGACATGTGGTCCTTCTTTCCAAACAAAGGTAATTAACTACTCTGTTCATCTTGAATGCTTAATTATGTGTATTTAGTAACCCTCGTTTTTATAAGGTTCATTACAAGTGGCTGACTAAGAATGGCAACTACCTTAATTGACAACATCAGACAAAGAAGGTCGCTTTGTCATACGCCCTTCATATATACAAGATAACGTAGGAAAAATTGCATATTCCTGTGGAACATATCACTTAACTGTTATAGTTAACTGTAAAATGAGTTACGAAACAAATTATCTTTCTGCATATTATTGTAAAAATTCATTAATAAAAAAACAAAATTCCCTCCTACCAATAACACTTATGAATTAAAGGGTTTGATAAAATATAGCACTGACATCATTTTGTTGTGTACATATATTTGTTTGTTTTTTAATTATATGAGTTAATTAAGAACTATATATCCTTCCTCGAAACCTCTTCTAACATTGAGGGTCCGTCTTGAAGATAAACATCAGTAAATATTACAGGTTCCTTGAAATGAAATGCATATATAAGTTCAAATAACTACTTAATACTAAATAGCTGCTAACATGTTTTTTTCTGTTAACGTTTAAGTGTCATTTAACGTTACAGTGATATCACATGTTAGTCTGTTGTACGAACGGGGGTATAATGTACATTCTACACGTCATTGCTGCTGTAACACATTTTACATCCGGATAAAGGAAGCGTGACAACTCCCTACACTGTACACAAACGTATTTCTAAAGAGGAAGTAAATAAAGAAGAAAATTATCATACCGTTTAAACACTTAATTGTAATGTTGAATGAACTGCCATTCTATCTAATTAAACGAATGAGAAAAATGGCAGTTACTTAAGCAGAGAATTATCATATCGTTTAAAACACTTAATTGTAATCTTAAATGAACTGCCATTCTATATCTAATTAAACGAATGAGAAAAATGGAAGTTACTTAAGCAGAGAATTATCATATCGTTTAAAACACTTAATTGTAATCTAAAATTAACTGCGATTTTATCTAATTAAACGACAAGAAAAATGGTTGAACGTTTAACAAATCTGATAATGGAGGACATAGTTTTATGTAATTTGATGAAAATTATTTGACAGTTTTTGTTCTACTGTTTGAACAATTAACATCAATTTTTCGAATCATCATTCGAATTTAGAATTTAGTATCTGACATCGAAGATAAATGATAATTTCTTTGTGGACCATGGATTACAAGATCATAATGAAGATGTTTTTAGAATAGACAAACGATTTACTGTTAGGAAATCGTTGAACAAAGTTCATAATATACAGAGGTCCAAGACAACAGGGAGGATACGGATAATTAGGACAAAGTAGTTTATATATATTTTGGAAGTTCCAATGATCTAAGTTTAAATTCTAAGACGCAAAAGCGCAATAATTACCCCTGACAATAATCGTTTGATAAGCTAAAATTTAGCTGATAAAAGATTCATACACATACTTCGTGATCTGTACATCTGCAAAGCATTTTGGTAAAGGTTGTCAGTAGTTTAACTCTAATGCTCATAAGGAGGTATGATACGGAAAGGTTCAAAACGTATTTACTTAACATCCACAATCTTCTCATTTTTGATTACTAGGATATGTGATCCTCACCTTTGAGAAAGCATTACATGTGAACATAACTAACACCCAAAACATTATAAAATTGAAATATTTATTTTACTTACCTAGAAGGAGGCAGAACACGTGTAACGCCATCACCTTCATGGCGGCGGAGATCAAAGCAAACACACCTGTTCACAATGTATGGTAACAGAGGCCAGGTAGATACAACAGGTAACTCTCAGCCAACCAAGACAGTCCCGAGATTCCTGGTACAAAGCATAGGAAGGGGGCGGAACTGGGCGGAACGGAACTGTTGTTTCCTATGTGGATAAAATGGTTAACACAGGAGAGCTTTTCGCTGATCAACTTCACCATGTAAATGATAGAAAACAACTGTTTTTATCGATGTAAATATACTGGTTAACGTAGATTTTTTTTACCTTATCAACTTCAATTCACCATTTAACAGCCTGAGGGGGGATAGTGTTTTACCTATGCACATGTACCAGGTAATTCAAGGAACTGAATTACTTATGTAGATGTACTAGTTACTGCGCGATGAATCAAAGGCTAGCTCGGTCCTCGTTGAAAGCCCACCTTCGTGTCAAGTTTAAGGTTTTGTTTGTTCTCGTCCCTACCTGTTTGATAAGATTTACCTGGGAAACTGGGATGTTAACGATTCTTACTTGCAATCCTTTCAATGTGGGTTACACGTGAAGCATACGCAAGAGTGCGACGGTTACACCTCCAACCTAGTGACAGGACATGTAATTGAAGAAATGTAACCGATTTATTATGTTTCATCATTTTGGTAAAAAAAAACGCTTTACTGTATTATCAAATGAACAGATATCATGAACAGATTATAGGAGAACTGTTGTTTTGACGGAAAGTATTTATACTGAACTTTACACGATATCTGAATACAAAAATATATTACAATTATCTACAAGAAAGATTGATAAGAGTCATTTTTATCCTCCTTAACTAACAAAACTGTGAAATATATGTTTTTAACTTTTCTTTAGTTGCTCATATTTTAGTTATGTAGATATATGTACATAAATCATAAGAAGAGAAAATCCGAAAAGGCAAATCTACACATGCTGAAAGATCTACATTCCCCCCAAAAATAATTATGTTCCAGAAACGAAATGATAATGGACGGACAAACAGACGGACAGGGCGATGACGATATCCCAGTGTGATGGAAACAATCGTCAAAAAAATGCAAGAACGGTTGTGTCAATGTAATTCTTTGTGCAACCCAATTTGAACAAATGAGTAATTTCCAATAGGGTTGGTGACAATATTCATTGATGAAAAAATAATATTTCTTTTCAAGGTAAACTCGTCAAAGTAGGAAATATTTCCTCTTAAGATGTATCATCTTTCATTTGTAGGTAGACCAGTTATATTGATAATTCCAAACTTTCGGGCTAATTAAAGTTTATTTCATACACTGCGCACATATCGTATATATTCCTAATGAGGCGAAGCTTGTGCAGCCAGTTGCACAAGTTTCAAACAGGTTATAACTGTATGGGAAAACACATTATGAAAATTACATCTTATAAATTCTGACAATTTAAGGGAAGTTATAATTTCAAAACGAAACTTAAAGAGACACAGAGTATGTTGATAGGATCACATATGTCAAATCGATGTTACATCGGGAACCACTAACTGTTTCTGAAAATAACAAGTTGAAGGTCAATCAGGACATTAGAGCGAAAATACGGCCATTCAAAGTCGGGATTTTGATCGAAAACCGGACAATGTGGCTCGAGTGGCACACGCAAATTCGCCAAACGTAATTTTGAAACCTTGTCATAAGCTGACAGGAAGATATATTCGATTCGATAGTGTTTATTAGGTATTGTTACTAATAGGTAGATTAATTGGATGCAAAATTTCGAATATTAACGTATTTGAGATGTTTTCTTGATTTTTCCATAAAATCAAGCATTTTAGAGATATTATGCATAAATGGATATATTTGCAAGTCCAGTGATGAGATATGAACTTCAATCAGCATATTAGATATTTTGTAGTTTATCAAAACCAAATAAAATTTTAAGAAAGATACTCTGTGTCACTTTAAAATTTAAATTTAATTCAAAATCAAATGACAGCAACACAAGTGTTTTGACTCTATGAAACAGGTCCTAAGCTCGGCCCACATTAGAGTCGCGTACCCCGTGTATCTTCACTGAAAAAAAAATTCATAGGAAAGATTACGAAATATACATACGGAAAAAATAAAGGAACCCTAAATTCAAAAACTAAAACTTGATGCTATTGCAAAGTTATGATAATTTGAATAAATGTATGACTCTTTACAATAAAATGTAGAATTTATTAATAATCAATGTTGACAATTTATGAAATTACGATGAATTTGAAATGGTCCTGACTGTAGTGCATTGGGTTTCAGATATCAAAAATAACATTTATGTAAAGTAAACTTTATTTCAAAACAACAAAATCATGTTTTATCTTGCAAAATAAGGAAGTCATTGGTCGTTGAAATGGCCTTCCTATTTTATCAGGTATTGTCAATTATTGACGAAAACGCTGAAATCGTACGATTTTGGAATATTCTTTTGATTCAGTCCGTTGATGATACACTCCTCATATCATTGATTTCTAGGGCTCATTACAGTTGACACTGACCATATTTTGCTATAACACAATTTTCCCCTGAATTTCTTTTTCAGAATTTGTCACTTTGAAGGTTGCTAGAGGCCCAACTTGTGACCTTTGATAAAATGTTGATACTAAAGTTTGACAAGGGGGCTTGAAGGAATGGATTTAGAGAATAACCAACTCGGTACGAGTGATTACGGGATATCTGCCCGAGTCGAAATAATGTTCACAGTCGCGAGCCTTGGCGAGCGACTGAACATTATTTTGACGAGGGCAGATATCCCGTAATCACTCGTACCGAGTTGGTTATTCTATATATTACCCATTTGTAATGAAATATGATTAAAAACGACTGAAAAGATGCGATTGAGAAATCGTAGTAATGCTGTAGTAAGTGATACCAATCAGCTGATCAGTATTCATACGCGTGTCCAACCGAACATCTCCAGAGTGAATTAGTCAACAACGCATCGGAATCTAGTTCAGTTTCAAAACAATACGAAAATGACGAAAATAATGTCCCTGAATGATATAATACACTTTTCAACATTGAACAAATTTACACACATAAAACTCTTAACAAACAACAGTATTTGATAAAGATAATAAGTATTTGAATCAGCCGATCGTCACGCCGTACTACCACTGTGATGTGTTGTTGACGGCACAATGTTGTAACGAAATTGTCAAAAACCTGTCAATTTTTTTAAACTATACTTGATAAAAATGGCAATATATTTAAGAGAAACTTTCAAAGAATGCACCAAAACAAGTCTGTATGTCAGGATAATCAAATAATCTGAAGTTTGAACAACATTTGTTTCTTTCGACGTTACTTTCATTCACGTAGCAAGTGTCAAGAACGATAACTCTAATCGGCCTGTAATCACGGTAGGATTGTTCCCAGGGCTGATCAACTTTGAGTATGTTGATTTGTAAAAGTTATTGCTTTCATGAATGTATGTATTGAATTTGAGTCCCTGTGGTTTTTATGTGTTAATAATTACTAATGGATCAGTGAAATTCTTGTGCTTGGATAGATTTCATGAATTTTCGATGGCAGCCATGTTTGTTTACAAACAGACAGCGCTTACCGTACCTTTGGAAAAAGCACAATCTTGAGATCACAATGAAACTTAACACGTAGATGAATAGTTTCAAATAATACTGCGTTTAAATATCAACCTGTAAGTTATATGATGTACAGTAATATTCATCGTTCTACGATTTTATTTTTAACCTAATCGACATACGTTCGACACGTTCGATTTATCAATGAAACTTGAAAATTCGTCGACCAATCGTCTTTCATTCTCTTAGGAACCGACCAATCAGCGTTGAGAATCACTAAAAAGCACATGTGCGGATATCAAAAAAATATCCACTCGTGTATCCTCGCCCGTATGGGTAATATTTACTAACATCACACCAATCAACAACAACTTGCAACATTTTTCAAAAGGACAGTAGCACGTTTTTAGGGGAATAAAAGGTGATGTCAGGAAAATGAAAATTTATGGTTCCAATTGAAAGACAATGTAATTGAACTAAATGGAGCAGTAATAATTCAAATATATAACGCAAAGTTTAGCCGTGCGATTTCTTTTTCTTACATAAAATGAATTAAAGGTGTTCACACAAAATGGCCACCAATGGATTTTATTTGAATCTCGGCATACTTTGTCCTCTGACTATGGATGATTGGTTAGTGTAATTAAATTTATTTTTATTCACTTCAGCGGGTGCTTTACCTTTTTTTTCCATATGTTTATATTTAACTTGTCTTTCTTGGGAATCTTTTTTTATGAATTATTAAATATCTAGTTTTTAATCCAAACACTTCCAAAAATATATTTGTGAAGACAGTTTGTTATGGCGGTTTCATAGGTGTTTAATCATTGTTAAAAAAGTTTTAAAAATAGAATTATGTTCACCACCATCTTTCGTCCAAAAGGCAGGCACGATTCCTACAATCTTCATAATGTGACGGTTATTTTGTATAACCTCCAATTAAGGGTTCATTGATATATATACCCGCCACATGAGCTTTTTAGATCCAATCAGAAGCGAACATATTGCCACTTGTCAAGGAGTCTGTACTGAAAATTTCAGCTTTCTGGGCCTTATTCTTCGTGGATAAGCGGACGGACAGGCGGCCGACGCGGGACACCATGGCATGCCATAAGCCCATTGGGTCTTGCGCCATTGACTCTGTAGCTCATCAGGCTTCATATCAATTTTGCTTTTGTGTGTGGCAAATGTGGTTCTCTTCTTAGTAGGTGCCACTGGGCTACCAAATGCACAATTTAGAATCCTCCTTATCTAACTTATGAGTCTGCACACAAAGTTTCAGCTTTCTAGGCCTTGATTCTTCTGTAGAAGAAGATGAAAATAGGTTTTAAGGGTGTGACCCCTGTGACCCATATTAGGGATCACAGGATCACCAAAGTTACAACTCATAATCTCCACTAGTCAAGGAGAAGAAAATTGCACAAAGGTTACGGGATGGACGGATTGACAGATGGATGGACGGACGCCAGACACCATGCCATGCCATAAACCCATCGGGCCTCTCAGGCCAGATGAGCTAGAAATCCAAAGAGATTCATATGATTTGATAAAGCTAAGATTTTCTGTTCACCCTATTTCTTCATTCTTATGAAGTTTGATCTACATTTTAATATATGTAAGAAAATTAGTAAGAGAAATCCTGTTCTGAAGTTACACCAAAAAAGAGTAAAACACACCTTGTTTACACATTCGTTTATTACTATTAAGATATACCAAACCAGAGTATCCTTCCTTGGCTTCCACTTTCACACAAAACAAACAAACAAACAAACAAACTCTCTATAATTGTATCATCAGCTGCTTTACGTCAGTGTGAGTCTCCTGAAAAATTCACCATTTTAAGCTCAAAACAAGGGTCCAGTCAACTGTTTGCATCCCCCAACACAATGTGGTCTGACTTTTAATTTTAATGGCCTCTATTCAAACACTGAGTTTCATGGTTTTTCATTTGGTTGACATATTTGTCAAAACAACAATAATGATCATATTGATAAAAAAAATGAGAGTGTGAAAAAATCACCATTTTAAGCTCAAAACAAGGGTACATGAAACTGTATGCATCCCCCAACACAATGTGGTCAGACTTTTAATTTTAATTGCCTCTATTCAAACACTGCGAGTTTCATGGTTTTTCATTTGGTTGACATACATGTCAAAACAACAATAATGATGATATTTATATAAAAATTCCAGGTATCAATAAAATGCAACAATTATGAGTTTTTCAATGGAATTTGCACAGTATCTTTATTCAAATACATCAGCCTTAATATCATAATGACACTTTTCAGGACCTTCAATATCTCGTGAAGGATTGATACCGTATACAAAGATTGTCAAATATCATTCTAATTAAAGTTGCCTTTGCTCTGAGGAAGATAATTGTCAAAATATTGGCTCCAATAAGACATTGACGGAGAGGATATCACGGTTGGATTAAGTTCAAACCCTGAAAGAGACAATATTTTTACAATTTCATTCCTCACAGTATGGTCACTTTTACTCAGACTGGACAAATGTGGCCCTTTTAACTCATGGAGTGTCTCTTTGAAAAAAAAAAACTCATAACATAGCAAGAACACAGATTAGCCACTTGCTGAAAACAAGGTATCAGAAACTTGGCGCCAATCCCAGATACATTATGATAAACATCAACCATGATCCGAGGAATATAATAGTTAAAATATCATCCCTTTCAGGGTTCAAACCAGCCGAGATAACCCTCTGCAACTGAACCCACCTTTGTAGCATGGTTCTGACTGAGCTCATCTAACCAATCACAAGAACGGCTTTCGATATCATGCTAGGGGCAGGAACCTTCAGTGTACCATTTGCTATACTATATCCTCTCTCAACGCTATAATTACAATGTGATTGGATAGCTTATGCCTGTTTTTTTCTGCCACAAATTGCATCAGCATCATGCAGTGTCTGCTTTCAGGACAGGATATCCCGGCTGGATTGAGATAGACAATATTTTTTAAATTTTATTCCTCAGAGCAGAGTCAATTTTAATCTGAATGACCTGGTTAGAGTCACATATATACCCATCTATATATCAAACGGATAGGTAATTTTTACATCTGTTGGAGTTCGTCACGTTTAGATTGCCAAAGAAAAGACCTTTTGGAAAAAGTTAATAAGCAAAAGATAACAAAAACACTTGTCAGAGATTGTCATGTAATGTACAGAACTGAATTTAAGACCATGATTGACTTTTTTAAAATTTTCCAATATTATTGGATACATCCATTCAATAACTTCAGGAACATTCAAAAGGAATGATACAGTTTCTCAAATTCATAAACAGAAACTCTTGTGACTAAAACATATAATCAAAGATTCAATTTTTAAACATAATGTAAATTATACATTAAAAATAAACTGTCCCCAATAAAAACCTCCCGCAACATCAATGCATCTGTATCCCTATAGCTCCTACCACACCCTGATTTCTATCATGCCCAGCTATAACATGATTGGATAATATCTGTATTTCTGATTGGTCGATTTGGTCACATGTCATCACTGACATCAAGCAATATGAACTTGCCTGAGTTGCCTGAGGTTGATAATCAAAGAGGTCACTAAAAAGATTCCGGTTTGCAAACTCTGTGCATTTCGTGTAATACTGTAAATCAAGTGATAGGCATCACTTTGTCCCTGTGACTATGCTGAATTAGAGTTGTTTCCCTTTTATTTCGAGAATTTGAATTATGTCCCTTATATTCAGAAAAGAAAAATATTTTAATTCATTTCAATAAAGCTTTTTTTCTCTCATATTAAATAGAAAAATAATGGGACTTCTCGGTTGATCCAATGATTTGTCAACCTTGCACACAAGATATTCACCTGAGCTTGCACTCACTGAATATTACCTGTCCAAGGTCCACAAATGATAAGAACAACCTCACTAGAAGTCAATACAAGCAAATGATATGAATGTATAAAGAAGTATCAGCCGAACCGTAATAAAAAAGGCATGAGTTGAGATCTTGTTTCAGGCTTCTGAAATAATATTTCATTGGCAGTTAATTTCTGCTTGCAATAACATTAATTAACCACCTGTCTGCAGTACAAGGCATTTGATTTGATCAGAATATGGTATGAGCTTCACAGATAAAAATACACTGATACAGCAGGATGCAGTGAAAAAGATTGATTACATCAAGTTTCAACTGCAGAAAATTGATCCATCATACAAGCACCTGTCTCTAGTAATATCAACTATCTTTTCTCTTGTTCACAAGCAAGTCCACATCAGCATCCACTAATATCCTTTTGTTTTTTCCGGTGAAACCTCGTCTCAATTGGATCAAATCCTCTCTCTGTGGCTCCAAACACTGCCCAGTGAGGAGTTTTAGCCATATAGTCCTTCGCAGTGAATGTTTTCTTGCCTTCTGATTGGTTGTATTCTGCAATGAGTCTATGGAACTCTGGGTAATCTATCCATGTCCACCATTCTTCATTAACCTTAAACTGAAATGACAATTTTAAAGATGATGAAGCAAGATTTTTAAAATGTATCAAATTAGCATAACAAAAATATAACTATTAGGTTAAACAAGGGAAAAGTGAGCACGACTCATATACCCCAACTGTAATTTCACTGCCATTACATAACATTGGTACCCTGGAATTGTTACCCCCAAAACGCACATCTGCACCACATTGGTAACATCAATACTTAATTTGAAGTTTCTGAGTCAAACAGTTTTCAAGTTATGCTATGGAAACAATGTCGGACGCACAGACATGCAAAGCGGGGGTTTAATGAAATCCCGAAAAGGCACATCTGCACCACAAAGGTATCATTGATCCTAAATTTTCTGAGCCAAAGAGTTTTCAAGTTATGCTCAATAAATGATGTTGACCGCACGGACACGCGGAGAGAACTTTATGTAGAGAAGAGTGAAATGTCATACCTTTTGTGTCAAAATAATAAGAAATTCAGAATATTGTAAGATCATACTTTTTTTGTAGAGAACTTATGTCATTATTCACAATATAGAAAGATGATAATTTTGTGTGGAGAAATAATGACATAATCCACAATATCCAAAGATCATACCTTTCCTTGAAGAGAAATTAGACATTATTCTCCATAGTGAAACATAATACTTTTTGTTGTGCGGTGAGAAATTATGACCTAACTCACAATATGGAAATATCATACCGTATTGTGTATGGAAATCAAAACATTTACTCTCTATAGTGAAACATCATACCTTTTTGTGTGCAATGAGTATACAGTTTGAGTGCTCATGTTCGGACGCTATCTCGTAGTCTGGCAGGGCGTCGGCCAACTGCTGGACGAAGCTGACCACCTCCTCGTGCCACGGAACATTGGCCATGGTCAGAGTGGACGCCTTCGACTCCCCGCAGTATGTAACGCCCTGGGTAAAAGTTAAATATATATGAGATAGAACAACAAAATGTTTACTTATACTTTATTTGTGTAGGCATCATAAATCAAGCAAAAGGATATTAGGTAATTGATAATGTTTGAAATTTTCTACTCTCCTAGGGTAAATTCGTACAAATTAAGAGAAATCTTCATGACATTTTGTTAGGTTTGCATCAACAGCAATAGGTTGGTTTGTTTTCGGAACAGGAAAGACTTTCCAAGTCTTATAATATAATTCCTCATCACAGTCTGAACAAGGGTAAGTTATACCTTTCTTATGTTTCATGAAGTCACACTATGATTTGACAAAACCAAAATGAGAAAGTGTACTATATTAAGTTTGAGCAAGCACAAACTTGTTTGCCTGTAATATCACAAATATGTAACACTGTCTAAAACCGATAATGTTGATAAAGCCAACATTTACAATTAACAAACTTCACCCTCAAGAACATGGAGCTTTCAAAATTGCAAGTTAGCAAGGTCATCCATTTTATATTCTGAAAGCTATCATTCTCCATTTTAAACTCTTATTCATAGTTGTCATCAAATGAAAACTAAACAACAGAAGAGAAGCTCACCTTGACCTCGATGAAATCTGGCTTGCCAAGAGAAACAAGGTTAGCATAGTTGAGGACCTCGTCAGTGTTCCAAGCCTTGACGAGGGTGAGTCTGTACACAGTTCTCTGCCCCTTGCAGCCGAGGGCTTGAAGACTCTCCAGGAAACGCTGCCAGTAGTCTCGGAACAGCGGCCGGTCGATCTTCTTCAGGGACTCTTTCTCACTGGCGTCAACACTCACATACAGCTGGGTCACTGGAACCAGGCTCCTGGAAAAGATGTGTAAGACTTCTTAATTTCTTCATCAAATGCATTGAGCTTTGTCTTCATAGAAAAAAAGTAGACAACTAAAGATCTAAAATTATTCTATATAATTCAAAGGACTTGGTCATAGAGTCACTGTTTCAGTTATGTTTACATGGAAACCTAAAAAAAAATACAAATAATGTGTTGGTCTATATAACCTCAAAAGGAGTGATCACGGTTGATAATGTTATGAAGTTTGATGAAGCTAGCATGTATAGTTTAGGAGATATGCTCCGGACAAAGGACTTGGTCATAGAGTCACTGTTTTACTCATGTTTTCATGGAAACCGCAAAAAATACAAATAATGTGTTGGTCTATATAACCCTCAAAAGGCACATTTAGCGATGATCGTTGATAAGTGTATGAAGTTTGGTGAAGCTAGCATGTATCATCTTCCTACGCAGAGCCTAAAAGGCCAGTTTCCAAACTGTCATTTTATGCCTTGCTGCATAGCCTTGAGTTTTCTGTGCTTGCTCTCTAGTCTGTAGGGGCACTATAGCAGCACAGAAAAGTAGAGTCTCTGCAGCAAGGCATAAAATGACGGTTTGGAAACTGGCCTTTTAGGCTCTGCGTAGGAAGATGAGCATGTATAGTTTTGGAGATATGCTCCGGACAAAAGACTTGGTCATAGTCACTGTTTTATTAATTAGTCATGTATCCATGGCAACCGCAAAAATACAAATAATTTGTTGGTCTAACCCTCAAAAGGCATTTCTAGGGATCACTATTGATAAGTGTATGAAGTTTGGTGAAGCTAGCAAGAATAGTTTAGGAGAAGTTCCGGACAAAGGACTTGATCATAGAGTCACTGTTTTAGTCATGTTTCCATGGAAACCGCAAAAAATACAAATAATGTGTTGGTCTAACCCTCAAGGCACATTTAGGGATGATTGTTGATAAGTGTATGAAGTTTGGTGAAGCTATCAAGTAATGCTTGGACAAACTTTTGTGACTGACAGACAGACGGACAGACAGAATGCACGCTTTAGACTCCTGGTTACGCTGTAAGGCGGGGTATAATAACTCGATAAAGAATAATTGATCTATTCAGATTTTCTAAATATTTTCAAGATATTGATAACCTGAAGTGAGACAGCACATCTTAACACATCATAAATAGTTTCTGAGAAAAGAAGTCCTCTATATCGAGGGACGGACACAGATACAGCATACAGCCAGACGGAGCCTTTATCCCCCTTCAACTTTGTGGCAAGGGATAATAAGGCCTCTACACAGGAGATTGTTAAAATCTTTGACAGCTTTTTAAGTGCCACATGATACATAAAAAGGACAGAACAATAACGTATACTTACTCAATGGCGTCGGGGAACTGAGCGTTTGTGACGAGAAAGGAAGATATTCCCTTGTCGTGCAGCATCTCAACAAACTTGTTGATCTCGGGGTACATGATGGGTTCCCCGACCAGGGACAGGGCGCAGTGCTTCGGCTCCAGACCCTCCGCGAACCTCTCCGGCTGTACTCCCGGCACTCCTGGAGGGCAATAACATTCATATAGCATCAAGAAGATTTCTCAGAGGCACTGTTTACAGTGAATAATGTATATGACCGGATATAAGTCAAGAATACAAGTGAAGAAGCGAGCAAAGCTCACATACCCCCGCTCCCCACTTTGTTCAAAGAATTTCAAATAGTAAAACTGATTAATAATGGTTAAAGTATGATAGTTGAGTACACAGTAAGACATTGTGTAAGTCTTCTTTCAACTGAAACCCAAATACCGAATTCATTAATAGGTTTTACAATTAAAAGGGTACATCTAGAGATAATGGTTGATCTTTGTTGATAAGTGTATGAAGTTTGGTGAAGCTAGCATGAATAGTTTGGGAGATATGCTCCGGACAAAGAACTTGGTCATAGAGTCACTGTTTTAGTCATGTTTCCATGGAAACCGCCAAAAATTAAAAGAATGTGATGGTCTAACCCTCAAAAGGCACAACTAAGGATCATGATTGATAAGTGTATGAAGTTTGGTGAAGCTAGCATGAATAGTTTGGTAGATATGCTCCGGACAAAGAACTTGGTCATAGAGTTAGTTTTAGTCATGTTTCCATGGAAACCGCCAAAAATTAAAAGAATGTGATGGTCTAACCCTCAAAAGGCACAACTAAGGATCATGGTTAACATATGTATGAAGTTTGATGAAGCTAGCATGCATAGTTTTGGAGATCTGCTCCACACAAAACGACTTCCTCAAAGAGTCACTTTTTAGTCACGTTTCCATGGAAACCGCAAAAATGAAAATTCAGAAATAGTTCTAACCCTCAAAAGGCACAACTAGGGATCATGGTTGACATGTGTATGAAGTTTGATGAGGCTAGCATGCATAGTTTTGGAAATCTGCTCCGCACAAAGTTTTGGGACGGACGGACAGACGGACAGACGGACAGACGGACAGACGGACGGACGGACGGAAAGAATGAACGCTATATACCCCCGCTTACGCTGTAAGGCGGGGGTATAATAATACCAGAAGTTATAGTCATTACCAGTCATTATGTTAGATGAGCAGACTTGAAATTCACAAAAACACTGGAAGGGGTGTGTCCTTATGAATTTCGAACTGGGTTTATCAGAATCAGTAATTATCCAAATTTCTTATTAAAACTTTGTTTATGCATAAGGAACAGCTTCTATCACTTGAGCTTCAACTGTTATGCAGCACCTTTATTCAGAGATGCTATGTCACATCAAAATGTTTTGCCCCATGCAAATTCTTGTGAAAAAGATTGAACACACTACAGACAATGCCTAGGTACATGATTGGAACAGATATGATGGTATGAATACAAAATTTAACTGGGAACTCTAAAAAGGTTAGAATTGTCTTTCTTCAAAATTATGAAAAAGTTTATTTTATGGCTTCATAATGGTTCAAACTTTCCTCAAACAGTTACACTTAACTGAATCTTTTCAAGATAAGAAATAAAGACTTGACTTTTGATCCTAATGCTTGTCATATGTCCAAATTTTCATCTATACTTTGGCTTTACAGATTACAGAACTGATATTGTATGCAAGTACTAATTTCAAGGGAAATAACTCTAATGAGTAATGCTGACCTCTGAACTGTTTGATGAGATTGGTGTGGTTGGCAAGGGCTCCCTTGAATATCACTTCCGGCTCATCCATCTTCCACTTCCACTCTGTGCCCACTGGGTTCGTGTGGTGTCTGCAGACAAACATTACACAGTGACATCACAAGAACAAAATATTGGTTACACTTTTATGAGACTTGTTTTGCGGCCCTTACTAATAGATATCACAATATCATTGTTGAAATGAAGATCAAATAATCTTCATACAAGATGATTACAATGTATCCTTGAGACGACAGCTCACTGAAGTAGAAGCCTGTGTCAAGAATCTATATGAATTCCGTGAAAGTTGCCTCTTGTGCTTTACAGAGACCTGGCTAAATGAAAGTGTGGACAACGCGAGTTTTGAGCTGAGTGGTTTTGGATCGCCGATACGACTCGACAGGGATGCAGTTCAAACAGGAAAAAGTGTTGGCGGCGGTTTATGTGTATATGTGAACGAACGTTGGTGTAAGCAACATGTCATTAGAGAAACGGTTTGTAATAAGGACATAGAACTCATATCAATTTCTCTCAGGCCTTTTTATCTCCCAAGGGAATTCGGACAGATATTCGTCACCACTGTGTATATTCCACCAGACGCTAATGTGAAGCGAGCTGCAGACATTATTCATATGAACATGGACAAACTTAGTGGTTTTTCCCCAGAGGCACAAAAATTCATACTCGGTGATTTTAATTCATGCAATTTAAAACATGTATTACCATCTTATCATCAGTATGTTAAGTGTTTGACAAGATCTGGGAAAACTATTGATTTGTGTTATGGAAATGTGAAAAATGCCTATAAATCCTATGCAAAGGCTCCGTTGGGTACCTCTGATCACAATACTGTTTATTTGGTACCTTCTTATCGTCAAAAACTAAAATCAGAGAAACCCGTTGTAAAATATGTCAAGTCATGGACAAATGATTGTTTAGAGAAATTGAAAGGTTGTTTTGAATGCACAGACTGGGATTTGTTTGATCATGCTTGTAAGGATTTGAATGAATTCACAAACATTGTCACTGATTACATTAATTTCTGCGTAGAAAGCATTGTACCTGTTAGATGCATTAAAATATTTCCTAATAACAAGCCATGGGTAACCAAAGAGTTCAAATCAGTTTTAAATAAAAAGAAAAGGGCTTTTTGTGCAGGCGACAAAGTAAAAGTAAAACAAATTCAGAAAGATATTGTATGTTTAACAAGGAAATGTAAAGATGAATATAAAACGAAAATTGAAAGACAATTCTCGGTTAACAATTTACGTAACGCATGGAGTGGTATTAAAACTATTATTGGCTCACACAGTAGGCCACAGCATTTACAATCCATGGATGATCTATCCTTTGCAAATGAATTAAACTCTTTCTACTCCAGATTTGACACTGGAAATTTTTCGGATGAAAGGGAAAGTGTAATGGAATCGCTTCCACTTGGGGAAATGGTAACAATTACGACAGAAGATGTAGTTAGTTCATTTGCTCAGATTAACCCGCACAAATCTTGTGGGCCTGATAACTTGTTTGGAATTGTTCTTAAGGAGTGTAGAATGCAGCTGGCTGTTATCTTCCAAAAGCTATTTCAAATTTCGATAAATTCTCATGAAGTTCCCACTCTTTGGAAAACCTCTAAAATTATCCAAGTGCCCAAAAGGAAAAATCCAACCGTTAATTATGATTTTAGATCAGTGGCTCTTACCTCTGTTGCAATGAAATGTTTGGAACGCATCATGAAGAACTTATTGCTTTGTGAAGTCAGCCATATTATTGATCCTTTACAATTTGCATACAGGGCAAGGCGTGGTGTAGAAGATGCAACAATAACTCTGCTACACAATATCTATCAGCATTTAGAAAGCTATGGTACATATGTAAGAATTATGTTTGTTGATTTTTCATCTGCTTTCAATACTATTCAGCCTCATCTACTTACTGACAAACTTTGTAAAATGAATGTAAATTCTAATATCATTAGATGGATCAACTCATTTCTAGTTAATAGACAACAATTTGTTAGGGTTAACCAAGTGCAGTCTTCAACTGTAAGTACATCCACTGGCGCTCCACAAGGTTGCGTTATTTCACCGATTTTGTTTATATTGTATACCAATGATTGCGTATCCAATGCAAAAACATATATGACAATCAAATTTGCCGATGATGCAGCATTGGTGGGCCTGATTAGAGAATCTGAACTGTGTTACAGAACTGAAATTTCAAAATTTGTAGATTGGTGTAAATCAAACTTTTTGTTTTTGAATGTGCAGAAAACCAAAGAAATGGTCATAGATTTTAGGAAAAAGAAGTCTACATTAAATGCTGTAACTATAGATGATGGTGAAATAGAAAGAGTAACAGAATACAAATATTTGGGTACTGTCTTGGATTCAAAACTTTCTTGGAACGAAAATACTGACAAAATTTATAAGAAAGGACAGCAACGCTTGCATTTTTTGTGGAGACTGAGACATTTTAAAATAGATCAAACTATATTGAGGTTATTTTACAGAACATTTATTCAAAGTATCTTGACCTTTAATTTCTTGAGCTGGTGCGGAAATCTGTCTGTTCAGAATAAAAACAAACTTTCAAAAATTGTTAAAACAGCTTCAAAAATTATTGGACTTCCAATTGAAAGTATCGGCGATTTTTATGAGCAGTAAATTTCCAAGAAAACAAATAAAATTTTAAGTGACCAATCACATATTCTTTTTTCGGAATATTCTTGGCTACCTTCAGGACGCAGACTGCGCATGCCGACTGGGAGAACAAACAGGTTTCGCTACTCTTTTATTCCAAACAGTGTTCGTTCCTACAATGAGCAGTTTATTGATTAATGTTATATATATGTTTTAGTCAAGTGAATGTGAGTGTGACTAAATCCGATGTGTTCATGTTTATTTAGACAAATCTTATGCATAATAGGCCTAATATTATCATGTACATTTAGTTTGCTTTGTTTGTAACTGGAGAACTGTATATATGATGTAAAACAAATTTCCCTTGGGACAATAAAGACATTATCTTATTATCTTATTATCTTATCTTATCTGCAGTTAACCTTATAATTGTTTAAGTTTAGAATCTCCTAACACAGTTCCACGATGACATATTTTGAATAAAGCACTGTCACACTACACAGTGACTTCAATGGAATAGCAATTGTTGACCCTTACACAGTGCCAAAATATACATGTTGAAATAATGAGTTGTGTCAAAACTATCATAAAAGTGATATCAGAGGAATAATAAGTCAAACATTACACAGTAGCATCAAAAGAATCCTATGTTTTTTTCAAAGTTCAGTTCATGATTATCACAATATCACTTTCATTTTATAAGCAATAATGTAATAAAGGTGTTGAGATTCCTAGTTTCTTAAAACACATAGATGATCTCCTGTCCATCTTTTCGTTTGATTCTCTTCATCTCACCTCCAACAGAAGACACACTTGTTGGCGCAGGCTAGACTTGGTGTCGTCTCCATACAGCGGTGAGATTCGATCCCGTAGAATGTGTGCTTGTAACATCCCCCTCTCCCTCGCAACATGGACTGCAAATCACAACATTCGTTTCTTAAAGTGACACAGAGTATCTTTCTTAAATTTTATTTGGTTTTGATAAGCTACAAAATAACTTATATGCTGATTGAAGTTCATATCTCATCACTGGACTTGCAAATATATCCATCTATGCATAATATCTCTAAAATGCTTGATTTTATGGAAAAATCAAGAAAACATCTCAAATACGTTTAATATTCGAAATTATGCATCCAATCAATCTACCTATTAGTTACAATACCTAATAAACACTATCAAATCAAATATATCTTCCTGTAAGCTTATGACAAGGTTTCAAAATTACGTTTGGCGAATTTGGGTGCGCCACTTGAGCCATATCGTCGGTTTTCAATCAAAATCCTGACTTTGAACGGCCGTATTTTCGCTCTAATGTACTGATTGACCTTTAACTTGTTATTTTCAGTAACAGTTAGTGGTTCCCGATGTAATAACATCGATTTCAAAATTTGACATATGTGATCCTATCAACATACTCTGTGTCTCTTTAAGATACATTAAGGACATACCCTACACATAAAAACATTGTTTTTGCGCAGAACAGTGTTGAACAAACATGCTTAGTTTCAGAAAAATCTAAATTTCTGGGTAGGTTATGTCCTTATTATGTGCTTATGTCCTTTGAATAAAATTATTTTGTCTTATTATACATACAAATGATACAAATCACAAGAAAACTCCTATATCTTTCATTCACAATATTTTTTCATATCCGGCCAAGTTATAGTGCTATTGTTCAAATATACCTTTCCTCTGGAATGGAAGAAAATAATATGGTTAATAAACCACATTGGTCCTAAAATAATAACTCATTGAATATTGATAATACAATCATTTGATTAGGAATTTTATTGCATGTGCAACAAACTTTGAGCAAAATGAACCCAGCCTAGATAACCTCTACCTTTGTCCATCTGCAGAGTTTGACCCCAGAGTGTGAGCCAATCAACTTGTAGCCCTGTTTCTCGAGTGACTGACGTAGAAGGGGTGTGATCATCTCCCGAGGTTCCCCCGACCCACCGTCCTCAACATCCTCGTCTTCCAGCTGCTGCTTCTTCTGACAACGGCAACAATTGCAATTAGATTTATAGATAAAATATGTTTTGTATAGGCATACTTTAAAGCATGTGGTCTATTCTGTTGCTTAAGACAAAGAATTTTAGTAAAAAGACTGAGCACCTATATCTAACTATGACAACTCTGTGATATAATTTTTTTCTCAAATGCAGTTATTTTGGAGAAAGTGTACTTGGTTCTAGTCTTTGGTCCATTCTAATAACAAAGTTTAAGGAACACATTAAGGTTCAAGCTCTATCTACGAAAATATAAAAAACTCAGATGGAAGTGATGGTCATTATGCAAGCTGAAAAGCAGTTAAACTTGAAAAGGGTATTTCCTACAAAGTAGTCTTATTCTTCATGATAATGTGGCATGTTTCTTGTCAAAGCAAATTATTGCAGCTACAGAGTGTTCTCGGTACAAAGCTAAAACATTAACTTTCAGTTTGTTTTTTATGATATTTTTCCTGTTAAAGGGAGCTATGGCAAGTACTGTGTGTGTTCTAATTATTTTATCTTGTCACCAAAACTCTTCTACAAAGCTAAAACATTAACTTACTTTCTGAGCATTCTTCATGACCATGCCGAGATCTTCGAGATCCACCAAGCCGCTGGTCGTCTTCTTCTCTCGTTTCTCCTCATCACTCGACGTCTCGTACAGAATCTGTATTGAAAGACCATAGTTAATTTCTAACTTACCATTTATCAGGGGGTATAAGGCAACCCCCTTCTCAGCCCCCACAAATGCTCTCGAAACCGTATTTCTTAGATACAAGGTGACCCCCCTTCTAGCACAACATGGAAATAGTTCACATTGCGAACAGAACGTTGATAGGTTACAGTATTGAAGGTACCATATACATGTACTTCAAGAATTGAACTTGACTGCAAATCTTTGTACATGAAATATGGTGGGTATGAGATTGGTAGGGAAATTTATCATATATAATAATTTTCTTAAAAGTGGAAACTACAAAGTAAAATTTTTCATTAGTTACTTACTTACATTAAACCCAAAAGGATAGTAGTAACACAAATACTAGTAAAATCTTTTTAACGTCTATTGATTCCATATTTTTCCATATTTCTAATGCAAAGTCACTTAATTTTGATAAATCATTTACTTACCGTCGCAAGGTTTTGGCATGAGAATCAAAGATATATATGACAATGACTACCAAAATACTTAAGAAATATATCCTCCCGTATTCCATAAAGCCAAATATAATAGGGTTAACTTAAAGAGGCCGATCGAGCCTCTTTCTGAGAAATAAGCTTTAGATCGGGAACGAGGCTGTTTTCGAATAGCGCGTCATAGTTTTTAGATCTATAAATAGCACGAGAAAAGCCCCTTCCCATAATGCAACGCTATATGTAAACAACATGGCTCGTTTGTGTCAGGGTGTCAAATGAATTTTGGCATTTATTTATTTATTTCTATGTCTTGCTCATTCCAATTATTATGACTTGGGGGTATACGAAAAAACTACAACATAAATTGTAATATCAAAATATTTCAATATTATAAATGACATAATTATTTATATAAATTTCCATTTATAGATTTCTTGCTTATCTCTGATGTAAACAAAGTATTTTGTTTGGATAATTATTTGTGAAATTTCTTTTCCATTTTAATGCAATATTTAATATCACAATATTTCAATTGTATTGAAGAACCAAACAACTAAACGTGATAACACTTATTAACTGACGAAAATACGGATGGGAATGAGAAAAGAAACCTAATATGCGAAACCCGAGGTATTATTTACATATTTGTCAATTATCTACAACAGAATATACACTGAAATCGAAAAGGTACTCTCAGAAGTACTATCAGAGTACTATGAACTCTCTAAGATTATTTCTATAACAAACTAGATGGTAGTTTGTATTCTATTGCAATTGTTTGTAACAATTGAGCCCAAAGTAATCTAATCAAAGTATTAGGAGCGAAAAGTATCTAATTCTAAAGTGACTCTGACACGTCCTTCCAACAGGGACGCTCAAGTCAGAATGCCGCATGTAGCCTGAAATCTATCACTGCCGAGACGCACGTGGCCGAATTTCTCGTGCAGCGGTCGCAACTTG
Organism: Steromphala cineraria; assembly: GCA_916613615.1. Classification (NCBI taxonomy): domain Eukaryota; kingdom Metazoa; phylum Mollusca; class Gastropoda; order Trochida; family Trochidae; genus Steromphala; species Steromphala cineraria. Next base: position 8,284,731 of record OU744728.1, on the reverse strand, counting down.
AAGACAACTTCAAAGTTGCGTTTGGGTGATATGTTTATGATTAGAAACGATGGAACTTAGGTTTTACTATGCAAACGATTTGTTATTTTTGAGATTCCCTTCAAACCATACCCCTCCTTTTTGATAGAACTATGGGTTCTATCAAACAAATCCTTACACGAATACTATCAACTGAAAAAAAACCAAACCTATTGAAACTGCAGTTTAATATTTACAAAGACTTGGTGAGTTCTATATACATATCTTGAAACTATTTACATCTTGGTAGATATTGTGGACCACTCAAGAGGACAAACTTTGGTTACTGGTCTGGTGAACTTACTTTTGCCAACCTGGACCTCAATAACTCTAACTTGTTTGTCTGGTCCTGGAAATGTGTTCGTGATGCGACCCAATGGCCACTGACCACGCGGAGTGTCTGCTGACACTAAAACAACTACATCTCCGATCTGAAGATTCCTCTCCGGATGGAACCACTTCTTTCTGGTATTCAATGTGGGTAGCCATTCTCTCATCCATCTCTTCCAGGTATGGCTAACGAGTTCCTGGACTCGACGCCAGCGCTTTTGAGGGTGATTAGAATGGAACTCTGGAGCGAATTCACCACCAATCTGGCCATGTATGAAATGGTTTGGTGTAAGTGGTTCCTGGTCGAGAGGATGCGAACTCTGATAGGTGAGAGGTCTGGAATTCAACAGGGCTTCTGTTGATGTGAAAGCTGTCATTAGCTCCTCATCGTTGATATCAGCTCCACCCAAAATTGCAAATATGGCCCTTTTTGCCGATTTGATGAGCGACTCGAATACTCCTCCGAAATGAGGAGCACTTGGTGGATTAAACTTCCAGACTATACCTTTGCTACCCAAGGTGTCGTTCACGTGATTTGAATCTAGGTTGCTGACTAATTGCTTCAGTTCTTTTGAAGCACCAACAAAATTTGTGCCATTGTCTGTAATAACCTCTTTTGGCATTCCTCGACGATGAGCCATTCGGAAGAAACAATTTAGAAATGAATTGGTGTCCAACCCAAAGGCCATTTCCAAATGCACTGCACGTGTTGCCAAGCAGGTAAAAAGACAAAGATACCTTTTAGTACGGGTCTTCCCTCGACCTTGGATGGTAAGGAAAGGTCCTGCAAAGTCAATGCCTACTTGAGAAAAGGCGTGCAAAGAGCAACAGACCCGCATTGCAGGCAAATCAGCCATGAGTTGAGAGGCTGGTTTTGACTTTTGGCGTTTACAAGTACAACATTCTTTTTCACATTCACGAATTACCTCTCTGGCCGAGATGACCCAAAACTTTGTTGAGAGAGCGGAGAGGGTGCTGTTTGTACCTGAATGCAAAACCTTTTCATGGTAAAACTTGACCACAAGACTGGTTACCCAGTTCTTCCTTGGAAGTATGATAGGGTACTTTGCCTCAAAGGACAAACTGTCAGCATGTTTGAGTCTTCCACCAAGTCTCATGAGATCATTTTGATCCAAGATTGGGCTCAAACCAATTATCTTGCTATTTGATGGGACTATATTGCCTTTGAGGAGGGCATTGTATTCCTTAGGAAAGGCTTCCTTTTGAGTCGTTATCAATATCCTCGTTTCGGCATCATCAACTTCCTCAACTTGAAGAGGACCATGCTTGCGGAGTATTGGGACTCTGCAGTTGTGAATGAACCTGAACACCCAGGCTGTTACACGACAAAGTCTATTCAGATTTGAAAATCGTGAAGGCTCCAAACGCCATGGAATCTCTGTCTGAAGTTCTGTTACCATGGAGACTGGAGCAGATTTCGTTTTTGTTTCCATGTTTTTGCAAGTGCTGAAATCAACTACTTGTGTTGGTACTTCACCCCTATGAAGGAAATCTGGACCTTGAAGCCAACTATCCTCTGACAATGATTGAATGTGTGCACCTTTTGTCAAAATGTCTGCAGGATTGCATTTTGTGGGAACATACATCCATTGACTAGGGCGTGTATTTTCTTGAATGTAGCCTACTCGGTTTGCTACAAATGACTTGAAACTCCGACTCTGATTCTTAACCCACCACAAGACATTGATACTGTCAGACCAAAAGGTGGCACATTTCACTGCAACATTCAATGCTGTGATCACAGACATCAGAAGTTTGACGCCAAGTACAGCAGCAACCAGTTCCAACCTTGGAATGCTTACTGATTTCAATGGTGCAACATGAGCTTTTGCAGCAACCAGAGTGCTAGTGACTTCAGTTTGGTTTTGTACAACAGCGTATATCACAGCACCGTATGCTTCCTGCGACGCATCAACAAAAACAAGAAGTTTGCACAAATTGTTCTCTTGGGAGAATTGTATGCATCTTGGTATTTGAACGTACTTGCACATCTCAGTCTCCTTCATCCACTGCCAAACTTTGTTTGCTAAGTCCGGACACACGTTGTCATCCCACCCAAGGCCAGAGACCCACATCTCTTGGAGGATGATCTTGGCTCTGATAATGAAAGGTGCAAGAAGGCCAAGTGGATCAAAGAATCTGGCAACTGTTTTCAAAAAGTTCCTCTTTGTCAGATTCAAAGAACTGTCCTTGAAGGAGTAAGCAAACTGAAACTGATCAGCCTCTGCATTCCAGATCAAACCAAGAGCCTTTGTCATGGGAAGATCAGAAGACTGAATCTGTACTTCCTTCAGTCTGTCTTTCACAGGAATCTCATTGAGCACCTCAACAGAGTTGGATATCCATTTTCTTGGGTGCATTCCTGCTGCTGTCCATAGACTTTTCAGTTGATCATAAAGCTGAATGGCTACGCCGTCGCTGACAGCGCTATCCATACTATCATCCATGTAAGTTGACTTTGTGACCACTTCAGCAGCCATTGGATAAACTTCTGCATTCCTTCTAGCATGTTCCTGTGATACAAATTGAGCCAAAAAAGGAGAACAATTGAGACCAAATACTACACGAGAGAACTCATACACAGTTGGTTCACGTTTGGAATCAAGTGATCTCCAAAGAAATCTCAGGCAAGATCTATCCTTTTGCAAAACCTCGATTTGCAGATACATTTCTGCTATGTCACAAATGACACCCACTGGAGATCTACGAAATCTAATCAGAATTTCAAAAAGATTGTTCTGTAATTTCGGACCAGGGTGAATGAAATCATTCAGAGACACACCTTTGCATTTGGCCGACGCATCAAATACAATCCGGATTTTTGTTGTTTCCCTGTCCAATTTGACAACAGGAAAGTGAGGAAGATACCACTTGGTATTTGGCCTGTAATCTTCATCAACTTTCTGGATGTATCCTTTCTGGAGGTACTGCTCTAAAACAGCATCATAGGCTTTGGAAAGTGACTCGTCTTTGGCGAGTTTCTTCTCTACATTCTCTAGACGATTCAAAGCCACTAGGTAATTATCTGGAAGACCACAAGGGTCTTGTTTCCATGGTATGCCTACCGTGTACCTTGCATTTGAGTAGCTAATTGATTCCTTAACAGCTTCCATTGCCAATTGATCTTGAGCAGACATAGATGGACCATTTGAAGGAAAACTTTCAATTTCCCAGAATTTCTGGAGAATGTGATCCACTTCAACGACAGGAGGACTTCTTGCTTCATTGTTGCCAACAAAGAAAGTGTTTGAAGCAGAAGGTTGACCTTCAGAAATATTGCCAATACAAGTCCATCCAAGAGGAGTTAAGCGAGCTATTGGATCACCTGGGTTTCCACAGACATCACCACGTGAAGTGTGAAGTTGTAGATAATCTACCCCAATAAGGATATCTATGACAGGTTTTGAAGCTACTTTAGGGAAGTGAATGTCTCTCAAATGAGGCCAGCGCTTTGCATAGTTTTGCCAATCAATCGCTTTCAAGCTTCCAGTGACCTTGCTAGTTGTCATAGCCACTAGGGAAGTATCTACTGAGCCATCCATGCTTTCAAGACCAAGCTCTACAGTCATGCTGCTAAAACATTCTGTTTTGCTATTCAAAACATTCACAGACACTTGCTGTGTCTGACCTGAAAGACCTAACTCCGAAGCAACATGCTCATTCACATAAGTTTGTGTACTAGCGTCATCCAAAAGAGCATTGACCTTCAACCGTTTATTGCCGCTCTTCAGTACAACAGGGATTGTTCTAAGTGCTATGAAATAAGATTGCTGCTTCATGGCAGACATTGTGGTAGTCTGTGTTGCTGAATCAGCACTCACTTGTGAATGCACTTGAGAGTGATCTGGTCTAGTACCAGCAGCAAGCCGACTAACAGCTGTCTTAGTGCCTAACCTATTGTAAGTTTTATTGAAGTGCAAAAGACGATTGTGAGTGGACGAACAACCACCAATCCCACACCTGCCATTTTGAGTGCAAGATTTGCCTACATGATCAGTGCCTAAACACCGGAAGCAAAGCTTGAGTTCTTTAGCCTTTGTCCAACGGTCATGGGTAGTGAGCGATTTGAATGCATCACATTTGCCAATTCTATGTGACGACAAATTACATAACTGACACATTTCTGATTGTGCATTCTGAGAGCCAAAGTAAGATTTCGAAATTTTACCTTGATTGTTTGATTTCCGAGTCTCAGAGAAACCATACTTGGTCTCTGAAGCAATGGTATGAAGCTCGGCTTCAAAAAGAATCCACTGCCGAAGAGTCTCTACAGACTCCTGCCTTTGCTGCTCAATGACCCAGCGTTTATACTGCGTTATCATTTGCTCTGTAAGTTTCTTTAACAACAAGGCGTAGAAACAACCATCCCCAAGCTCTTCTAATTTGTCTGCTTCACGAAGACAGACTACAGCTGTGTCAAGCATGTCTGCAAACTGTTCTATGTCTTTGGCATTGCCCTGACGAAGAGGTCTGAAGGCAGATATTTCCTCTAATTTCAATGCTATGATTCGCCTGCATCCCCCATATTTTCGTTCAAGACGTTCTAGAGCTATGGCGTAAGCAGCAGCATTGTGGCCAAGAGACTCTACTAGCTTTGAAGCTTCACCTGACAAATATTGCTTAAGTTGCAACAGTTTATACTCATTGGTTGCAGATGCCCTATCCACACAAGCCATAAATGCAGCTTTCCAGCTTTGATAAGCATGGATGTCTCCTGAAAAAACTGGTATGGAAACTCGACGTAATTGTCTCCAAAGATCCTGACCAATACCTACAGTCTCACCACAGGCTTGATTTATCAACTCAGTTTTATTAACCTGTTGTCTTACAGGATGGCGAATTTCAAAGTCAGAATTATGTCTCTGTGGCTGAATGCTATTTGTATTTTCATCTCTCATCACTTGCTTTGTGTTATCTCTACTAGACCTAAGGGAGGTACCAGCATAACTGAATGTGTTCCTAAGCAACAATTCGGCCCTTTCAACTGCCTCTTCGGTTACTGCCTCAAGCAAATCAATTTCCTGATTGGTTCTCTTAGCAAGCTCTAAGTTATCAGTCTCTTGATAGAGAATTTGCAAAGTTATCATCACATCAACTGCGTCTATTTGAAGAGAGCTGACATCATCAATCAAACATCTAATTTGCCTACGATCAGGCAACTCCTCTTCCAGCAATGAAGATAACCTATTTCTACATTTCGTAAGCGCCGTTTTGCAATTGGTTTTCCTACGCTTTAACTGAGCAATTTCCTGATTATCTGTGAAAACAGATACTTTGAGTTCTGTTTGGGACATATTTCTGTCAATGTTTGTTTTCAAAGTTTAACATTAACCTTTTGAGCAAACTAAAAATGTGAATACAGCGTAGTGTGTATGACAATATGAAACCACGCTCTGCTACCAAATGTTCTGGATGATTATAGTTCTAGACGAATGTGGGTGAGTGAGTGAGTTTTTGTTTAGCGCCGCTTGGGCAATATTGTAGACGACGGCGAATGTGGAAGCGTGATACAAAGAGAGAGAAAGTAGATTTCGATGCGTGAGTGAGTTGGGGTTTAACTGTGTTGTCTGCAATACTTTTCAGCCCTCAACCCACTCCAAAGAATGTGGACAGACCAGGCAGAAAAGAATCGAAAGACGTTGTGAGAGAGAAAAGAATGTATGATCGAAACTGTTATGTGGCAAGGAACTAAACGTGATTACATTTATTATTCTATGAGTTTTGTATTGAAGAACCAAACAACTAAACGTGATAACACTTATTAACTGACGAAAATACGGATGGGAATGAGAAAAGAAACCTAATATGCGAAACCCGAGGTATTATTTACATATTTGTCAATTATCTACAACAGAATATACACTGAAATCGAAAAGGTACTCTCAGAAGTACTATCAGAGTACTATGAACTCTCTAAGATTATTTCTATAACAAACTAGATGGTAGTTTGTATTCTATTGCAATTGTTTGTAACAATTGAGCCCAAAGTAATCTAATCAAAGTATTAGGAGCGAAAAGTATCTAATTCTAAAGTGACTCTGACACGTCCTTCCAACAGGGACGCTCAAGTCAGAATGCCGCATGTAGCCTGAAATCTATCACTGCCGAGACGCACGTGGCCGAATTTCTCGTGCAGCGGTCGCAACTTGAGACAACTTCAAAGTTGCGTTTGGGTGATATGTTTATGATTAGAAACGATGGAACTTAGGTTTTACTATGCAAACGATTTGTTATTTTTGAGATTCCCTTCAAACCATCAATATTAATTAGAAATGAAAATTATTTACATATATATTTATCAATTTATGGATTTCTTGCTAATCTCAACCCGACTCATAGTAAAACATTTTTTCTTCCAAAATATATCTTAGTCACTTAAATCACATGAAGTTTTTATGTTCGAAAAAGTGCAATACGGACTATGTATATTTCGGAGTGCGACAGCGCTGACGATTTTTTTTATATTCGATGCGAATCAACTATTCTTCTCAGTGTCACATTGATTGAGTGTCATATGTAGATTTCAATAAACAATCTGTTTGTCTGTCAATTTTCTTATGCAAACATTATTAACAAATTTCCTACAAATTAAACATCCAAGTAACTACAACACCGACCAAACAATCAGCTGACAATAATCCTAGTGGTCGCCATGATCAAGGCTTCGAGTTCGATCGGCTTTCCTCCGCCATTTTGAATTGTTTGCATTGCGAGAAAACAAATGTACTGTATCATGCTAATTCATTGAGTAAATCAAGAAAAAATAAGTGATTGATAGAAGAGGGACATGTTTACACGTGATGCATAATCAAAGTTATCAGTTAAGACAGTATTTTGTTGCAGTAAATGCCAGTAATGCATCTCACGCTTGTAGCTCCGATGATTGGCTTCATTTCACAATGTTTTTCTTTTTGGGGGGCGATACACTTTATTCTTTATCAAATTGTTAAATCATGAACAACTTGAATGATAACCTCATTAACATTTTGAATTTTTTGAAATTAAGTGTGAAATAATCATGTAAAAATCGTATTTATTAGTTAACAGGAATGTCCTCCGTGAATTTCGTTTCAACAAACAAACAAAATCACCGCTCGATGTGCTTGTCAGTGGCTTTATTTATTTTCGCAATTTTTTTTGTTTTGAAGGGCGGATTAGAACAAATTACCAAATATGACATAGTTATTAACATAAAAAAAATAGAAAACAAAGTCGAATATATAAAATTTGACGTGTCGTGTGCAAAAGGGAATTCCCTCCCGAATATTTGTGGAACAGAAAATAGCCGCTCGATCTGGCCCTTTAAGCTAAAATAAGATTAACCTGTTTATCACTGTCGCAATCAGACTCGCTCTCCTTCCCATCACCCCCTGCTGTGTCATGTGACTTGGGTTTGGCGCAGGCACACTTTCCGTCACACTTCTCTCCCACACACCTCTTCACCGTCCTCCCGTTCAGCGCCGGTCGAGCTTGCTTCAGGAACCGAGTCTTCCACGCTAGGAAATCCTTCTCCAGACCTGATCAGTTTGGGCAAAATACCAAGATGAAAAAAAACATGTATATATTTGATATAAATGTCTTTAGATTGTGAACACAAAAAAAAACATTTTTATATTTGGGATCACACTATCTGCGTTATTGCAATTCTTGTACCATTTCAGTTCTCATCCCTTGTCAGTTTCCAAGCCACAGGCACTCTGCAACTCACCCATTTCACCTTGACAAAGGCAACTGTTGAATACAAGAAAAAAGTGAGCATGGCTCACTTACACCCACAATCTACACCATAGGTTGTATTTCAATGAAAGACATAACTTCTGAGAAAACATGTCTCAAATGAAGCATCAGACATGTTAATCGCTCTAAGATAAATTGTAGAATCAAGGGCCACAACTCAGCAAAATCTATATTTCAGATATAGCTTTCAAACTCGATCAAGATTATCACCAAGCGTATTCAAAACCAAACTCACCTCCATTTTCACTCTTTGTCACATTTTCATCTCCCAACCCGACAGACTCGAGACGCAGAGCGGACAGGTCCCTCAACCAGCCATCGACATCCTTGCCAATCTATAATGTTAGATATCATAAAAACAATGGATTTATCTGTATCCCCTTGATCATTACCAACTTCTGTAGGTCCTATCTCTGCATTCGTTCATCCTAATGTCGTTATGCCTAAAAGGCCTTTCTTTGACAGGAAGTCAAGTGCTTCAGGAAACATAATGATCTTATCTAGATTAATTTTGTAGTGTTTCCAAGTATCCTTTATCCAAAAGAATAACGTAAAAGAGAAGTCAATCTAATATGTATTCCAAAATTTGCACAGGGTACAGTTCATGCACATATCATCGCACACAAGAAGCATAATTCAATAGTTATAAATCATTCTTTGGGTGTTCACAAGATTAATAAGGTTGATTGCAATCTTTAAATGTTTACAATGTTTACGTGAAACATAATGGAGTATCATAGGTTCCATGGATTGGAAGTTTCGCAAAACATCATTGCACATTTTAAAGTTTAAAAACACATTGCACATGGTCAACGAAGGGAGATAACTCTAACCAAGATTACCGCTAAAGTAACTTATAAAGCAAACCGCTAATGAAACTCACAATTACAAACTCTTTTGGACATGACAATCAGAAATTCACCGAGCTCTTTTCTAGATTGTGTAACAGACAAGTGGACAGAGATTATCAGACAGAAAGTCACAGAATTAATCTTTCATTAGTTTGAGGATAAGCATAAGGGTCTATCAGTGAAAACAAACAAACCTTGTTGAAGTTGTCTCCATACAGAGAGTTCCCCAACCCGAACACCGCGTAGTGGAGACCTTTCAGTAGAGTCTTCTGTACACGGAAGTCTGTAGCCGTCTCACGCAGCCATTTGTAGAACCATGTGGCTCCCTCTGGTGGCGTTCCCTCAGTGTAAGTGGAGATAATAAACACACACACGTGATCTGTCTGAAAAATCATTAAAGTGAAGATAATTTGAATGCAGCATGTGCTAATAAAGCATTGTTTCATAACACTCTGATCCTGACCTTTCACCTTTGTGTATCATGTGATCATTCTGGAGGCAGTGTGTACCATTGCTTCAACATTGTCTTGACAATTCATTTCAACACATTTTTAACTACTTACAAGGGCTTCTAGTCAAAAACCAACTTCAACTTCAACTTAACCTTAAAACAAAAAGTTTTAAAATTTACTATTAAATATTAACTTAGCGATGTACAATTATTCTAGGGCTCAGTTATTTCACATCGAAGTTGGTTACAAGCTTATTTGGTGGTCTCCTCTCCACAAGGTCTCACTAAAGCCCATAAAGACACATATTCTGTTACCAGTTTAGTGCAGACAAAACCTATACATTAGCTGACCAATGACATCAATGCATTTTAAAAGAATGTTGATGATGATCATGTTCCAACAATGGTTCACATGAGTTACTTGCACTTAGCTTCTGATACAAAAAGCCTTTCAAAGAGGTCTTCTGAATGGTGAACTGAATCCTAACCTGCCAATATACAAGCTGTTCTCAGACCATTGTAAAGAGGGAGAACTCGAGGGATTGAGTTTGTATCCCGGTAAAGTTACATTTTGATATTTTTGTTCCTTGGAACATTGTCAATTTAAACAAGAAGACATGGTCATCAACATCCCCCGCCAAAAAAGTTTTCATCAAAGCTCCCAATATTGTCATAAATGGGCTATAACTCTGTAATAAGTAATTGTATTTAACTCATTTTTGAACTCCATTAAGGTATTGATACCCTAAAGAAACAGTGCATATGTTGTTATTCTATCTTAAATAGTTTTTTAGAAGAGTTGTCCCCTTTGAGGACATCCTCGAACAGAGTCCAAAAACACGGAAAAAGGGCAATAACTCCTTAAAAATCATTTTGTGGTTCTGATTTTCGAACTTCATCAAGGTATCTTAAATAGTTTCTGAGAAAAGCTGTCCCCTTTAACTCGGACGGACGGACGGACTCTCAGACGGACGCACGGACGCACAGAGCCCAAACCTATATCTCCCTTCAACTTCGTGGCGGGGGATATTAAGGGATTTGTGAGGGGTCAGTTAGGTGAATCATCTCTCGGAAATCAATCAGGACAAAGAGGGATGGGATTGTTGAGGGTTACTTTGTTACCGGTAATTATTCAACATGACCTCACCTCGTCAGAAAGGTCATCATCAGGGTCATAACTTTTAAGGTCAACTATCTCTGTCCCGTATCCAAGATTCTCTGCACTTTTAGACAAGGATTCTGCAAATTTCTGTAATAAAAGAAGAAATTATCAAAATTCTTTGATGAATTTACAATTTTGTTCAAAGTGGTTTGTAAGAATTTCAAAGATATAACAAAGTTTCTGATCTCTCCTTAAATACACTACTCAAATTTCAATTCAATTACCTCAACTACAAATAGGTCCCATTGAATTTCTTCACAGTTATTCAATGATAAAGATGAAACCGTCCTTTTTATCTATTTGATTCATCTCTAATTTCTGTATTATGAGAAATACATGCTCATTATACAGGGACAAATTGAGCTAGGGAATTGTTATAAACATGTCCAAGAACATTTGGAGCCCACAAAGGTTACTTAATCTATATGTTCAACTTAATCATCATTCATTTTATGTGTTCCTTATTCGAGCAATACAGAATCAGGAATTGTTTCCAATAAAGTAAGCTGTGCAATTATCATGTATGATTCAAAAGAGGATCTGCTGCTATTTTTTTGGTGTCTAGAGTTCCTTCATTTGAGTGTTGAGCACATTATTAGATAATAGTGAAACTAGAGAATAGCTGTTATCATCTTTACTGAGAATACTGACCTTTGAAGTTCCTGTCTGGGTTCCATAGAATATCTTCAGTTTCCTTTTCTGTACATTCTTCTTTTTCAATTTCTTTGGCTTTGTGTTCAGCTCTTGAACAGCTTTGGAAGACTTGTATTCTCTTACAGCTTCCTAAACCAACACAACTTGTTTTATAAACAGGTGAATGATAAATATCACTTGGGCATATGGCATTAATTGTTCAAACGTGTGACGAAAACATAAAATTATCAAGATCAAAAACAAGAATTATTGATGATTTGTAAACTCAAAGTTGCAAGTATACAATACATGGTTCATACAGCCATAACAGAATAAAATTCCAGTACTTTTCAAGGACTTTTCAAGGACTTTTCAAGGACATTTTACCACTTTTCAAGTACATATATTTGCAAATCTTTCAGTTTCACCGCCGTCATTTTCCAAAGTGTTCCATTGCAACATCAGAATTTCCCGAAAAATAATCGAAGCGGAGAAGCGGAAATAACCAATTTTCGTTGAAATAATTTGAAGCTCACTGACTGGTTTCGCTTCATTTCATTCTCTATCAATTTGCGCAGTTAGCAGAATGACAATTCTTCTGTATTTTCCATAGTGATCCATGTCATGGGGATTTCCAGTACATTTTTGAAAATTTCAAGGACATTACCTCGAAATCCCAGTACGTTTTCAGGACATTTAGTAAGCATTGTAAATTCAAGTATTTTTCCAATATCAAAACAAAATTCAAGTACTTTTCAAGGCCCGTACGAACCATGCAATACAAGTAAAAGTTTCCATCGATCTCCCGGTAAAGGTATCACTGTTTCAGAACTCAATAATTTGATTACAAATTAAAACCCTGCATGCTCATCAATTGATGTGGTGTCATAATTGTTATGAAAGTATGTCACAACGTAATGGCCAACATGGCATCAGCAGGGGCTGATACAGGATCTTTGTTTGGATGGGGTGCACCTCAAGAATGTCAAAAGTGAAAATATTTAAGTTGAAAATTAAAAAAAGAATGTGTGTAAATGTTTACTGAATTAAAGGACCAGTATACACATATTTGTTTACTTTTATCATGTATGAGAAATACTATTCTCAAATTTCGTAAAGTATTGAACTCTCTTGGGAGGGGTGTGAACACACCACCCCTCCCCACCACCCCCCATCCCACCTCTTGATCCACCAATTTATTAGTATCTAACTTGATAAGAGCAAATCACTCTCTTTTCATACGTTCAAGTATTCTCTATGTCTGTACCTTGGTAGTGAGACCCTTGCGTCCAGTGTAAAGGAACCACACAAGACAACCTGTAGCAAGAAGAACAGTCCACACCGGCAATCCCAGGTACTCGGACACCTGCGCTGTTAAGAACTCTTCCAGCATTGTAATCTGAAATTAGAATAAATTTGTACAAGAAGCTAAAACTGCTGTTAGTGAATCAACTATTGCACATTTAGCATGATTCGGAAATTTAGGTGAACTCCAAAACTGTGTTTGTGAAATTCAGTTGGAAGGGTCATGTGTTGACAGTGACTTGTAAAACAATATATAACCCTGTGGCCTTATGTTCATGATTTATAAAGAACAAATTTACTGAGTACGGATGCATTCACATAGCTAAAGTGTACATGGGTTTAGTATAATAATTATCAGTTTTATATTGCAAAACCATGCAGGTTCAGATACCTGTTGGGGGATTTAAAGAATATATAATTGTTAGGCTTTGGTTTGTTAAAACCCTTTAAGATAATTTGTTCCATTAATTTCTAATAACAGTAAACATTTAGTAGTAAACTGTAAAAGGTGTAAAACAAAAAGGTTAAATTAATATCAAGGTTTTTTGTATTAAGTTTTTTACCTTAAACAAAATGCTGTACTCAGTACTAATTAACAATTATGATTGGACTATAGTATAATACCCAAGAATATATATAGACTATAAACTATAAACGCTTTTCTTAAATGATATTTCTGTTGATTATTAAATTGATAACTTTATAATGAACAAGATGTGTTTGTGAAATACGAATGCCCCCGGATGCATCCTGCTCGCTGTGTCAAGGTCAAGGTCACAAGGTCAAATGTCATGGTGTCATCTGAAAGGTCTCATCACAAGGGATCCATATGTCAAGTATCAAAGACCTAGCTCTGACCAATCAAAAGTTATGACCAAGGTTAAAGTTTTTGTGGACAAACGGACAGACGGACGGACAGGTGAAAAACAATATTTTCCCGGAATCTCTGATTCGGGGGCATAAAAATGTGCTCTTGGTCAAAATTCATTGCAATTATCATCGCTATGAGTGTAAAAAAGCCTCATAACGGCATTACAAGCCATTACTCTTTAGTCTTTAACTCTTATCATAAATCATTCATAAATATGCATATTTTCTAGGGCTGTGTATTGCCCTGATTTTTGTATTGCGATATATTGCAATATATTAGCACTGTATTGGGATATGTATTGCAATATTTCTTAAAGCAAAGGTAAACACATTTAATTCGAAAACCAGAAAAAAAGATCATAAGACTTGTCATTTATCATCATTTATACCTAAATTATATTTTCTTTGTCGATTATGTAAAGATTAACGATTATTAATTATATCTAATTTATAAGCACTACTGGCTGTGCTTGATGTTGATGACAAGTCCTGCTCCATGTTTGCTTGGTTTTAAAATGGGAACATTTATCTGATTATCTTTATATATTTTGGTATCCCTAATGATAGTTTGAGGTCCAATTTTGACTTCTTTTGGATAATGAAAGTGCATCTTAACTTCTTATCAATATATTGGTTATTTCAAATCGTATTGGGATACGTATTGTTGTGTTCCCGTATCCCAATATACCGATAAAACAATAATATTGCACGGCCTTAATATTTTCTATCAATAAAATTATTTTTTTTAAATTTCAATTTTAAAATTATCAAGAAGAGTGTTTCCTATGACATTTCTCAAGTGAAATAATGTCATGGAAAGGAATTAAGTCGAAAGAACAGGCTTTAAATGTCTGTGTCTCTTAAAAATGATAAGTTATATTTGTATTTTTTCACTTCAACAAGCAAGAACTACAGAAACCTGCACATAAGGGCTAAGAGGTGTGATGATATATAGAGAATACTAAACGACGTTCAGTTTAATTACATATTTATGAAACAAGTGGATGGTATTCGTATTTAACGAGCGAAAGCAAGTTAAATACCAATACTATCCACAAGTTTCATAAATATGTTATTTAACTGGACAGAGTTAAGTATTTTATTTATTACAATACATTCTTTAAATTAATGATATAAAATGAAAATTATGTTTACTCTCAATTCTCGTAGTTGTGCGTAGGAATACAATTCTTACAATGGACAGATAGCGTCATTAGATTTTGAAAAATGAACAAATAGGTCATGAATAAATCCGTTAATAACAGCTTTAATTCTGAACAATACAAATGGAAAACTCTCATTAAATTATCTTTGTGTTATAGTTCATACAAACGCAAATCTGTGAGTTAACAAAACCATTAGTCGCTAAATTGTGCGAATGAACGTCTAGATTATGTGAATAAATGTCAAGTGATTGTGGCGTCATAGGAATGTGCGTTTTCAAGCGCGATTCAGTAGGTTTGATCGCAAGTGTCAGTGGGAGGAACACTGTCCTTGTTTGCGTTCCATGGTGAGGATAGATTGAGGAATACCCTTCAAATTAAAACAAAAAGGACCGCTGCTTTGAATGGCGAGTTCGTCGTTTAGTTGCCAAACGCAGCTAGGAGCTTAGGCCTGCAAGGGAGCTAACTCTAAAAACTTTTTAGCGTTTCTACCAATTTGAATTTGTTGCCGATAAGGTTAACATTGCTTATGCTTACGGTATCACCAAAAAAGTGGGCTGCTTTATCGAAATTATGTAGTACTGACGCCGACATTTCAAGAATCAACCGTAATCGGAAGGGATGGCCTATCCAGATCTACTATCGAATGCCAACTTGACCCTGATTCCGAGGTGGTGTTATACATTTGAAGATGAATGTTGTGGAAGTATGATTCTCTGATTCTTTGTATTGTTTCTCGGACAATTTAATCATAAACGTGTTTTTAAAAACAATTTTACTTTTATATCTTTCATTCGGACTGAGATCAATATTCAACATATTTTGTCTTAAATTCAGATTATTTGTCAAATATTAATGATATATTTTTTCAAAAACCTTAAAATAGCAGATCGTTGTGTGTTTTGAATCCAACCGTATCGCTTTGAGAATCCAACCGTATCGCTATGAGATATCTGGATACAAATAGTATTGTGAAATATCTGTATCGTCTAAAAATCCAAATCTATACTTCCTAAATAAAACTAAGTGCCCATTCTATGAAAAGCTTACGATGTCAAGAATTAAATTAACTTTGAAACAAACTATTGGCAAAAAACGTGACCCCTCTATAAAAGCTATAATGTAGGCAATTTACTCGACGTCAAAGGAAGGTGACTCTCTGCGAAGCTCGGTATCCCGAAAGTTAGGTTGAGAGGCTCTACCTGCAACCCCGTTAGTATGCGGCTCGATATGCGAGGATACAGCATTCAGCGACAGAAGTTTCGGTCTACCCGAAAGTGTAAACTGGTGTATGGGGAAAACCAGGAACAAAGAGTCCAATTATTATAAGCCCCGAGCAGCATAAACATAGACAAAAATACAAACATTATGTTCTGGATATCAAAATGAATACCGTAATATCACGAACTTAGGTTCAAAGCATACCGACCGTTACTTGCTTTTGTTTGTAAACAGTTGTACTTGTAGTCTGTAGTGTAGAATCATGTGGAACAGTAAAAATCTCGTTTTCAACCGTGTCAACGAACATAATGCTCACCAAGTCATTCTTAATGCTAACAAATAAAAAATATTAATATCTAAGTTATAAAAACAATTGCATTGAGACCAAATAAAGGGGGAAAATTATACCTATAACTGGTAAAACCTCATCCACGTAAATTTCATAAGACTGCCATGGAGGCTGCCATCTTGAATATTCGTCGACAGAGAAAGAAATTATCATTCGTTTGAGGTCCCTAAGCGATTAAGGCGAAACCGGTACATCTTGTCGCAGTGAGACAGATAATCTATTTCCTCCAGTTATGGCCGAAATAACAAAATCAAATTACATCATAAAACATACACTTTATTAACATAGTTTTATTAACATTTATTGACGACACTCTATTGTTCTTTGAAGTCTTTTTAAGTTTCTTCTCACTAGTAAACATGACAAGGGAATTATTCGAATAATGTCCCTCTGATCATCTGATGCAGGTTATTATCAATATATTCGTGCCCGTATATTATAGCCCGTGCAAAGGAAATGCCGAAGTTGCCACGACAGCGCGATGACATCAACCTCCCCGATGTCCTCACCAAGACGGCCACCAAATGATGACTTCCTGCTCCATGCTACTCCTAACAACAAGATCATTTCAAATGAAAATAAAGTGACTTTTAGTTACATGTATCCGAAACAGACAATACGTTAATCCCCTATTGTTCATGGATTACCGCGCATCGGTAACTTTGAATGGAGAAGTCGGCTGTCCGGCAAATCGAGAACCCGCCGGAGCCGTTATGTTGGGTCCTCTCGTAGCAAGGTCTGAGTTTGGGAGGTTTGGTATTTTACGGTCGCATCTGTAGTTTCCTATCCTTAGATGTTAACAAATAGTTAAAACGTTACAGACGAGTACAGACACGCAGACATTTTCAAAAAAGCTTGCGTACTGTACGCACCGATTTATTTACAATCTACATCTGCTTTTTTTTTTATTTCAATATGTCCTGGTTAAACGTTATGTTTGGTAGACCAGACTCTCACTCTCGCGCCTATCACTCCTATCTCAGTGCGTTTCTGATTTCAGTACCTGTAGATTAATTCACAGTGGCCGTTTCAGATGACCTATGTTCTTAGGGTAATCTTAGACGGAGCAAAGACAGCCATTGACAAGTGTTTGGTGTGGTGTTTCTGTGTGTGATTTTTGTTTGTTTAGTATTTTAGCGTGCCTCTGATGTCTTTGTTTTAATTAATGGAACGTGAATATAGTTAACATTACCACCTGACACGACTCCTATAGATCATTTCTAGGATCATCGAGGAAAGAGCCATAGCTAGGTTAACGCTGATTTCACTGAAGTTTGGAACACGAAATCTATTATTTGTTATCCCATTTGACTATTAAGTATTTTCACCAGATTTCAGGCTTCCTTTCGGGGAGATTTTTTAAAGAATTGACTTCAAAATTTATTAAGTTTATGGAGGTATACACTTAAAAATCGCTGTGTAAACTGTGTAAATCCGCGTCGAAAATTTGGATGAATAGGAGCTTTTTGAAGTCGCTAACCAGCACCACAAATCTTTCAAATCATGTCTAAGTCTTAGATAGGGTTTCACCCTATTTCTTTAACTAAGTTTCAGCTAGCTTATCCAGTCACGAGGTCCCCCACACAGAATTAGCTAGAGCCACGTCACATGTTGCTTTACTTCACAGTTAGGTGTCGAATGCACGTGCAATATTTGACAGACTCTTGGGCTAAACTTTCTCTATTTCATAACCGATATCATTTATCCACAGGGGTACGACACATGCAGAAAAACCACGTGCCTGACGTGAGATTCGGTAAACCTTCGACAAGCTCCTCCATGTTTTCTGGCGTCCAATCAACTTGCTTGATTCCTGCAATATGGCTGTTGTTGTATTCTTCTTCCGGTCTGCTGTCCTGAAGATATGTTTCATCAAAGACATGTGATCGACCATAGAGCTTGTCGTCTTGTTGATACTGTGTGACGTCAATTGCTATGACGTCTGCTGGGTCTGCCATTTTGTTTTGTACCAGAGAGAAAGGATTTCCTGCAGCTGGTAACAGACGTAGATTTTAAATACTTCATATAAAAGAAGTGGTCCTCATATCGATTTTAAGAATGAAGGAATGATTTTGGTAAACGTTGTCCAATATTCATTATTTTGCCTGTGCGATAACTTTTATAGTCAGTGTAACAAATGCACGTGCATGACACCCTCTCTTAGTATGCAGTGAAAGGCAAGGTTCGCATTTCTGAAAAAAAAGACTATATGGATAACCAAATACACAATTTGTTTCTTCCGACTGTCAACAACCATTTAATTTTGTTTTGTTTTCCGAACTATTAAAATAATCAATGAACATTTGTTTCTTCGGACCAAGGCTAACATAATAATTGAATAACCAATAAATAAAAACTTTCGCCGTACTATAAATATATCAAATGTATTATCATTTTTATCAGATAGTGACTATCCAATGAATGGCCAAAAGAGTGTCCCCAACTATAACTTGTTTCCAAATACCGCTGACTTGTCAAATATAAGAAAATAGCCTATCGGTAATGGTTTTCCCATAGAATTTTACCAGTTAAGAGGTACAATAATTGTAAGACCGCCCATGCCAGTGTGTAAATCTGAAATGTAGCTTAACAGGTAAACATCAATATACACACCACACCAAAACGAAACTATATCACATGACCACGAATCGATAACTCTCATTTCGTCCACAACAGGTGATACATAACAGCAAATAAGGTACAGTATTTACTAGTTACAGAAAATAAGCGACTGTGAAATTTAAATCTGTCCCTATCCAAGACATCAGTGCGTTGATAATACTAATGTTAGTTTAAAAATACACCAGCTTACTTGAAGGTACTCCGTGAGTTGTTTGGGGTCACATATGAGAATCTTAATGCATAGTGCCATGTGTTCGAGAAATGTCGAATTATTCAAGAGAGTTTTTTAAAAAGCTAATCGACGTTGAGCAAAAACCGGACAAACGTAATTTTGATAATTAAGATTTTTCTCAGTTGGACGGTTGCTAGGTTAAAAGTTGTTTTTTTAGGGTAGGAGAGACCGGGGCCGGTACGTCCCCTTTTCACTAAAATAAAGATAATGAGTTGTATTTTCCGCAATATAGTAGTGTACGTTTGTACATATAGTGAGACATATCTTTACTTTATTGAAATTATGTTTGAAAGTGCCTCACGTAACTAGTTTGCCAATAACTATGCTTTAAAGACAACGATTTGAAAAACCGAACATGCCCCGCATCGGGAAAGGTTCGGTTCCCTCATCATTGGAAACAATCCATACATGTTCAGCCTACAACAATTAAAGAAAGATAAGATGCTACTCATAGTATTAAATATTTAGGACAGAAAAATGCTACATTACTATACAAAGATATATTTTATAATGATGTGTTAACTTTCTATTACGAAAAGATTTTCGGGGTTTTTTTTCATTAAGAGGAGCCTACTCTTCAAGGACCCTTAAGAGGGTCCTTTTGAGGAGGAGGACCTTTAGAAAATGGTTTCGGGGAGGACCCAAACATGTTTGTGACTCGTCCTCACGCCAAATATCATATCAAAAAGTAGGTTTGTTACCTATGTATTGAGATACGTCAAATCCGGTGTTCTAATTAAGAAAATGATTGTTACGTACGGAAAGTTGCCAAAGTTTGAAAAAAGTAGAACCGGCAATCGTGCAATACGGAATTTTCCGTGCAATACAGACTTTGAAGACGTATTCCGTATTGCACCCTTGTATTACTATCCTAATATTACATGAGTATATGATAAATTACATTTGTGTGTCTTGCCAGTTGGGGCACTTTCCCCCAATCTACGTGGCAAAGTGCATTTACATTTACGTTACGAAAATATATCATTTGATATCGTATTTGTAACACGATATCTGAAAAGAATTAGAGATATGCTACAAGATGCATCATGAACATGATCATACGAGACACTTTTTATTAGGATGATGTTTAAAGGGAGATAACTGTGTTTGAATTGGCAGCACAGATGAATAAAATCATGTTTATGTTAGAACCGTGCACTAACAGAATTTGTAAGAAAACCCAAGTAACATTAAGTTTCACTTACAACTTTCACGGCAGCACATCAATTCCAGAAGCTTGTGGAACACAAAAGACTTAGTAGATAAAAATAGTGAATTTATACTTGCATATTTATACATACTATTCTTGTATTGTACCTGGATATTTGTAAAATACGCAAAAACAAAATACATTAAAGCTTAGCAATTTACAAATGATAACAACCTGGACACCAAACTTGGAAAATAAGTATATAGGAACAAAAATGATACCAAAATCATTCTGTTTAGTTGTCGCAAGCATGTAGTGTTAACCATACAGGATGTTGATGTGCAATAAATGTGATTTGATATCTTTTTTCACATTCCAGAAGTTAAGTCCTTTTTATTCAGTATAATAAGTACATTTTAACCATTAAGAAATGTATGCCAATAACGTATCCAACTTTAAATTGTTTGCAAATACCGACGAGTTGGCTTTTATTTTAGAAACAGGTTATGAGCAAATATTACTTCATATAATTTTATTATTCGAGTAACATTATTTAGAGATTGTCCATGACAGTTTGTAAATCTGAAATGAAAAATAGGTAAACATAAACATATATAGCAATATACGTCACTAGATCACAACGAAACTAGATCACGTGACCACTCATAGATATTTCTTATTCCGTCCAGGACAGGTTATTATACACACAACAGCAAATAAGGTAGAGTATTGAGTTCAGAATAAAAACGACTATGACATTTACATGCTGGACTTATCAGTTATCAGCTGGACAGTTATGATAGCTTGACCATATTTAAATGATTTACCTGATGTACGTATCTCACTAGCAACCTAACCAGGAAGTGAAAATACAAAGGGTACATAACAATTCATAGTGATATACCTTCTTAGGAATCCACCAAGGTCGTTTTAAATTGAAGTTAAACGTTCTGTCCATCATAATCATTATCACTAAATACAAGTACCTAGTTGTGTATTAGATATCGATAGATCTATTGTTAATCGTGTGACTGCTTTCATGTGATATGGTCAGATAACGAGCTGAGCAATGTGAACAAAGGGAGATAAGCAGTACAATACTGTGTAATGTCGACACCAAGTTTGCCTACACCGATTTGTCTTTTTCTTCATTCATTTTTTAAAGAAGTAATGACTAAAGTGATTTTATCATTGCCCTTGTCAGTGAGCAATTCAGAAATGAAGCTTAAAGTGTATACGTCACCACACAAAACAAAACTAGATCACGTGATCAATTATTGATTTCGCTTCTCTACGAGAAGTGGAAGACAACTTTAAATAAGGTAGACTTATTATTTACTACAAATAAAAACAGACGAACGTACTATATTAATATTCAGATATTTAAAATCATCACAATGTTGACGATAATTCTAATTGTGTAATGATGTTATCAGTTCATGTCTCACGGGTTACCTTACCTGGAAGTGATTACACGACAGGTACAGCTGCGTCCTTAAATTTTTATCACTTGTTTGTGTATCATTTTGCAAATCTCATGTAATTTGGATTTAATCAGGACGTCAATTAAATACATTCAGCAGAACTGACAAAGAATCATCTATTATTATGTAAGAATTAATCATACTTGAACTATATTTTTATATTGTCAGATCTCTCATACAAAAGTTCAAATTTTGGCATGATTAAATGGTGGCATGTTCGACAGAAGGGGTCATATTTCTAAATTCTAATGTACTTAACTTGTGTTTAAAGTAACTAATTTCGACACAGTGAGAAGAACATGTACATTAAATAATTGTAAAAATGACTTGTGTTTAAAACCTTCAGTCCCTTTTTCATGAAGAATTTTTGGACGTGTTTTCCACGTGTTAAAGATACATGCCGTCGAGACTCCGAATAAATTGTTAAATTTTATCTCCAAAAGTACATTTTCAAAATGTTTCCCAAATAGGAATTCAATTTAAATCTTAAAGAACGTCCAGTTAATCAAGAGTTTAACCCTTTAATCTCTCTTGGCAGGATATGGTTTTATGGCATCCAATATAGGTATACCTGGTAGGAGAAGGGTGTGGTCAAAGTGTATTACGTAATCGGAAAATAATGAAATACGTAACTATAAGACAATAAAAAACAGTGAAATGCAAGTACTTACAGGTTATAAAGAATTTCGTCAGAAATGGAAGTAATGCTCATTGCCTAAAGATAATAATATTGTATAATCAACATTAATCATCTGTAAACAGATAATTTGCTTGAATTAAAACTAACGACAGAAATATTTCATTTTGATTTCATCTCATTCCGTTTTCAGTATCAAAAATGGCCGCAACTGATTCATCTGGATTTGTTGAAAACTGGCAAGCAGGAAAAAAGGTGACTGAATGTAATCTGCGCATGCTCCAAGAAGAAGACTCGTGTGACGTCACTTTCCGGTGTGGACCTGAAGGTCACGTGGTGAAAGCTCATCGCTACATGCTGATCAGTCGAAGTTGTGTCTTTCATGCCATGTTGACTGGAGCTATGGCGGAGAAATCTAATGTCAAGATTCCAGACATTGAACCACTGGTGTTCAAAACCTTCCTCAAGTAAGTATCAATTCATTTTGTGATGCACTGTTTTTTTATCCATTTCCAAACTTCCAAAATTTTCTCAATTATGGTTTTTTGACGAATGCATCTTTATAAAAGATACACAAAAAAGTAGTTATATCTGTTTCATGATTCAATACTTCAAATAATTAGCAAAAGCAAAACTGATTCAAGATTTTACTTAATCAAAATAATTAATATGAATAGATCAACAGACCAAAAATTCCACAAATATTATTATATGATGGACGAGTAATCTGTCTTCTGATTGGTCGAGGAAGGTGGTCACCGACAGTGATCAAACCTTACGTTGACCGCGGGAAACGACACGCGAGGTCAACGTAACAATCCAATGACCTGGAGCTAAAAATAGATCGCCACTACGAGGAGCACCGTGAAGAGTTGCTTCCAAAAAAACTTAAAACAAGCTTAAGCAGCTAACATGGTCGAGCTATATCCCCCGCAAATTGCACAATATGTATAGGTTTTGCTTATCATATTGCTGATTAATTTTTGTCACACACAATAACACAATTTTTCCAGGATATGAAAGTAACTATTCTAATAAAAAAAACTAAATCATACCAACTTTATGTTCACTGTTGGGCATAATTAATTCGAGTTAACTGACAAAATTGAAATCAAACGAATGAATTTATGTATTATGTATTTGGATCTCCAAGATCAACTTGATCATATTTAAACAAACATATTTTCAAAACTGTTCTTCATGACACCCGAACATATGATTTTGTATCTCCATAACAAATTTGATTAAAATGGGATGATTAGATTAGTTGTGAGATAGACAGGACTTGTAACAGATTTCCAACAGTCCTCATTTTTTGCCAAAAAAGGCCAAAACAAATTTAAACATTTTCAAAATTGTTCTCCATGACACACCTTCAGATGATTATGTATCTTCGTATCAAATTTTATCAATATATGATGATTAGTTTAGAAGTTATGAGCCGGCAGGACTTGTAACAGATTTCTTACAAAATTTACCACTTTTTCTCCAAAATCCTAATATATTATGTAGATTTTCAGAAAATTGTTTCTCATGACACATTATTACATGTTTCTTCATGTCCATGACGAATTTGAATTGAAATGGTTGATTAGTTACAAAGTTATGAGCCGGACACAAAGTGTAACGGACGGATGGACGGTACCCATTTTAATACCCCCCGCAACTTCGTTGTTGCGGGGGATAATAATTTAATAGTTTTAAAAATAACAGAAACTTTCATAAATCATATAATAAAACAGTTGTTGACTTCAGTTATCGGTGAATCCAATCGCCTCGGTGAACATAACTGTTTCGAGGTCAATAAACCATTGGATTCACCTCAACTGAAGTCAATAATTGTATAATGTTACGAATACCAGTCTAATCTCAGCCTGACATAGCTCAACACAAATGTCTCAATGAATGTGACAGCCAACTATCCTATCAATAAATATTTCTGTATATCATAGATCATTTTTGAGAGTCATCATCGTTATTAACCATTTAGCTTATTTCATTTGAAAATCATGTAAATATCTCACAAACACATCTTCAAACCACATCTTCACCCGTCTGTCTCAGGTACATCTACACTGACGACAATGATATCAACGCTGACAACGTCACAGCTCTCCTGTACACTGCCAGGAAGTATGGAGTCACTTCTTTGGAGACAAAATGTTCAGAGTTCCTCGATAGGAATTTAAGTCCTGACAACGCCTGTGTTATTCTGGAGGCAGCGCATCGTTTCGACCAGAAACAACTGTATGAGAAGGCCTTGACCTTGATAAAGTTAGAAGGTGAAAGGTCACTCCAGTCTCCTGGCTTCCTGGCACTGAGCCAAGTCTTGGTTGATGAGATTGTTGGTTCTGATGACCTAGATGTTGACGAGCACGTGATCTTTACTGCTGTCAATGATTGGTCAGAAGCTGAATGCGTCCGTGAAGGAAGGGAGATAACCCCTGAATCAAAGAGATCAGTTTTAAGAGGTACATTGATGAAAGTCCGGTTTCCATTAATGAAGGCAACATTCATAGCTGAAGAGGTAAAGAAAAGTGAACTGTTGACTGCTG
Organism: Steromphala cineraria; assembly: GCA_916613615.1. NCBI lineage: Eukaryota > Metazoa > Mollusca > Gastropoda > Trochida > Trochidae > Steromphala > Steromphala cineraria. The sequence continues at coordinate 8,259,940 of OU744728.1, read as the reverse complement.
ATGAAAGACTTTTGTGTTTTGAACTTGTCGCGTTGCCGGGAGAATCTTGTACAACTTTTAGCAATAAACAAAGGAAGAAAAAAATGTTGTCAAGATACACTACCAAATGTAGGTTTTTACGTACCTTTCCCTATACTGTGAGCTATAATAATAAGATTGTTGCCATTAGCTTTACTACAAATAGAAATATTCTAATCGGTGGTTGTCAGTTATATGGATATAGAAAAAACACATACAATATAACGCCCTACCTTGGTGCTGAAGACAACTTCCTGAGTTGTGTTGTACATGAGAGAAGTGAGTACACTGGTGAGGGTGGGGTGTTTGATGTGATTTTCTCTCGTCCTGTCTCTGTCAGTGCTGGAGAGTGGTACACACTGGCTGTGCAGATTGAAGGTCCCAATATGTGGAGAGGGAAAGATGGACAGGAGAAAGTAGTGTGTGATGATGGAGTGGAGCTGCAGTTCAGAGACTCGAGACATAGTGAGAATGGGACCAACACAAGGCATGGCCAGATTCCTTCACTAATATACAGAAAGTGTTGATTGACTTGCAACATCAGTTTGTAGCAAGAATTTAAGACTATTGAGTATATGATGGTATTTTTTCAGAAAGTGTGTATTCAAAAAGAGTTGAGAGCACTATCAACATCTATCACTGAAATCTAGACAGTAATAACTGTAATCAAGCTTTCGATAAAACATCACAGAGCATATCGGTTTTGATTTAAGATTGTATCTTTCTATTATTTATTTAATTCAGATCTTATAAGTCAATGAATTAAATAAATCTGTGATTTCAAACTTTGTGAAGATTATGGATAATTTTAATTTTCAAAACTTATATTTAAAAGTAAATGCCTTTCAGATCTTATGATTAAACAGAAAGATTTGTTTTATGCTTCATTTATTTTGGTAAAAGTGATAAAAATAATATGAGATTTCGAACTTTGTCAAAACGGTTGATGATTTATATTTCAGAAATCAAATCTTTAAGAGTCAATGCCATTTCATTTCAAAATTGAACAGAAGATTTCTTACAGCTTTTATTCATTTGATATTGGTTATCAGTAGAATATGTTATTTCGAACTTTGTTTACATGGTCGATCATGTTTTTTTTCAATCAAACAGTTGAAAACCATTGTCGATCAGATTTTATGATTATATAAAAACAATGATTGTGTTTTATATTAATTGTGTCATAGTGATTTGATGACTGTGTGATTTCGAAATTTGATAACCAGAGAAACAACCATATAATTTGTTATCTTCAAAGGGACTAAAGTTGCTGAGCATTACCATATGGATCTATTAATAAGGACTTTAGTTTAATAAAGTATCCATTTGACTGAACTTGACAATCTTCAGTAAACTTCTCAATGACATTAAAATTATACTGTGTAATGTATTGTGTACTGTTTTGTAATGTACTTGCATATTGTACCAAATTAGTATTTAATAAATATTGAAGGAATAGAAACTAATGAAAATAAAGTGTTAAATACTTCACTGCGTGAACACATTTCTTTCTTTTAAGTAGTTAAGAGAAAATCATTTTAACACTTTAATTTTTAACAACATTTCAGATATATTCTAAGTTATATGAGAATGATAATATCATTGGTCATAAACATTGCTACATTGTTTGAAAGACCTTATTACTGTCTCTTATCTGGAAGAATGTTATAAAATGTATGGTTACTTAGGTATATTTTAGGAACCAGGGTGAAATGAGCTAAATACGATACGATCTTATGACTTAAATTTTCGTACAAATCACTTCAAAATAGCAAATTCAAGCAGATATTAAGAATCCTGAAGTTGATCTCCAAGGACATTAAGTCCCCCGCTAAGCTTTGTGTCTGAGCAATATCTAAAAGAAATGTTCAAACATTTTTTTACGAAAGCCAAGGATAGTAAATTCTGTTTTAGACCAGTCAAATTTATAATCCTTACATATTATCGTTTTTGAATGCTTTAAGGAGCCTATCCAGATAACTTGGGTCTTGCTTGTATTAATTGTAAGACCTGAAAAGGAGGCGTATTCTGCTAATGTCCATAGCTTTGCTTGAAGACATGCTTCAGTCCCATCTAGTGTCAAGGAGGTATCGTCTGCAAACATCTCAAACGTCTCAAATATTTATTTAGGACAGCTGACAGCTCAGATTTGATGAACTTTGACCAACCCGGAAATCAAAATTTTCTTTTCTATGACGTCTATGCTTTATTTACAGGCTTGTTGTTCCTTCATCTGGCCTTTAATCCTTATAATCCTCATTACAAATTAAAAAAAAAAGTATTTGAAGTAACTCTTTAGTTTGCAATATATTCATATGCGGGTGTCAGTTATTTTCAAATATTGGACTTGCTAGGTAACCATAAAAACAGTAAGATTTTCATTTTTACAACGATTCAAAAAACAAAAGACAGTTCTTACTTTATTGTTTGCTTGTTTTTGAATATATTCACCAAGTGCATCCTGGGTGGCCAGAGTATATGATATTCATGTCTCATGTCTATTTAACTCAAAATAACTAAGCGGTATAGCAGTTACTGGTAGTTGTTAGTACTGAGAACTTGAAATGATTGTAGATACATTAACTTAATCAGGAAAATGCTAGGTGTTACATACATTAACTTCACAATCATCAGGAAAATGAATTAGGTGTTGAGGTGAATCAGCTTGAAAGTGAACAAGTGAAAAATATGATTCAATCGTAAAGCTCTAAAATGCTTGAAATAGATACCGTTTAAAAAAGTAATGAATGATCTTCACTTTCATTTATTCCGTTTTATCTAATCTTCCTAAATTTGGAACTTGTTATTGACACGCTGACTTGTTGTTTTCCATTATCGATCAGTCAGGTACTGCACAGAGGCATATACCAATGGTGTAGACATACAAAACTAGTGTCCAACAGACACTGTCGCATAACAGAGTATTTGACAGACATATATCTTGTGAATAAGACTATGCACATTTTCATTTTTCAAGGAAAGATACTTTTGATTTTGTGTCACTTCAAACGCGTATGGAATGCATAAATTGCAATTTTAAATTGTTTTGGGTATTTTGACATAATTTTCGTCATTTAGTTTTAACATTGGTAGAGTATGGAATTTAGGTAAGATAACAATTTTGTCGATATAATTCATTTTAATGTTACATAAATTCGTCGACCTGTTATTGCCCTAGATCGTTTTAAAGCAAGCAAAAGTGTCCAATTTCTTCCTGCTATCTCGCCTTGTTAAGGAGATTCCAAATCGATGATTTTTTTTAAATTTTAAGTTTCTCACACCTATGAAAAGACAATGTTTCAAATTCAAAATTGTGCAAAGAAGTAAGCTTTCTTCTGGAGAAATGATAAAACTACGATTAGTCAGCAGTGGATTGAACTTTCTTCTGATTTGAATGGCAGTGTTTCTTTTGGACACTAGTTTATGATAAGAACGACATATACAAAATACCTTAAATTTAAGGAGAGTATTGAGTATTGCAAAATGTCTTTTTAATTGGTACTCTAGCAGGTAGTGTGATGATCAATAACGAAAATTTTATTATACCATATCTAAATTGTTTCATGGATTCTTGACAGCGGCATAAGTTGATTGATATTTCTCAATAAATACACCCAAGTGGCAGTTAATTAACCAAGTCTCATATTGACCTCAAATGTGAAATTATTGCAGCATGCTCGTACGGAAAATTCAAACAAAATTAAATCCACAGTTAATAGAAACATTTGTTTGGCCTTCATACATCCGCGGTCATCTAGACTAAATCTTTATCTTCACGACGGAAGACTTTAAACTCACTCGCCCTAGAAAACGAGGAGAGTTTATCGCAAAACTATTTCACAATACTGTTAGAGGATGATGAATACTAAGATAACAAGACCGTGAGATGTGTTAAACATTAACCGAATTTTCACTATATATGAATGTTGCACAATATAATAGGCTTTTGCCGAATTACAAGAAACCCCAAAATAAACAATAACTAAAAAATAAGAAATAATACGAAAGTAATGACTTAATTTCCTCTATAAGTCATCAACATGCCATTGTTCGTTCGTTATATCTGTTAATTTGAAGAAAATAGTTGAAAATAACAAATTTACAAAACAATTTCGAAATTACAAATTTAATTTCTTCAGAACGTCTCTTTGTGTCCATAGACCTGCACATATTAAAGTTCATTGTCAAATAATATTTGTTTTCAATATGTACCATTTACAAGGGGTACGCAGTAGCACGTTTTAGGTGATTTCAGGAAAATGAAAATATATGGTTCCAGTTGAAAGATTGTTTACTTAAACTAAATAAAGCAAATTTAATGCAGAGTTCAGCCATTGGATTTCTATTCTTATACCCCACTTCCGGTCTCGTTGCAATGGGTTCCTTTGTTCTAAATGTAGGGGTATTGACGGATACACCTCTCCTTTCGATGTTGTAACTGTAGGTTATCCACTGATACACCTTCTCTTTATTGTTACACCCCTTGGGCGGTTATATCCCTTCTTTTTTCAATTGGTTTTAACTCGTAACTACTTTCTTATAGGTGTTTACCCCTTACAACCCTTGGGAGGTTATTGCTTTTATTTTAGTTGAATGTTATATGCCGTGAGCTCCATCCGCGTAGGTTGGTTATCTCATAACCACCTTGGTCGGTTATACGATTATAAACAATTGCAAACAATTGGACTTGTAAAATTTGGATTTTTAATCAAACAAGAAAGTTAAGATTTTGAACAATGAAAGTGGGATTCGAACCGGGGACCTCTATGTTGTCAAGCAGCGCTCGTACCTGTTGAGCTACCGTGGATCCATGCCAGTTGATGTAAATTTGTGTGTGTCATGTTTGTTTTTATATTTTCCCCTATAAATATATATTAATATTGCAATAATATAGTTTTTAATGTAAGGAATCAAGTTTTTAGTTCTAAAACCCTTAGCAGGGGGTAATGTAAGTAGTCTAAAATAGTATTCTTATCAAGACATATCAAACCCGCAAAATGGATCAGTAAAACGTTTTTCAATTATTTGTATGTAAACCAATTTAGTTGAAACACCGTAATAAAATAGTTTTTATTGTAAGAAATCAAGCGTTTATTTCTAAAACCCTAATATGGGGATAATTTAAGTATTTTTTTCTTATCAAGAAATGACAAACCCGCGAATGATATCAGTAAAACGTTATTAAATTAACTGTTTGTAAACAAATTAAGTTGAAACTATTGCATGAGTCTTCCGCGGGAGTGTAAGTCAAATAATGACCCGTTTGCCTCGGGTTATGGAAATAACCTCTGCTCGGGCTACGCCCTCTCGAGGTTATTTTCCATAACCCCTCGGTACCGGGTCATTATTTACTACTTAATCTACACTTAGTTAGGAGAAGATATGTTCAACGTTGGCAAATAAACGGACTTGTAAAATTTAGAATTTTAAATTTTGAGAATACTATACAAAGATGGTGGGAATCGAACCAGGGACCTTTATGTTGTTGAGCAGCGACTCTATCGACTGAGCTAATGAGGATTGATACAACCAGAGGTATTTTATATTGTTTTATGATTATATATATATATATTCTATATATATAAACCTATGTCTATAATTACTAGTATGTACTAATTTCAATGAAATGAAGTTAGTTTGTGGTTTTAAACCACAATTAGAAGAGTATTATTAATATATTGATCTAGTTAGGTCAAGAGCTGTAAACTTAAAGAATGATGGAATGCTCTTTTAAGCAAATATAAATATTTGTATAAATCGATTGACTGTAGAAAGATAAAAAAAATATGTATAACTCTGGATATGGTATTCACATTCGTAGTTGCATTATTTTAACCTATGAGAATATTGCATTTAAAATTAATCTTCGTGAACAGAGAGTAATTACAAACATGGTTTCTTTCGTAAATTCCGTTGACACACTTCCAAAGGAATCCTATATTGTGAAATTGATTTAATGTTTTTATAAGATTTTTCAACAGGTACCCGACTGCTGTATCCTTACTTTAAATCATAGGTCTTGTTATAATCTATACATAAAGTAAACAAAAGGTACATTTCTATTTGTTCTATTTGTTCTTCAGTCATGTTAAACAACAGTTCGGTTAACTCTATGTATGATTGATTGCTAAAACGGAATTCATTTTGAACAAATATACTTCACATTAAATCTTAATACATAATATCAGAAAATATTGACCCTCTCTAATCCTACTGCCAATACTTCTATGAACTGAAATGTTAAGATGTATAACAGTGAAAACCTTAAACACACAATCGGCCTATCCTTTGATCAGTTACCATTGAAGTATTAGTCATACATAACAAACCGAAACTAGATCACGTGATCATTCCTGACAACCCATCAACACAGGAGCAATCAGTCGGGGAGGAATACAGGTGAGAAAACAATCAAGGTGTTCAGGGTGTGGTCATTTGTTCCGTATTACAGTTTCATTTATGTCAGAGATACCTGTTTGAAGAAGAGATTAGAAAACCTGTTGTATATATCAATATCTATTCAATCAGTAGTGTTTATGTTTAATGTTCATTGTGAAACTAGGCTATCACCAGGAAGTATATGGTTCATGCATTGTAGATGGCAGATTATGAATATTAATTCTGGTTAGTCTCATTGCTCATTGTAAACAGTTTGTTTTAGGTATAGTTGGGAGTAGCTCGGACACAGATTAACAAAGTTTCTTATCATAAATGAATACTCAATTTATTTTAACAAAAGTATTCAAACGGAGACAACACAACAAGGCTTGCCCGCCAGTTACTTGTTTCAACCATGAGAAACGTATGTTCTGAGTTACCTGGAAATTAATTGAAATCCTATTCATAAAACATTCGGTTTATAATCAACCTTTAAATCTGTTAAATTAAAGCCTCTCGTTTGTTTCAATAGTTTAAACTCTGCTTCAACAATACGTTTCCCCTTTGACTTTTATGTTTGTTGATTATACAATACAAAAGATGAAGTGTAGAAACAACTCTGATGCTGGTAATGTTAATCTGTAATGTCTGTAATAACTTAACATTCATATGAGTTAAGTCACCACACCAAAGCGAAATTAGATCAGGTGACCACCCGTAGATATCACTTCTTTTGTCGTCCACGACAGTTGAAATTTGACAGCAAAGAAGGGACAGTATTCAGTACAGGCATAAAGCGACAATGTAATGAACAAGCTATATACATGTTGAATGTATGACAAAATCTTCAAAAGGTTTATTATAGTCCCATTTGGCGTTATAATGATATGATAACGTGTGCAAATTGAAAAGAAAATATACGACAGGTATATTATTACTATGTCTTGTACATATAATTATTTGGTGTACCTCTTATTGTAAAATTTGTTACTTTTAGTTTTGAGAAACTCTCATCACAATGGATAGTTTAATGAATTATTAATATGTATAAAATGTTAAAATGTTAAAAATTCTACCTTTTTTTCTATTCAATCTTTCTTTTAACTTTAAGTTAACTTATTCATGTTTAGTTGGAACCAGAATATGATGTGGTAATTATCATTGTGTAAATCTTCAAACAGAGAATTTTTAATATGAAAAATCACATCATCAATCATCATATTTTCACCGCCATATGTGTCTTTTCAGTATAAATATGGCCACGACCTCTTCATCTGGATTTGTAGAAAACTGGCAAGCAGGAAAAACGGTGATTGAATGTAATCTGCGCATGCTCCAAGAAGAAGACTCGTGTGACGTCACTTTCCGATGTGGAACTAAGGGTCACGTGGTGAAGGCTCATCGCTACATGCTGATCAGTCGAAGCCGTGTCTTTCAGGCCATGTTGACTGGAGCCATGGCGGAGAAATCTGATGTCAAGATTCCAGACATTGAACCATTGGTATTCAAAACCTTCCTCATGTAAGCATTAAAATATTTTGTGATGCCAAAGAGCTGTATTATCCTTTAAATACCATTTTCATTTGACATTCTCAAAAACCATGACCTGTTCATCGGTTCAATTATGTTTTTGGTTAGAGCGTTTAGGTGTTTGGGTGTAAAGACAAATCATCTTTAATTAAGTACATCAAAATTTGAGTTGTTTTATGATTTGAAAAAAATTGTCAATGGTTAAAACCAAATTGATTTAAAGTTTAAATAAAATAAATCAACAGGGCGTTGTTTCGATGCAACTATTCTCAATGATTATAGTGAAATGTTTTGATTAAGAGAAATAGTCTTAAACAAACTGTGGTATTAACGATAAAAAAATTCTATTTGATAACAATCCGCATTTGCAAATTTGTTGTAGATTAACTAAACATGTGTAAGTGATCTTTATCAACTCGCCCGACAGTAGCACTCAATGCACTAGATTCCCCAAAATGTTACCTATAATCACCAAACTCTTATTAAAAATTTTATAACAGTATCTTACAGTCAATTATTTGACAATACACAGCATCCTTTCTGCTGATAATATTCTCGACAACTCCTGCATAAAATGGTTTTTTGTCCTTTTAAGAATAATTGACTTAATTGATTAGTATGTCAGATAGATAGACTATACTTTATATGCCGCACTGCTAAATATTAAACGGGAGAGGTAATAATACAATGTTTATGGTGACATTGTGTGGTGTCAGTTTACTCTATAAGATAAGGGTAACACTTTTTTCAGGGCATTATCATTTGCAAAAGCTTGAGTTGTAAAGATCGCTGGCTTGAGTAAATGACAATACCAGGAAAAACTGTGTTTCTGTTATTATAGCTAAATGAACAGAATTTATTTGTTCTTTTGTACCAATTTTACATTTTTACTCTTAGTTACAGTTGTGAATATAAAAAGCAACGAACTCTTTTCAAATATGATTAAAACTTCAAAATCTACATACCACTGAATTGTCCCACTTTTTAGGATAGACTATGAAGACATCACTTACAGAGAGTGATTAAATAGCTTTAAAATGTTCGTGATAGGTTGATAAGGTCGTGATATTTGTTATGATTTCAAGAGAAGGCAATCCTAAGGTGACTTGGCTACAAAGTTATATTGGTCTGTCGTCATGGTTGAGCGGGCCATTATCATTTGCACTTTTCACTCATTTCTGATGAGGGGCCGTATTCATGATAATTTCATCCATTTAAGATAAAATACATATCTACAGACAGAAAATTACACAAATATTAATATTCAGGATACTTTCCCCATTGTTTTCACTGTAGATGTACCTGAAAGTCAGGTCAGGGGTGATACAGATATTTGTTTGTAAAATGCTTGGATTAAAGCTACTGAAGGTCATCATACATACAGTACTTCAACATTCAAATTCCACTTTTGCTACATTCTTTTTTCGATTCAATATATCTACCTGCTCTGAAAACAAATCATGAGATGTGACATATTGATTTGAAATGGATAGCCAAGTCCCCCAAACTCCAAAACGCACATGCGTTATAACAACAACTCCCCAAAATATCACTCATTCTACTAACAACGTTATGTGATCCAGAAAAGTCTGTTTCTCTAATTTGAGGAGCTAGAATCAAAAGTTCTTGCAAATCCTTACATCGGAAGATAAAATCTGTAACCTTGAGTTTTTAGTTTATTATGATGACCTAAAGTAGCTTCCATGTAAACAAACTACAAACACATCTTCCAAAATCATGTTTCAGGTACATCTACACTGACGATACTGACATCGACGCTGACAACGTCACAGCTCTCCTGTACACTGCCAGGAAGTATGGAGTCACTTCTTTGGAGACTAAATGTTCAGAATTCCTGGACAAGAATGTTAGTTCTGATAACGCCTGTGCTATACTTGAGGCAGCGCATTGCTTTGACCAGAAACAGTTGTATGAGAAGGCCTTGACCCTGATAAAGTTAAAGGGTGAAAAGTCACTCCAGTCTCCTGGCTTCCTGGCACTGAGCCAAGTCTTGGTTGATGAGATTGTCGGGTCTGATGACCTTGAAGCTGACGAGCATGTGATTGGTCAGAAGCTGAATGTGTTCGTGAAGGAAGGGAGGTAACTCCTGAATCAAAGAGATCAGTTTTAGGTGGTACATTGTTGAGAGTCAGGTTCCCTTTAATGAAAGATGCTTTCATAGCTGATGACTTTTTACTGATGCAGAGACAGTTTTGTATTTTGACCGTGTCTCGTGGTTCGGAGAATCTTCGACAACTTTTAATCATAAGAGACGTATTAAAACAATGTCAGGTAATACTTCCAAAAGTAGGTTTTTAGGTATTAATTTGAGATTAATGAATGAAATTGCTGCCATCAGCTTCACCACAAATGAAAATATACTCATTGTTGGTTGTCAGTTATATGGAGAGACTGAAGGCACATACAATGTAACGTCCTACTGTGGTGATGAAGACAACGTGCTGAGTTGTGTTGTACAAGAGAGAACTGAGTACACAGTGAGGGTGAGGTGTTTGATGTGATCTTCTCTCGTCCTGTATCTGTCAGTGCTGGAGAGTGGTACACACTGGCTGTGAGTGGAGCTAACGTTCAGAGACTCGAGACATTGTGTCAATGGGACCACCACACGTCAGGGACAGATTCCTTCACTGGTATACAGAATGTGTTGATAGACTTGCAACATCAGTTTCTAGCAAGAATTTAAGACTATTGAGTATATGATGGTATGTTTTCAGAAAGTGTGTATTCAAAAACAGTTGAGAGCACTATCAACATCTATCATCTATTACCGAAATCTAGACATTAATAACCCCATTTCAAGCACAGATTCCTTCACTGATATACAGAAAGTGTTGAAAGCAGTGTAGCATCAGTTGTATCATGAGTTGTAACACTATTGAGCATGTGCCTGTATGTTTTCAGAAAGTGTTAAGACTTCTAAAACTTTATACCACCATATTCAAGCTTATGATGCACGATCACTGGTCAAATTGTTTAATATCTAGGAAAGTATTTTCTTGTAGAAGATTTTGGTAAAAAGGATCGATGCCATTTAGATTTATAATCAAACAGAAAGCATATAAAAGCGATGAAATGCAAATGAACTATGTGATATATATTTTATATATATATATATATATATTCCAAGAAACAGTCATTTAAGAGTCAATGTCATTTATAATTAAGCAGAAAGATTGTTTTATTTATTTGATCATAAAACGATTAAAACGTGATAAAACGAATCTGTGATTTCAAACTTACTGATCAGGAGCAAAAGAGCCACATCAGTTGTATCACATTTGTGAATAGCCGCATCTTGATAGATTTTGACTGAATATGAATCCATTTGAATATATCAAGTAGTCAGTTGCTTTAAATTCGTTAGTCTTAGGTTTCAAATCTTTAGTAATATTATCATCTAAGACATTGAAATTGAATAGTGTTATGTATCGCGTACTCGTTAGTATATATATGCATTTTGTTCCCCTTTTTGTATTGAATAAGGATTAAATGAATAGAAAAATGAAAGTCAATATATAAAGCGTGCTTAAAGCATCGGTATTAACTTATTAGAGAAATACAACAATTTTAACAGCAGCTAAGATATAGTGATGGTTTAAAGAGGATGAACATATTTCTGGTCATGAACGTTGACACAATGAAAGATCTCACTATTGTCTTTAATCTGAATAAGTAATAAAACAAACAATGTTTATTTAGGAACCAGGGTAGAGTTAGCAAAATACGATTTCATCACCTGAAGGCATTTGTCAAAATTTAGAATGAATCAATCGTTTCAAAAAGCAAATTCAACCAGTGATGTTCAGTAGATCATAACCCCTAGACTAAATTTTATGTCCCCCACAAAGCTTATTTCAAGGCCATATCTATTGTTAATAATATAAGTTCAAATAATTGTTTTTTTGTTTTGTTTGGTACATGCACATTTAAGTTCCAGTTACATAGAAGATTAAAATTGACATAGCAACATTTATATATAAATAAATGTGCATACATATTAATAATACTTTATGTCAAGGTTTCAATTACAGAAACTCAGAAATTTACAGTCGCTTTTGATTATATCATTTATCAGGTAAATACCCGATAAGACATATTCTTATAATTTATTCACTTGTTGTTTATTCTTACGTTGTCATTATTCCATATTAGTTTAGATAATATATCAGATTGAATATTTAAGGATTTCCCTTAATAAATAAAGTATCCTCATGCCTGTAAAACATCTTTCATAAAATCGTTTGTTCTTGGAGTCGACTTGATCCGTGAGGGATGATGCACTGTACAGATAGAAATACCTGTGTATTGATGATAAGTTAATGGAAATAGTTTATTTAATGTTGAGGTGCTATCTGAAATGAAGAGTCTTTTACCCACCTCTTTTTTGCAAATGATTGTATTTTAGGTCATCTGGCCTGTAAGGCCTAATGGGCTTATTGCATGGCATGGTGTCCGGCCTCCTTCCGTCCGTCTATCCGTCTATGCGTCTATCCGTCCGTAGACTTTGTGGAATTTCGACTTCTTCTCCAGAACCATTAGGCCTAGAAAGCTGAAACTTTGTGTACAGACGTCTTGGCTAGTGAGGATTATAAATTGTAGCTTTGGTGGCCCTGTGACCCCTAATAAGGGCCACAGGGGCCACACCCTAAAAACATATTTTCATATTCTTCTCCAAAACCATGAGGCCTAGAAAGCTGAAACTTTGTGTACAGACTCCTTGGCTAGTAAGGATTATAAATTGTAGCTTTGGTAGCTCTGTGACCCCTAATAACGGCCACAGGGGCCACACCCTAAAACATATCTTCATCTTCTTCTTCAGAACCATGAGGCCTAGAAAGCTGAAACTTTGTGTACAGACTCCTTGGCTAGTGAGGATTATAAATTGTAGCTTTGGTGGCTCTGTGACCCCTAATAAGGGCCACAGGGGCCACGCCCTTAAAACATATTTTCAACTTTTTCTTCAGAACCATAAGGCCTAGAAAGCTGAAACTTTGTGTAAAGACTCCTTGGCTAGTGAGGATTATAAATTGTAGCTTTGGTGACCTTGTGACCCCTAATAAGGGCCACAGGGGCCACACCCTAAAAACATATCTTCATCTTCTTCTCCAGAACCATAAGGCCTAGAAAGCTGAAACTTTGTGTACAGACTCCTTGGCGAGTGAGGATCATAAATTGTAGCTCCTCCTACCTTGGGGATGAAGACAATGTCCTGAGCTGTGTTGTTCAAGAGAGAACTGGGTACACTAGTGAGGGTGAGGTGTTTGATGTGATCTTTTCTCGTCCTGTCTCTGTCAGTGCTGGAGAGTGGTACACACTGGCTGTGAAGAAGGTCCTGGTATCTGGACAGGGATAGATGGAGAAAGTGGTGTGTGATGATCGAGTGGAGCTGCAGTTCAGAAACTTGAGACATTGTAACTATAGGACCAGTACACTTAGAGGATATATTCCTTCGCTAATATACAACGGCATCTAGACATAGTATATGAGTATTGTTTGATTTGAGGATAAAGTGTGAACTAAGACAGGTCAAAGATAGTTGTTTTCATAAACGGAGAAAACCCATCTTATCATGAAATTGGACTTATGATGAAAAAATGTTTCACTCATTATAAATACCTTGAAACTTTCACTTATTATAAATACCTTGAGATAGTATTTTCATCCAGATGAATATGGAACGTTAGCTATGCAGGTATAATAATGGAACCAGTGTTGATTTTGCTGAATAATAAAAGATATATTGATTGTTATACTGCTTGTAAAATATTTTATTCCAAAATAACTCGTATTCTTACATATGGTTAGGAAATATGGGGTATATATAAGTAGCATGAAGTTATAGAAAAAGCACAATTAGCATCTTTAAAAGATTTATAGGAGTTGGTAATAATGCTTCAAGCAATACGATTCTTAGGGAAACGGGAGAATATTGTTTATTCATAAAAACACAGATTCAAGTCTTAAGATATTCAATAAAAATTTAAAGTATGGATATTTCACGCGTTCCAATACATTAATATGAGAGAGAGAGAGAGAGAGAGAGAGAGAGAGAGACAGAGAGACAGAGACAGAGACAGAGAGACAGAGAGACAGAGACAGAGACAGAGACAGAGACAGAGACAGAGACAGAGTTTATTCAGTAACTAGGCCACCGGCCCATTATACATTGCATAGTTATATAATTATACATTTCAAGATTGTTGACATTACAATTACAATTGTTTACATCTTTTCTTCATGGCAAGGAAAATAAATTTAGCTAGAGAGTTAACTACATCTGGGTTTGGTGATGATAACAATTGAATAAATTTGTTATAAGACGGAGTTTCAGTGTAATATTTAGGTAAAATAGAACGTAGATCATTGAAAAATGGACAAATCATACAAAAATGATATTCTGACTCAATGCAAGGAATAATACACAAAAGGGCAAGGTCTTTCATCTCTTGAGAGTCCAAGTTTTCTACCTGATTCTATCATTAAATCATGATTTGAACATCTAAATATTGTTAAAGCAATTCTATAAACCCGTGTATTAACAATAGACAAGTATTGTTCATAGCCAAAAACAACTTTTAAGTTTTTATGCAATTGAAGTTTGGAATGTTTTGAAATAGTTTCCAACCACTTTTGATTATCAATACATATACATCTCTCCTTAAAAGTAGCTATAAAAGAACTAATACAGCCAACATCTTGATTTTGCCAGATATAACCAAAACCATATTCATAAAGAAGTTTCTTAACATTTAAAGCCCAGCATTGAATACCCTTTTCTGCTAATCTAAATTGAAAACTATAAGCATGTCTCAAAATTCTATTATTTTGCTGGTATAGTAATCTTATCCAGTATTAAAGTATCTTAACAATTTGCTTCGTTTTAAATGAACAATAGCCAAGTTCACCCCTTACTACCATATTCGGGTTACTTATACTAAGACATAAAATTGATTTAAAGTAGTTATCATACACCCGGGATGCGTCTGGACAAGCATGAAAACCCCATATTTCACATCCATATGATAATACAGGGAAGATTTTTACATCAAATATATGTTGTAAAACAGACAGTGGCATTTTGTGATAACCAGATATTTGTGATCTTAAAATATTTAAAACTTTAACAGTTTGCAATGACAAAGTCTTTTGTGTAACAAACCATGATCCACTACATGAAAATGAACACCTAAATATTTATATGATGAAACAATTTCAAGCATTTTTGAATTAAAATAAAATTTATTAAAAACATTAATATGAAATGCTTAAGTGACAAGATGAGAATGGTAAGGTAAAATAGGTTTCTTACGTTCATGAGATGTTAATTCAAAAACTTTAGTATGGTTTATGAAAGATGTTGGTGATGCCAATTTTAAGTATCTGTATTTAAAAGACGTTTGATTGATATGTACATGCAATCTTGGATTCAAAATATAGAATCTTCATCATATTTAACATAGTACTGCAATGTAAAGAGTTTATTTCAATGCAAACCATACAATAATACTCTTGATAACATAAGCTTACAGATCAGATCAATGTGTAAATTCTGGATTTCTCTTCACGTTTTTAGAATGAATCATCAACTATAAAGAATGTTACTATTTCTGACATCTATTTTATCTGTCATATTATCTGTTTGCATTAAGACAACAATGCTATTGAAAATGAGTATCATGTTTTCTTTATATGTAATCGTTTTGTTTCATCTTAAAGAGTATTTTATGTCTATCAACAAATATTGTACAGCTAGATTAACATTGCAGCAAATACTAAACACAGATCTTGTAAATATACTTCATATAAAATGTTGGATAAAGACTTCAGCAAGCTTTCAAAACTAATTTAGTTACATTTCTCGAAAATATTTAAATAATTTAAGTCCCATTAGACCAGGAAAATTACTTGGATAATGGGATGAATCCGCTTAGATTTCAAAGTAAAAAGGAGAACAATATGAATCAATTGTAAAGCTTGATAAAATTTGACAATGCACTGGATGACCTCCACTTTTATGTATTCATTTTTATCTATTCTTCTTGAATTAAAACTATGTGATTGACGCACTGACTTTATATTTTCAATTAACCCATCAATCAGTTTATAACAGCACAGTTCTCCTGTACACACCATGCAATGCTAAACATTACTTATACATAAATACATACATGTACATTTTTTATCAAAAAATATTCTCCATCACTAAACAGTGGGACCTGAACAGTTAGCCCACATAAGGAAGTGATTACCATTGTGATGTATTAGCAAGCTTGTTTGACCACCAAGTGATTGATAAGACAATACGGATTCGTCATTGCTGACTGACTCTATTGTATTCAAACTGCACCCGGCAATTAGTGCTTGGGACATTCACTAAGTGATTGACATCACATGACTGATTTCTTAACTGTCAATCTGAGCACACAACTATGTGCTGATAATATGAATTTTTTGATCCAGTATAAATATTTACATCCCACTTAGCCCTCGTCGTCCATGGCAACCATTCATAAAAAGTGTCCTGTTCATTATCGATATCGGGAACTCTTACGCCAAAGAGTCCTGCCATCTGATGCAAGGACATTTTTCTAAACCTTTCCTACACATGGTTTAAAACAATCAATCAACAACATAGACATAGAATTGAACTGAAAGTATCAATAATCAAATAAAACAAGCTGTAAAACAATCAAAATACTTTGCAAAATATCAAAAATCAAATCAAAAATCAAAATATTAAAATCACCTTATAACACTGTAGACTTTAGTTTGCACTAGAAAAAAACGATACCAAGAAATAAACATTATATGATTTGTGTTGCACCAAAACTTTTGTTATGTAAGGAAAATAAGTCTAGAAATATCCAAAATAATTTGATAATGATACAGAATAAATTTATTTCTTAGATAAGATAATATTTGTTTTGCCTAAACTTGTTATGGGAATGATTAAAGTACCTTTTTATTAGAAAGCCAAGGGAAACGTTTCATAAGTAGAAACCACTGTCAAAATTTAGCTGTCTATGAGGACTCTAATGACACGTCTTCTATCTTCAAAATCGAAACAGAAATGGACAACCTGTGAAACTTTGTCTTGAAACAGGCTCATATTCATGGAGTGCACGAAGTCTGCAAGCCAAAAACATTTACTTCGTGTCTTGCGCTTTGACACGCAAGAAGCACGTGTTGTACACCATTCATAGTACTATAAACTTCATTCATAAAAAAGTGAGGGGGCCCTTGGAAGGTTATCGAAAATTTACATTTTATTTAAAAATATTAATTTTGTGGTTGATTGTACTCAGATTAAGTGAGATGTAAGTCAGTTACTAGCATAGTAAATTGTATGCATCGGATAACGGCAGGGACACTTTGTCCTCGAGCCAGTACTCGGCTCCGCCTCGTACTGGCCTCTCGGACAAAGTGTCCCTGCCATTATCCGATGGATACAATTTACTATGCTAGTAACTATTACATGTAACCTTCCGTTTGAAATCATACTTGACAAGACCCACATAATGGTCAAAATGAATGTTGACACACGGCAGTTTATTAACCCATCAATCAGTTTATTACAGCACAGAGGCATATACAAATACCTCAAACTAAGTCGCTTCTGTTTTTCACAAGAGCGAATGAAAAAAACGTTATATTGGATAGAATTTGATTTGATGGAATATTGCAAAATGTCTTTTTAATGGCAGTAACAGAAGCTGGTGTGATGATCAATGAGTAACATTATATTATGACATATCTAAAAACAATTCTATCACCCAATTGACAACGACATTAGGGTTGCTTTCACGTTGCTTTCGAAGCATAAAGAAGTTGATTATAAATATAATAGGTTTCCCAATAAACCATTGCAAAGGGAATATTTGATTGTAGCATTTATGGCAAATGAAAAAAACTTTATAAAGAAAACAGATAAATGCAATTATTTCAAAATTGCCAGAGCCTCACTTGTTTGAAAATAGAAAGATGGGCCGTTTGTATGGACGAATTGCATATGTGATCATTGATTTAGGTATATAGAAACGATTTGAGTTTGAATAAAGTTTTGAACCCTTAATTACAATTATCTTATGGACGCTCATGAGTAGAAGAATGCCAGTCTTTTAAAAGATCTACATCTCTTGATCAAAATGTTTGGTAAATATGATCATATCATTTTCAATATTTATTTTAATGTAATATTTATCATGGTGTGCGCTGTAGTTATTTCAAAACATTACCATATCACATTAAAAAGAAATACATGTTCAGTAAAATATTAAACTTTTACGGAAAAATGTACAAATTACATCAAGCTAGCCCCTATTTTCATGAGTTGCCATACATTCGGTCCGGGTTTTTTCTTTGTGATGGGATTCTACGTTTTTCACATTGCTATGGAAAACCCTGCATGATGTCATATTTTTTTAGGTGTCTCCCTCCCTGTGAAAGCAGAAAAGTCCATTTCACACTTTCAGCAAGTTTTACGTGCTCATCGCATAAACAAATCAAGCCAATCGATTGATATATCAATGGATACTCCCAAGTTACACATGGTTAACCAAGTACTCAATATTGATGTCAAATGTGATATTATTGCAGCGTTGGAAGAATAAAAAGTTTGAATCAAATTAAATCCACGGTTCATACAACATTTGTGAATCTACATACATCCACTGTCCCACAGAATTGAACTTTCATCTAGAAAATATCATGAACAAAAAAAGAAGATTTCTAACTCTTCTCACTTCACACTACATTTTCACCTTGCAGTGGGGAGATGATAAGTATTACCACAAATTCAAAATCAAAAGTTGTTTTCCAAATTTTAAGAAGTTTTATTATTGTGCTTCAGATATATTGATAAAGGATGTTTTTGTAAAGATAGATGAAATGTTTTCGCTGTAATACAAGCACTCTGTAACTGACAATAATTCAGACATTCTACATGCTAGCAATATTTTTTTACTCTAACCAAGCATAGACGGAATGATGTTTAAAGGGAGATAACTGTGATAGCACAGATGAGGACAATCATGTAAAATATATGTAAGAACTGTGTACTAAGAGAGTTAGTACAAATACCCAAGTAACCTTAAATTTCACTGATAACTTTCACCTCAACTACATTGATTTCAGAAGCTTGTGGAACACAAAAGAATCAATAAAATAATATAGTGCATTTATTCTTGCATATTTATGCATAGTAGTTGGGGTTTTTTCAGTATCTTTAATACCCCTGTTAATAATCTACAATCATGGTTTTTGAGAGATCAAGCGATAGATAGGAGATATCGTTTTGACAGTACAGTTTGCACAATATCCTGTCATTGTCAATGCTACATGACAACACAGTGTTTTTAAGTCACTATGCAATGACATCACTGTCTTGAAAATCTAATATTGTTGTGTTCAGATATGTAATTCTTTTCTCTAGATGTAAAAAAAAGTTACTTTGAATGATAAATAGAATATCACCCTCATGTCGTTGATAAATGTAAAAATATTCACAACTTTCATAATCTCATTTTGATAGAAAATAGTTTTGTGAAACTAGGTTTGATTGATTGATTAATACTCGTGCTAATATTAGTGTTGTTACCCAGTGTTGTTGCTGTTCATGTGTCACCAAGCAAGCCTTTGTAAAGGTTTTTCTTGTTATAACCTCAGTCTATAAAAAGGTGTAATAATAATGTATATGCTAAAAAAAGCAATGTTTGTTTTATTTCAACCAATCATAGACTTGATGATATTTAAAGGGGGGTAACTGTGATTGATTTGATAGCACAGATGAGGACAATCATGTTTATGTTAGAACAGTGCACTAACAGAGTTTGTAGAATACCCAAGGAACGTTAGAGTTCACTAACAACTTTCACGGCACCACATCAATTCCAGAAGCTTGTGGAACACAATGCAAGAGACTTGATAAATAAAAATAGTGAATCAATACTTGCATATTTATACATACTATTCTTGTATTGTACCTGGATATTTGCCAAATACACAAAAATATAAATTCATTCAAGCTTAGCAATCTACAAATGACAACAAACTGGAATAAAACACAGACATAGAACTTGGAAAATGTGATTTAGAATTTAAAAGATACCAAAATCTAAGAATTTATTTTTGGTTGTCGCAAGCATGTAGTGTTAACCATTTAGGACTTTGATGTGCAATAAATGTTATTTGATATCTTTTTTCACATTTCAGAAGTTAAATCCTTTTTTTCCAGTATAATAAGTACATTTAACCAATGAGAAAATTATGCCAATAAGGTATCCAACTTTATATTGACTTCAAATACCGACGAGTTGGCTTGTAACATCAGCTTATTAGCACTTATTACTTCATATAGAATGTTACAATACGAGTTTAAATGATTAATAGATTGCCCGTGACAGTTTGTAAATCTGAAATGAAAAAAAGGTAAACAAATATAGCAATATACGTCACAAGATCAAAACGAAACTAGGTCACGTGATCATTCACAGATACTTCTTTTTTGGTCCAGGACAGGTTATACACGACAGCAAATAAGGTAAGGTATTGAGTTCATAATCAAAACCACTATGTAATTTACAAGCTGGAGTTATCAGTTATCAGCTGGACAGTTATGATAGCCTCACCATATTTTAATGACATACCTGATGTACATATCTCACTAGTCACCTAACCAGGAAGTGAAAATACTACATAACAAAGGTACATAACAATTCATAGTGATAGACCTTCCAGTATCCACCAAGGTCGGATTAAATTGAAGTAAAAAGTTCTGTCCATGATAATAATTATCACTAAATACAAGCACCTAGTTGTGTATTAGATATCGATAGATCTCTTGTTAAATCGAATGGCTGCTTTCACGTGATATGGGTCAGATAACGAGCTGAGCACTGTGAACAAAGGGAGATAAGCAGTCCAATACTGTGTAATGTTGACACCAGGTTTGCCTACACCGATTTGTATTTTTTTCATTCTTTTTGTAAATTTTTATAAAAAGTAATGACTATAGTGATTTTATCATTGCCTGTGTCAGTGTGTAAATCTGAAATCAAGCTTAAAGTGTATTCGTCACCATGCAAAAAGAAACAAGATTACGTGACCACTTATTGATCTCGCTCCTCCACGAGAAGTGGAAGACAACTTCAAATTAGGTAGACTAATTATTTACTACATTAAAAACAGATGAACGTACTATATAAATATTCAGATATTTAAAAAATCATCACAATGTTGGGTGATAATTCTAATTGTGTAATGATTTTTACAAAATACATTAAAGCCTAGAAATTTACAAATGATAACAAACTGGAATGGAAAACAGACACCAAACTTGGAAAATATGTATAGGAACAAAAATGATACCAAAATCATTCTGTTTAGTTGTCGCAAGCATGTAGTGTTAACCATATAGGATTTTGATGTGCAATAAATGTGATTTGATATCTTTTTTCACATTCCAGAAGTTAAGTCCTTTTTATCCAGTATAATAAGTACATTTTAACCATTAAGAAATGTATGCCAATAACGTATCCAACTTTAAATTGTTTGCAAATACCGACGATTTGGCTTTTATTTTAGAAACAGCTTATGAGCAAATATTACTTCATATAATTTTATTATTCGAGTAACATTATTTTGAGATTGCCCGTGACAGTTTGTAAATCTGAAATGAAAAAAATGGTAAACATATACAACTGTATAGCAATATACGTCACCAGATCAAAACGAAACTAGGTCACGTGACCACTCATAGATATTTCTTATTTCGTCCAGGACAGGTTATACACAGCAAATAAGGTAAGGTATTGAGTTCAGATTCCAAACGACTATGTAATTTACATGCTGGACTAATCAGTTATCAGCTGGACAGTTATGATAGCTTAGCCATATTTAAATGACATACCTGATGTACATATCTCACTAGTCACCTAACCAGGAAGTGAAATTACAACGGGTAAATAACAATTCATAGTGATAGACCTCCTCAGAATCAGTCATGGTCGTATTGAATTGAAGTTAAAAGTTCTGTCCATCATAATCATTATCACTTAATACAATCACCTAGTTGTTCTTATATTTCGTCCAGGACAGGTTATTATATACACGACAGCAAATAAGGTAAGGTATTGAGTTCAGAATAAAAAAGGCTATGTAATTTACATGCTGGACTTATCAGTTATCAGCTGGACAGTTATGATAGCTTCACTATATCTAAATGATTTACCTGCTGTACATATCTCACTAGTAACCTAACCAGGAAGTGAAAACACAACAGGTACATAACAACTCATAGTGATAGATCTCCTCAGAATCCACCAAGGTCGTTTTAAATTGAAGTAAAAAGTTCTGTCCTTCATAATCACTAAATACAAGCACCTAGTTGTGTATTAGATATCGATAGATCTCTTGTTAAATCGAATGACTGCTTCCGTGTGATATGGGTCAGATATCGAGCTGAGCACTGTGAACAAAGGGAGATAAGCAGTCCAATACTGTGTAATGTCGACACCAAGTTTGCCAACACCGATTTGTATTTTCTTCATCTAATTTGTAAATTTTAAAAAAAAGTAATGACTATAGTGATTTTATCAATGACCGCGACAGTGTGTAATTCTTAAATGAAGCTTAAAGTGTATTCGTCACCACGCAAAAAGAAACAAGATTACGTGACCACTCATTGATCTCGCTCCTCCACGAGAAGTGGAAGACAACTTCAAATTAGGTAGACTAATTATTTACTACAAATAAAAACAGATGAACGTACCATATAAATATTCAGATATTTAAAAAATCATCACAATGTTGGGTGATAATTCTAATTGTGTAATGATTTTACAAAATACATTAAAGCTTAGCAATTTACAAATGATAACAAACTGGAATGAAAAACAGACACCAAACTTGGAAAATATGTATAGGAACAAAAATGATACCAAAATCCTAGAATTTCTGTTTGGTTGTCGCAAGCACATGTAGTGGTAACCATACAGGATATTGATGTGCAATAAATGTGATTTGAGATCTTTTTTCACATTTCAGAAATTAAGTCCTTTTTATCCAGTATAATAAGTACATTTTAACCATTAAGAAATTTATGTCAATAACATATCCAACTTTAAATTGTTTGAAAATACCGACGAGTTGGCTTTTATTTTAAAAACAGGTTATGAGAAAATATTACTTCATATAATTTTATTATTCGAGTAACATTATTTTGAGATTGCCTGTGACAGTTTGTAAATCTGAAATGAAAAATAGGTAAACATAAACATATATAGCAATATACGTCACTAGATCAAAACGAAACTAGATCACGTGACCACTCATAGATATTTCTTATTCCGTCCAGGACAGGTTATACACGACAGCAAATAAGGTAGAGTATTGAGTTCAGAATAAAAACGACTATGACATTTACATGCTGGACTTATCAGTTATCAGCTGGACAGTTATGATAGCTTTACCATATTTAAATGATTTACCTGATGTACGTATCTCACTAGCAACCTAACCAGGAAGTGAAAATACAAAGGGAACATAACAATTCATAGTGATAGACCTTCTTAGGAATCCACCAAGGTCGTTTTAAATTGAAGTAAAACGTTCTGTCCATCATAATCATTATCACTAAATACAAGCACCTAGTTGTGTATTAGATATCGATAGATCTATTGTTAATCGTGTGACTGCTTTCATGTGATATGGTCAGATAACGAGCTGAGCAATGTGAACAAAGGGAGATAAGCAGTACAATACTGTGTAATGTCGACACCAAGTTTGCCTACACCGATTTGTCTTTTTCTTCATTCATTTTTTTAAGAAGTAATGACTAAAGTGATTTTATCATTGCCCTTGTCAGTGAGCAATTCTGAAATGAAGCTTAAAGTGTATACGTCACCACACAAAACAAAACTAGATCACGTGATCAATTATTGATTTCGCTTCTCTACGAGAAGTGGAAGACAACTTTAAATAAGGTAGACTAATTATATACTACAAATAAAAACAGACGAACGTACTATATTAATATTCAGATATTTAAAATCATCACAATGTTGACGATAATTCTAATTGTGTAATGATGTTATCAGTTCATGTCTCACGGGTTACCTTACCTGGAAGTGCTTACACGACAGGTACAGATGCGTCCTTAAAGTTTTATCATTTGTTTGTGTATCATTTTGCAAATTTCATGTCATTTGGATTTAATCAGGACGTCAATTAATTACATTCAGCAGAACTGACAAAGAATCATCTATTATTATGTAAGAATTAATCATACTTGAACTATATTTTTATATTGTCAGATCTCTCATACAAAAGTTCAAATTTTAGCATGATTAAATGGTGGCATGTTCGACAGAAGGGGTCATATTTCTAAATTCTAATGTACTTAACTTGTGTTTAAAATAACTAATATCGACACAGTGAGAAGAACATGTACATTAAATAATTGTAAAAATGACTTGTGTTTAAAACCTTCAGTCCCTTTTTCATGAAGAATTTTTGGACGTGTTTTCAACGTGTTAAAGATACATGCCGTCGAGATTCCGAATAAATTGTTAAATTTTATCTCCAAAAGTACATTTTCAAAATGTTTCCCAAATAGGAATTCAATTTAAATCTTAAAGAGCGGCCAGTTAATCAAGAGTTTAACCCTTTAATCTCTCTTGGCAGGATATGGTTTTATGGCATCCAATATAGGTATACCTGGTAGGAGAAGGGTGTGGTCAAAGTGTATTACGTAATCAGAAAATAATGAAATACGTAAATATAAGACAATAAAAAACAGTGAAATGCAAGTACTTACACGTTATAAAGAATTTCGTCAGAAATGGAAGTAATGCTCATTGCCTAAAGATAATAATATTGTATAATCAACATTAATCATCTGTAAACAGATAATTTGCTTGAATTAAAACTAACGACAGAAATATTTCATTTTGATTTCATCTCATTCCGTTTTCAGTATCAAAAATGGCCGCAACTGATTCATCTGGATTTGTTGAAAACTGGCAAGCAGGAAAAAAGGTGACTGAATGTAATCTGCGCATGCTCCAAGAAGAAGACTCGTGTGACGTCACTTTCCGTTGTGGACCTGAAGGTCACGTGGTGAAGGCTCATCGCTACATGCTGATCAGTCGAAGTTGTGTCTTTCATGCCATGTTGACTGGAGCTATGGCGGAGAAATCTAATGTCAAGATTCCAGACATTGAACCACTGGTGTTCAAAACCTTCCTCAAGTAAGTATCAATTCATTTTGTGATGCACTGTTTTTTTTATCCATTTCCAAACTTCCAAAATTTTCTCAATTATGGTTTTTTGACGAATGCATCTTTATAAAAGATACACAAAAAAGTAGTTATATCTGTTTCATGATTCAATACTTCAAATAATTAGCAAAAGCAAAACTGATTCAAGATTTTACTTAATCAAAATAATTAATATGAATAGATCAACAGACCAAAAATTCCACAAATATTATTATATGATGGACGAGTGATCTGTCTTCTGATTGGTCGAGGAAGGTGGTCACCGACAGTGATCAAACCTTATGTTGACCGCGGGAAACGACACGCGAGGTCAACGTAACAATCCAATGACCTGGAGCTAAAAAAAGATCGCCACTACGAGGAGCACCGTGAAGAGTTGCTTCCAAAAAAACTTAAAACAAGCTTAAGCAGCTAACATGGTCGAGCTATATCCCCCGCAAATTGCACAATATGTATAGGTTTTCCTTATCATATTGCTGATTAATTTTTGTCACACACAATAACAAATTTTTTCCAGGATATGAAAGTAACTATTCTAATAAAAAAAACTAAATCATACCAACTTTATGTTCACTGTTGGGCATAATTAATTCGAGTAAACTGACAAAATTAAACTCAAATGAATGAATTTATGTATTTTGTATTTGGATCTCCAAGATCAACTTGATCATATTTAAACAAACATATTTTCAAAACTGTTCTCCATGACACCCGAACATATGATTATGTATCTCCATAACAAATTTGATTAAAATGGGATGATTAGATTAGTTGTGAGATAGACAGGACTTGTAACAGATTTCCAACAGTCCTCATTTTTTGCCAAAAAAGGCCAAAACAAATTTAAACATTTTCAAAATTGTTCTCCATGACACACCTTCATATGATTATGCATCTCCATATCAAATTTTATCAATATATGATGATTAGTTTAGAAGTTATGAGCCGACAGGACTTGTAACAGATTTCTTACAAAATTTACCACTTTTTCTCCAAAATCCTAATATATTATGTAGATTTTCAGAAAATTGTTTCTCATGACACATTATTACATGTTTCTTCATGTCCATGACGAATTTGAATTGAAATGGTTGATTAGTTAGAAAGTTATGAGCCGGACACAAAGTGTAACGGACGGACGAACGGACGGACGGACGGTACCCATTTTAATACCCCCCGCAACTTCGTTGTTGCGGGGGATAATAATTTAATAGTTTTAAAAATAACAGAAACTTTCATAAATCATATAATAAAACAGTTGTTGACTTCAGTTATCGGTGAATCCAATCGCCTCGGTGAACATAACTGTTTCGAGGTCAATAAACCATTGGATTCACCTCAACTGAAGTCAATAATTGTATAATGTTACGAATACCAGTCTAATCTCAGCCTGACATAGCTCAACACAAATGTCTCAATGATTGTGACAGCCAACTATCCTATCAATAAATATTTCTGTATATCATAGATCATATTTGAGAGTCATCATCGTTATTAACCATTTAACTTATTTCATTTGAAAATCATGTAAATATCTCACAAACACATCTTCAAACCACATCTTCACCCGTCTGTCTCAGGTACATCTACACTGACGACAATGATATCAACGCTGACAACGTCACAGCTCTCCTGTACACTGCCAGGAAGTATGGAGTCACTTCTTTGGAGACAAAATGTTCAGAGTTCCTCGATAGGAATTTAAGTCCTGACAACGCCTGTGTTATTCTGGAGGCAGCGCATCGTTTCGACCAGAAACAACTGTATGAGAAGGCCTTGACCTTGATAAAGTTAGAAAGTGAAAGGTCACTCCAGTCTCCTGGCTTCCTGGCACTGAGCCAAGTCTTGGTTGATGATATTGTTGGTTCTGATGACCTAGATGTTGACGAGCACGTGATCTTTACTGCTGTCAATGATTGGTCAGAAGCTGAATGCGTCCGTGAAGGAAGGGAGATAACCCCTGAATCAAAGAGATCAGTTTTAAGAGGTGCATTGATGAAAGTCCGGTTTCCATTAATGAAGGCAACATTCATAGCTGAAGAGGTAAAGAAAAGTGAACTGTTGACTGCTGATGAAAGACTTTTGTGTTTTGAACTTGTCGCGTTGCCGGTAGAATCTTGTACAACTTTTAACAATAAACAAAGGAAGAAAAAAATGTTGTCAAGATACACTACCAAATGTAGGTTTTTACGTACCTTTCCCTATGCTGTGAGCTATAATAATAAGATTGTCGCCATTAGCTTTACTACAAATAGAAATATTCTAATCGGTGGTTGTCAGTTATATGGATATCGTGAAAACACCTACAACGTAACGTCCTACCTTGGTGATGAAGACGACGTCCTGAGTCATGTTGTACAAGAGAGAAGTGAGTACACTGATGAGGGTGGGGTGTTTGATGTGATTTTCTCTCGTCCTGTCTCTGTCAGTGCTGGAGAGTGGTACACACTGGCTGTGCAGATTGAAGGTCCCAATACGTGGAAAGGGAAAGATGGACAGAAGAAAGTAGTGTGTGATGATGGAGTGGAGCTGCAGTTCAGAGACTCGAGACATAGTGAGAATGGGACCAACACAAGGCATGGCCAGATTCCTTCACTAATATACAGAACGTGTTGATTGACTTGCAACATCAGTTTGTAGCAAGAATTTAAGACTATTGAGTATATGATGGTATTTTTTCAGAAAGTTTGTATTCAAAAAGAGTTGAGAGCACTATCAACATCTATCACTGAAATCTAGACAGTAATAACTGTAATCAAGCTTTCGATAAAACATCACAGAGCATATCGGTTTTGATTTAAGATTGTATCTTTCTATTATTTATTTAATTCAGATCTTATAAGTCAATGAATTAAATAAATCTGTGATTTCAAACTTTGTGAAGATTATGGATAATTTTAATTTTCAAAACTTATATTTAAAAGTAAATGCCTTTCAGATCATATGATTAAACACAAAGATTTGTTGAATACTTCATTTATTTTGGTAAAAGTGATAAAAAGAATATGAGATTTCGAACTTTGTGAAAACGGTTGATGATTTATTTTTCAGAAATCAAATCTTTAATAGTCAATGCCATTTCATTTCAAAATTGAACAGAAAGATTTCTTACATCTTTTAATCATTTGATATTGGATTTCAGTAGAATATGTTATTTCGAACTTTGTGTACATGGTCGATCATGTTTTTTTCAATCAAACAGTTGAAAACCATTGTCGATCAGATTTTATGATTATATAAAAACAATGATTGTGTGTTATATTAATTGTGTCATAGTGATTTGATGACTGATTGATTTCCAAGTTTGATAACCAGAGAAACAACCATATAATTTGTTATCTTCAAAGGGACTAAAGTTGCTGAGCATTACCATATGGATCTATTAATAAGGACTTTAGTTTAATAAAGTATCCATTTGACTGAACTTGACAATCGTCAGTAAACTTCTCAATGACATTAAAATTATACTGTGTAATGTATTGTGTACTGTTTTGTAATGTACTTGCATATTGTGCCAAATTAGTATTTAATAAATATTGAATGAATAGAAACTAATGAAAATAAAGTGTTAAATACTTCACTGCGTGAACACATTTCTTTCTTTTAAGTAGTTGAGAGAAAATCATTTTAACACTTTTATTTTTAACAACATTTCAGATATATTCTAAGTTATATGAGAATGATAATATCATTGGTCATAAACATTGCTACATTGTTTGAAAGACCTTATTACTGTCTCTTATCTGGAAGAATGTTATAAAATGTATGGTTACTTAGGTATCTTTTAGGAACCAGGGTGAAATGAGCTAAATACGATACGATCTTATGACTTAAATTTTCGTACAAATCACTTCAAAATAGCAAATTCAAGCAGATATTAAGAATCCTGAAGTTGATCTCTAAGGACATTAAGTCCCCCGCTAAGCTTTGTGTCTGAGCAATATCTAAAAGAAATGTTCAAACAATTTTTTACGAAAGCCAAGGATAGTAACTTCTGTTTTAGACCAGTCAAATTTATAATCCTTACATATTGTCGTTTTTGAATGCTTTAAAGGGGCAGTAGCACGTTTTTTGATAATTTTATAATTTTAATTTCTCACTGATAATTGTAAGTGAATGCATAATGTATTATTTTGACAGTGTCAAAAATCTCAATACACAAGTCAATCATCCATAGTCAGAGGACAAAGAATGAAGATTCACATAAAATCCATTGGCGGCCATTTTTTTGTGAACACCTTTAATGCATTTTTTTTTATAAAAGGAATCGCATGGCTAAACTTAACGTTATATATTGGAATTATTACTGCTCCATTTAGTTTAAATGCATTGTCTTTCAATTGAAATCATTAATTTTCATTTTCCTTACATCACCCTATATTCCCCCTAAAAACGTGCTACTGCCCCTTTAAGGAGCCTATCCAGATAACTTGGGTTTTGCTTGTATTAATTGTAAGACCTGTAAAGGAGGCGTATTCTGCTAATGTCCATAGCTTTGCTTGAAGACATGCTTCAGTCCCATCTAGTGTCAAGGAGGTATCGTCTGCAAACATCTCAAACGTCTCAAATATTTATTTAGGACAGCTGACAGCTGAGATTTGATGAACTTTGACCAACCCGGAAATCAAAATTTTCTTTTCTTTGACGTCTATGCTTTCTTTACAGGCTTGTGGTGTTCTTTCATCTGGCCTTTAATCCTTAAAATTCTCATTACAAATTTTTTAAAAACAAGTATTTGAAGTAACTCTTTAGTTGGCAATATATTCATATGCGGGTGTCAGTTATTTTCAAATATTGGACTTGCTAAGTAACCATAAAAACAGTAAGATTTTCATTTTTACAACGATTCAAAAAACAAAAGACAGTTCTTACTTTATTGTTTGCTTGTTTTTGTATATATTCACCAAGTGCATCCAGGGTGGCCAGAGTATATGATATTCATGTCTCATGTCTACTTAACTCAAAATAACTACGCGGTATAGCAGTTACGGGTAGTTGTTAGTACTAAGAACTCGAAATGATTGTAGATACATTAATTCAACCAGAAAAATGCTAGGTGTTCGATACATTAACTCCAAAATCAACAGGAAAATGAATGAGGTGTTGAGGTGTATCAGCTTGAATTTGAAAGTGAACAAGTGAAAAATATGATTAAATTGTAAAGCTCTAAAATGCTTGAAACAGATACTGTTTGAAAAAAAGTAATGAATGACCTTCACTTTCATTTATTCATTTTTATCTAATCTTCCTTAATTTGGAACTTGTGATTGACACACTGACTTGTTGTTTTCCATTATCGATCAATCAGTTACTGCACAGAGGCATATACCAATGGTGTAGACATACAAAACTAGTGTCCAACAGACACTGTCGCATTCGAGAGTATTTGACAGACATTTTCAACTTGTGTTGATATATTTGATATCAGAAGACACTTGGGTGAGATTCTCTATTTATTCATTTTTATCAAATCTTCCTTAATTTGGAATTTGTGATTGACACACTGACTTGTTGTTTTCCATTATCGATCAATCAGTTACTGCACAGAGGCATTTACAATTTTTTTTTTTTTTTTGTTTGCATATTTTTCAAGTTTTACATATATTCGGTTTGTTTGTACATATTCACAGTTTAGCGTGTATAAATTTAGAACGTTATACATTTAAACAAAAGGGACATAAATACATAGGCTACAGTGACCTTCAGCGCTATACAGGTTATACTATTGGTGATCGTGAAGGTACATGCACATTACAAACATTGGCAATATGACGTGATTATTGTAAGTACAAAGTGAACTGTGTGTAATACATAAAATTTATAGTCGATTATCAAAAACACTTAATTTCTCAATATGGTATGTAAGGATGACCAGAATTTAACAAATGGATCATTCTCACTGGAAACTAAGTAAATGCATTTCGTTATGTTGTAGTATTGTTTGATTTGGCTAAGTATATACGGAAAGTTCGGAACATTCATTTTTTGACTATTCTTAAATATAATGTCTTTTACAAGTAAAATGATAGCGTTAATAGGATTGTTATTTCTTCCTTTAATACCGAGCATAATCTTTGACACTGTTAAATTTATATGAATTTGGGCAGTTTGTAGCCATTTTTCTAGACTTTTCCAAATTTTTACAACCGGGTCACAATACCAAAATAGGTGCTCTAAAGTTTCCAATTCTTTATTACAAAACCGACATAACAGTGTTTCCGATACCTTTATTCTGAATAAGTAACAATTTGTAGGTAGAATATGATGGATAATCCTATACTGCAGCCATTTCAAATCAGTACTACGAGTACATTTGTGGGCTATCAAATTAAATACTCTCCAATCCTTTCTGAGTGTTCGCAATCTAAAATTCTGGCCCATTTGCTAAAACAGGGTAATTGCACATATTTCGAATCCATTAATTTCGTGTAATATATTTACTGCTTAATTTTTCGCTAATATGATATAAGTTAAAAGGATAAATTGGATTTGGACAAACATTCTGTATGTTTTGTATATCTAACTTAGATATATACGACATAACAGACATTTTTATACCTTCATAACTAAAAAAATTGGTTTGAATTTTAAATTTATTTTTTAATTCCTCAAAATTGATAAGTCTACCCTCGTGGTGCATCAGATCATTGATAAAATTTAATATTACACCTTTGGTATACCATGATCTGTACATAATAGGCTTTCCATCTATTTTTATTCCATAATTATTCCACAAAGACTGACTTAGCAGTTCGCCTTCTGAAATGCTTGATGCTTTACACTTACTAATAAAAATTGAGTATGACATGAGAACATCCTTCCAAAATATATTGGTCATTTCTGAAATCCATTTCTCTCGAATAAAGGTGCTACCTGAAAGCCAAAGCTCATTCATATCATTTATTCTGTTTGCCAAAATAGTAGCCCATTTCTTGTCTCCACTGTGTAGTCTACTTATCCACCTTAGCTTTTGAGATGCAATAATTTCCTTAATATTTGGAGCTTTTATTCCTCCATGCTCAGGTATAAGATCAAGGACATCGCGTTTAACTTTATCAGGCTTACCCCTCCAAATGAATTGAAAACATTTCTTCTGGAAATTTTCAAGTGTATTCTTGGTGGATTTGGTAGTGAAGAAAATAAACGATTTAATTTAGGGAGTAAAAAGGATTTCAGGATGGTATTTCTGCCTAAAGGAGTGAGATTTCGGGCCGACCAAATATTCATTTGATTTTCAATATAGGTAAAATTCTCACCATAATTTCTGTCTACCATATTTACAAATGGTGTAGACATACAAAACTAGTGGCCATCAGACACTGTCGCATAACAGAGTATTTGACAGACTTATATCTTGTGAATAAGACTATGCACATTTTCATTCTTCAGGGAAAGACACTTTTGATTTTGTGTCACTTCAAACGCGTATGGAGTGCATAAATCGCAATTTTAAATTATTGTTTTGACATAATTTTCGTCATTTAAGTATGGAGTATGGAGTATGGAATTTAGGTGAGATAACAATGTTGTCGATATAATGCATTTTATTTGACCTCAATTCGTTGACCTGTTATTGCCCTAAATCGTTTTAAAGCAAGCAAAAGTGTCTTCCTGCTATCTCGCCTTGTTAAGGAGATTCCAAATCGATGATTTTTTAAAAAGCGTGTTTCTCATACCTATGAAAAGACAATGTTTTAAATTTGCATAGAAGTAAGCTGGCTTCTGGAGAAATCATAAAACTTCATTTATCCCTATCAAACGGCGATGAATTGATTTTTCTTGTGATTTGTATGGCAGTGTTTCTATTGGACACTAGTTTTTGATAAGAACAATATATACAACATACCTAAATTCCTTGTGTTCTTTATGGTAATGGAAAAGGGTTCAATTTGATTTTATGAAGATATTATTGAAGCATGCGCGTATGAAAAAATCAATCAAATTATATCCACAGTAAATAGAAACATTTGTGGGTCTATATTCATCCAGGGACATCTAGATCTTTATCTTTACACGACCGAAACGTGAAGATTTTAAACTCACTCCGCCCTAGAAAAACAGGAATGTTTATCTTTTATCATATACTTGGTTATAAATACAGAGATTTTGAATGTACGATACACCCTCCGTCAAGCACCCTGTATCAGCCCGCAGGGTAGATAACCTGTATCGGCCCGTCGTCAAGGGTAAAAACCTGTATCAGCCCGTCGTCAAGGGACTTGAACCGTAGGCTACGAATGCGAAAAATAGATCGAAGTCGTGAGGAATTTAGAGTTGTCTCCCTTTGTACAGCTGACGTTTGAACATGGTCGACATGGCAAAGAAAACGCTACAGTCATATAGATAAAATCTAACGTTCCAATTTGGAAATATATCTAGAGAGAAACATAAACTCAAAGGTCGCAAGAGGTGTACGCTCAGGAGCTTTGACTATCGGTTTGTGTCACTTAATATTAGCAAAGTAGACACTCATATTTGATTCTAATGATATGAATTCAAATTTTAAAATGTAACAATTTTTTCCGTTGTTTGTTTGGTAAGTATTTATGATAAAAATAGTATAAAATTGATATTTTCATTTATTATATGAATGAGGGTGAGATACTCTGTTCTATCAGTGAAATAAACCCTCTATCTGGCTACAGTGGCGATAACCTTTATCGTCACTCTACTGAGTGGTGATAAACTTTATCACCACTCGAGTGACGTCAAGTTCAAGAGTTTGACGTCATGTAACAATGGTCTGACGTCATGAATTCTCATATGACGTCACACTGTTACCGCGGTGACGGGCTCTTCCAAGCGACCGCTCAACATGAAATTAGCCTTTTTTGATGTAATTAGAAGAATTTCATCATATAATAAATAGAATATCTGTCAATTCTTGACAAATACCACGTTTATCTCATCTCGTGAGGTAGAAAAGTTAAATATTTTCTACCTCACGAGATGAGATAAACATCGTATTAGTCAAGAAAAGACAGATATCCTCTATTTATTATATGATTGAGGGTGAAATACTCTGTTCTATCAGTGAAATAAACTCTCTATCTGGCTACAGTGGTGATAACCTTTATCGTCACTCACCTGAGTGGTGATAAACTTTATCACCACTCGAGTGACGTCAAGTTCAAGAGTTTGACGTCATGTAACAATGGTCTGACGTCATGAATTCTCATATGACGTCACACTGTTACCGCGGTGACGGGCTCTTCCAAGCGACCGCTCAACATGAAATTAGCCTTTTTTGATGTAATTAGAAGAATTTCATCATATAATAAATAGAATATCTGTCAATTCTTGACAAATACCACGTTTATCTCATCTCGTGAGGTAGAAAAGTTAAATATTTTCTACCTCACTCGATGAGATAAACATCGTATTAGTCAAGAAAAGACAGATATCCTCTATTTATTATATGATTGAGGGTGAAATACTCTGTTCTATCAGTGAAATAAACTCTCTATCTGGCTACAGTGGTGATAACCTTTATCGTCACTCACCTGAGTGGTGATAAACTTTATCACCACTCGAGTGACGTCAAGTTGAAGACTTTGACGTCATGTAACAATGGCCTGACGTCATGAATTCTCATATGACGTCACACTGTTACTGCGGTGACGGGCGACCGCTCAACATGAAATTGGCCTTTTTTGACGTAATTAGAAGGATTTAATCATTTAATAAATAGAATATCTGTCAATTCTTGACAAATACCATGTTTATCTCATCTCGTGAGGTAGACAAGTTAAATATTTTCACTTGTGGAACTTTCTACCTCACTCGATGAGATAAACATGGTATTAGTCAAGAAAAGACAGATATCCTCTATATCACATTCTGTATCAGCCGTCGATCAATATCAGACCTCGAGCTAAAGCTCTCGGGCTGATATTGGAGTCTCTGGCTGATACAGAATGTGATATGAAATTACCCATATAATACTATCTATGTAACAATTTCATCATGCTGTTAGAGGATGATGAATACTAAGATAAGAAACCCGTGAGTAACGTTACAAATCAAAAGAAGTTTCACTATTGTGCTTCAGATATATAGAGGATATCTGTCTTTTCTCGACTAATACAATGTTCATCTCATCGAGTGAGGTAGATGTTATATATTCACGAGTGGCGCAGCCACGAGAGAAAATATATAACTTTTCTACCTCACGAGATGAGATAAACATGGTTTTTGTCAAGAATTGACGGATATTCTATTTATATATGGTTTTACCATTGTAATTACGTCCGAAAAGGGTCAATTTCACGCCGAGCGGCCGCTAGGAACAGCCCGTCACCACAGTAACACTGTGACGTCATAAGCCAATTCGCCGCGTGAGACCATTGTTTAATGACGTCAAATAATATCAGTCACCGTTCACAGTGAAAATATAAGTTATTTCCACTGTAGCTTGATAGACAGTTTATTTCACTGATAAATCAATAAATCACTGATAAATATTAGTGTGCATAGACCTGCACAAAATAAAGTGCATTGTCCAATATGATTTGTTTTCAACATATGCCATTTACAAGAGGCATGCAGTAGCACGTTTATGTGGGAATATAAGACGATATTAGGAAAATTAAAATAAATGGTTCCAGTTGAAAGATAGTGTATTTAAAAAAAATGAAGCAGTAACAAATTTAATTTATAATGTAGAGTTCAGCCATGGCATTTCTTTTCTTACACAGAATGAATTAAAGGCGTTCACACAAAAATGGCCACCAATTGACTTTATGTGAATCGTTGTAATTCCCTGTCTGACTATGAATTATTGGTTTGTGTCATGAGATCTTTGACACTATCAAAAATAATATGTTTAGCATTAACGTACTATTATTAGTAAAATATGAAATTATAAAATCTTCCAAAAACTTGCTACTGCCCCATTAAACTATCCCTGTTACCCTTTCAAAAGGACATGTTTTCATTATCTTTTTTTAAGACAAAGGCATATAAAACATTATTCTTTCATTACATCACCACATGAAGAAGCAAAACTTTAATATTTGTAGGAACCGATTGCCTGTAGAAAGATAAACTAGAAAATTTGTGTCCATGGGACACAACTGCCCCAGCAAATAAAAAAGCTCTCAATGTTTTCAACCATAGAATTTAAAAAGAGATGCACATCTTTAGCTTTATTAAAGTTCAAACATCCATTAAAATGTAAAAAATTAAATATTCCCGAAACATAATATAAGGTGCACACGTTTCGGATACCTATAAATCATGTTTGGAAGAATAGCGCAGTCTATCCAGTACTTTTTGAGGAGAAGTTGATAGACAACACCCCATATCACACTACTATGAGCTTTCACTTGCACAAAAAATCACCTAAGTTCAACATGTCAGAAATTTGGAAAAAAATCAAAAATTGAAAAACAAAATATGAGATGCACACCCTTAGGATGCATATAAGCCATGTGTGCCATTTAAATTAAATCCATTGAAAGTTTTTTGAGGAGAAGTGGAGAAACAATACCCCCTTTCACACTACTATGAGATTTCACTTGCCCCAAAATTCACCTAAGTTCAACATGTCAGAAATTTGAAAAAAATTCAAAAATTTAAAAACAAAATATGAGATGCACACCCTTAGGATGCCTATAAGCAATGTGTGCGATTTCAATTAAATCTGTTGAATGGTTTTGAGGAGAAGTGGATAAACAATACCCTGTATAGAGTGGTTAAGTACGGACGGACAGTAATTCAATATGCCCCTGCCATATATGGCTGGGGCATAAAAATTATTGATACCTCTGGACATGGTATTATCATTCGGAATTACAGTATCTATCTTAACCTATAGATTATTGCATTTAACATTAATACAAACATTGTTTCTTTCGGAAAAAATCATATGTTGTGAAATTGATTTAATGTTTTTATAGGACATTTGACAGGTACCCGACTGCTGTATCCTTACCTTCAAACCATAGGTCTTGTTATTATCTATACATAAAATAAACAAAAGGTACATTTCTATTTGTTCTTCGGTCATATTTAAACAACAGTTCGGTTAACTCTATGTATGATTGATTACTAAAACGGAATTCATTTTGAACAAATATACTTCACATTAAATCTAAATACATAAGAGCATAAAATATTGACCCTCTTCAATCCTACTGCCAATACTTCTATGAACTGAAATGTTAAGATGTATAACAGTGAAAACCTTAAACGCACAATTGGCCTATCCTTTGATCAGTTACCATTGAAATATTAGTCATACATAACAAAACGAAACTAGATAACGTGATCGTTCCGGACAACCCATCAACACCTGCACAGAAGCAATCAGTTGGGGAAGAATACAGGTGAGAAAACAATCAAGGTGTTCAGGGTGTGGTCATTTGTTCCGTATTACAGTTCATTTATGTCAGAGATACCTGTTTGAAGAAGAGATTAGAAAACCTGTTGTATATATCAAAATGTAGTCAGTCAGTAGTGTTTATGTTTAATGTTCATTGTAAAGCTAGGCTAGCACCAGGAAGTATATGGTTCATGCATTGTAGATGGCAGATTATGTAGATGAATTCTCGTAGTCATACCTCAAAGACAACTCATTGCTCATCGTTAGGAGTGACTCGGACACAGAAAAACAAAGTTTCTTATCATAAATGAATTCTCAATGCTTGTTGATAAAGTATTCAAACGGAGACAACTCGACACGGCTTTACACATCATGAGAAACGTATGTTCTGAGTTACCATTAAATGAATTGAAATCCAATCCTTGAAGTATTCACTATAAATAATCAATCTTTTCATCTTTAACAGCCTCTCGCTTGTTTCAATGGTTTAAACTCTGCTTCAACAATACATTTCCCCTTTGATTTTTATGTTTGTTGATTATACAATACAAAAGATGAAGTGTAGAAACAACTCTGATGCTGGTAATATTAATCTGAAATGTCTGTAATAACTTAACATTCATATGAGTAAAGTCACCACACTAAAGCGAAATTAGATCAGGTGACCACCTATAGATATCACTTCTTTTGTCGTCCTCGACAGTTGAAATATGACAGCATAGAAGGGACAGTATTCAGTACAGACATAAAGCGACAATGAAATGAACAAGCTATATACATGGTCATTGTTATACAAAACCTTTACAAGGTTTATTGTAGTCCCTTTTAGCGTTATAATGATATGATAACGTGTGCAAATTGAAAAGAAAATATACGACAGGTATATTATAACTATGTCTTGTACACATATTTGGTGTACCTCTTATTGTAAAATTTGCTACGTTCAGTTTTGAGAAACGCTCATCACAATGGATAGTTTAATGAATTATTAATATGTATAAAATGTTAAAATGTTAAAGATTCTACCTGTTTTTCTATTCAATCTTTTTTTTTAAATTTAAGTAAACTTATTCATGTTTAGTTGGAACCAGATTATGACGTGGTAATTATCATTGTGTATCTCCAAACAGAGAATTTTTAATATGAAGAGTCACATCATTAATCATCATATTTTCACCGCCATATATTCCTTTTCAGTATAAATATGGCTACGTCTTATTCGTCTGGATTTGTAGAGAACTGGCAAGAAGGAAAAACGGTGACTGAATGTAATCTGCGCATGCTCGAAGAAGAGGACTCGTGTGACGTCACTTTCCGATGTGGCACTAAGGGTCACGTGGTGAAGGCTCATCGCTACATGCTGATCAGTCGAAGCCGTGTCTTTCAGGCCATGTTGACTGGAGCAATGGCGGAGAAATCTGATGTCAAGATTCCAGACATTGAACCACTGGTATTCAAAACCTTCCTCATGTAAGCATTAAAATATTTTGTGATGCCAAAGAGCTGTATTATCCTTTAAATACCATTTTCATTTGACATTCTCAAAACTATAATCACCAAACTCACATTAAGTCTTCTATTAACAATTTTATAACAGTATCTTACAGTCAATTATTTGACAATACACGGCATCCTTTCTGCTGATAATATTCTCGACAACTCTTGTATAAAATGTTTTCTTTTCCTTTTAAGAATAATTGACTAAATTGATTAGTATGTCAGATAGATAGACTATACTTTATATGCCGTATGAATATTTACACTGCTAAATATTAAACGGGAGAGGTAATAATACAATGTTTATGGTGACATTGTGTGGTGTCAGTTTACATTATAAGATAAGGGTAACACTTTTTCAGGGCATTATCATTTGCAAAAGCTTGAGTTGTAAAGATCGCTGACTTGAGCAAATGACAATACCAGGAAAAACTGTGTTTCTGTTATTATAGCTAAATGAACAGAATTTTTTGGTTCTTTTGTACCGATTTTACATTTTTACTCTTAGTTACAGTTGTGAATGTAAAAAGTGACGAACTCTTCTCAAATATGATTAAAACTTCAAAATCTACATATCACTGAATTGTCCCACTTTTTAGGATAGACTATGAAGACATCACTTACAGAGAGTGATTAAATAGCTTTAAAATTTTCAAGTTGATACGTTGATAAGGTCGTGATATTTGTTATGATTACAAGAGAAGGCAATCCTAAGGTGACTTGGCTACAAAGTTATATTGGTCTGTCGTCATGGTTGAGCGGGCCTTTATCATTTGCACTTTTCACTCATTTCTGATGAGGGGTCGTATTCATGATAATTTCATCCATTTAAGATAAAATACATATCAACAGACAGGAAATTACACAAATATTAATATTCAGCATACTTTCCCCATTGTTTTCACTGTAGATGTACCTGAAAGTCAGGTCAGGGGTGACACAGATATTTGTTTGTAAAATGCTTGGATTAAAGCTACCGAAAGTCATCATACATACAGTACTTCAGCATTCAAATTCCACTTTTGCTAATTCTTTTTTTCGATTCAATATATCTACCTGTTCTGAAAACAAATCATGAGATGTGACATATTGATTTGAAATGGATAGCCAAGTCCCCCAAACTCCAAAACGCACATGCGTTATAACAACCACTCCCCAAAATATCACTCATTCTACTAATAATGTTATGTCATCCAGGAAAAGTCTGTTTCTCTAATTTGAGGAGCTAGAATCAAAAGTTCTTGCAAATCCTTACATCAGAAGATAAAATCTGTAACCTTGAATTTTTAGTTTATTATGATGACCTAAAGTAGCTTCCATGTAAACAAACTACAAACACATCTTCCAAAATCATGTTTCAGGTACATCTACACTGACGACACTGACATCGACGCTGACAACGTCACAGCTCTCCTGTACACTGCCAGGAAGTATGGAGTCACTTCTTTGGAGACTAAATGTTCAGAGTTCCTGGACAAGAATGTTAGTTCTGATAACGCCTGTGCTATACTTGAGACAGCGCATCGCTTTGACCAGAAACAGTTGTATGAGAAGGCCTTGACCCTGATAAAGTTAAAGGGTGAAAAGTCACTCCAGTCTCCTGGCTTCCTGGCACTGAGCCAAGTCTTGGTTGATGAGATTGTCGGGTCTGATGACCTTGAAGCTGACGAGCACGTAATTTTTCAGAAGCTGAATGTGTTCGTGAAGGAAGGGAGGTAACTCCTGAATTAAAGAGATCAGTTTTAGGTGGTACATTGTTGAGAGTCAGGTTCCCTTTAATGAAAGATGCTTTCATAGCTGATGACTTTTTACCGATGCAGAGACAGTTTTGTATTTTGACCGTGTCTCGTGGTTCGGAGAATCTTCGACAACTTTTAATCATAAGAGACGTATTAAAACAATGTCAGGTAATACTTCCAAAAGTAGGTTTTTAGGTATGAATTTGAGATTAATGAATGAAATTGCTGCCATCAGCTTCACCACAAATGAAAATATACTCATTGTTGGTTGTCAGTTATATGGAGAGAGTGAGGGCACATACAATGTAACGTCCTACTGTGGTGATGAAGACAACGTGCTGAGTTGTGTTGTACAAGAGAGAACTGAATACACTAGTGAGGGTGAGGTGTTTGATGTGATCTTCTCTCGTCCTGTATCTGTCAGTGCTGGAGAGTGGTACACACTGGCTGTGAGTGGAGCTAACGTTCAGAGACTCGAGACATTGTGTCAATGGGACCACCACACGTCAGGGACAGATTCCTTCACTGGTATACAGAAAGTGTTGATTGACTTGAAACATCAGTTTGTAGCAAGAATTTTAGACTATTGAGTATATGTTGGTATGTTTTCAGAAAGTGTGTATTCAAAAACAGTTGAGAGCACTATCAACATCTATCATCTATCACCGAAATCTAGACAGTAATAACCCCATTTCAAGCACAGATTCCTTCACTGATATACAGAAAGTGTTGAAAGCAGTGTAGCATCAGTTGTATCATGAGTTGTAACACTATGGAGCATGTGCCTGTATGTTTTTCAGAAAGTGTTAAGACTTCTTAAACTTTATACCACCATATTCAAGCTTAAGATACACGATCACTTGTCATATTGATTTATATCTAAGTATTTCCTTGTAGAAGATTTTAGTAAATAGGATCGATATGCGGTTTAGATTTGTAATTAAACAAAAAGTATATAATAGTGATAAAATTAATATGTTATTCTGAACTTTGTGATATACCTTTTATATATATTCCTCGAAACAATCATTTAAGAGTCAATGTCATTTATAATAAAGCAGAAAGATTGTTTTATTTATTTGATCATAAAAACGATTAAAACGTGATAAAACGAATCTGTGATTTCAAACTTTCTGATCAGGAGCAAAAGAGCCACATCAGTTGTATCACATTTGTGAATAGCCTCCTCTTGATAGATTTTGACTGAATATGAATCCATTTGAATATATCAAGTCGTCAGTTGCTTTAAAATCGTTAGTCTTAGGTTTCAAATCTTTAGTAATATTATCATCTAAGACATTGAAATTGAATAGTGTTATGTATCGTGTACTAGTTGTTATATACTTTATACTTATACATTTTGTTCCCCTTTTTGTATTGAAAAAGGATTAAGTTAATAGAAAACAGAAAGTCTATAAACCTTGCTCAAAGCGTCCACATTTAGTGATTAGAGAAATATAACAATTTTAACAGCAGCTAAGATATAGTGATAGTTTAATGAGGATGCGCATATTCTTGGTCATGAACGTTGATACAATGAAAGATCTCACTATTGTCTTTAATCTGAATAAAGTAATAAAACATTAGTAGAATAAGACTTTTCAAAACAGTTGTTCTGCAAAATGGGATTATGTTTGTGCTAACCAACACAGCTCCATCATTCGCTTGATCACATGTCCACCCTCAGTGTCGTCGTAAGCGATGTTGCCTCCTCTGTCTACGGTAACATAAAGAATGTTTACTTGCTTCATTGCCATCCAAACAGTCGCTTTCCCCTCTACAAGCAGGTACATGTCATCATGTTACTACCTTTCCCTAAGTTATATGTCCCTGTTCAGTGATGTCATTAATCAATCCTCTGCCATCGACACTGTTCGCCAAGTTTTCAAAACTAAATAGACCTAGAAACAGGACAAATTCCGATGACGTCACTTGGCGGCCTGATGACGTCACATTGCGAGTGCATGATGTGATGACAGTTATCCTTGCTTCTTAGTGTTTGTTTTATTAATGCATAGTTTGATAGTGACATAATTTTTCACCATTTTCTTTATCATGTTTAGGCATATGACATGTGAAAATACCCCAAAAATAGCGAACTATTTCATATGGACTCCTGAAAATTCATACGCTGGTTGCCCGATTGTTCCAAGTCAGTTGACTCTTGTTTTGACATTCACATACATATTGAAACTGGTTGATAATGAGTTAATGAGTAATTAATAAAATACTTACCTCTTAAAAATGTGATATCATTTTAAGCAACCCGTGAATAGAATTTGGTATCAGACGAACGAAATTCTATACACTCATTGCTTAAAATGTTATCACATTATCATTCATTAAGTATTCTCTATAAAGAAGTTATGTGCTATGGAAATATTGTATGATGTTTTGGGCTTATTTTCGTAGTTTCTCATTTTACAATATTCTCCTCTTCAATGATATTATATTTTTCATGATGAAGTAAAGAAAACTAGTTTAGGAAAAATATAGATAATGAAGGTTTAAACTGTTTGTGCCTGTAATGAAAATGTGATATCATTTAAGCAACTCGTGAATAGAATTTGGTATCAGACGAACGAAATTCTATACACTCGTTGCTTAAAATTGTTATCACATTATCATTCATTAAGTATATTCTATATAAAAGTCATGTGCTACGGAAATATTTTATAATGTTTTGGGCTTATTTTTGTAATTTCTTATTTTACAATATTCTTCTCTTCAATAATATTATATATTTCATGATGACGTAAAGAAAACTAGGTCAGAATATTAAAATATAGATAATGAAGGTTTAAACACTTGTTGTGTCTGTAATGAAATTGCAGATTACTTGCATACCATAGTTTGCACAAGAAACATTTTGACTTTCAAGTTGAAAAGATGACACGGATTTCTCTCCTGAAAACCAACATGTCAGTTATCTTTGGAAATAAAATCCGTATTTTCACTGAGTGAAAGTAAAAGTAACTGAGTAAGTGAAATAA
Organism: Steromphala cineraria; assembly: GCA_916613615.1. Lineage (NCBI taxonomy): Eukaryota > Metazoa > Mollusca > Gastropoda > Trochida > Trochidae > Steromphala > Steromphala cineraria. Next base: position 8,216,163 of record OU744728.1, on the reverse strand, counting down.
AATCGCCCGTCACCTGAAAGTATAATTTATTAATTCATTCGGTGAGATAGGCATGGCATTCAACAAGAAATCTCAAATGTCCTCAAGAATACCTTAGTATATATGTGATATATCCCACCTGTATTTAAATAAAAAAACATTGGATATCCATTCAAGTTTCCTATACAATTAAATGCCAATATATCATCATTTATTTATGCATATTACATTCTCATTAAGACTTATATTGGGCATGATATTTGCAACATTAGCACACAATATTGATACATTAAATCTCTCGAACGTACAAACTACAACAAACTACAACAAAACGAAATAGGCCTGCGTCCTGAGCCTAATGGAAATCAAAATCATAATTCGCATTGTACCTCATCTTTAAGGTTGCAAGAAACCAGATATTAATCAAACTTGATATTGATATGTAATTAATTAAATGTAACTTGAATTCCTGTATCCATGTTTCACACCTTCAGTCTTTTTTATCATATATAACAGGTTCATTTAACCATCAATTAGTGCTCACTGCGTCTCCAGCTATTAATTGTTTGTAAATAACACTCAGATGCATTGCATTTCAAACATTAACCTATAAGCCCTTGTTATTTCAATAAAGTTTACAACTTACGAGATAACGAGAAGAATGATTTTTGATTAACCGCACATGTCACAGTTTTGCAAACATTTGTAGAAGTATACGTCACCAGACCAAACCGAAACTAGATCACGTGACCACTAATCAATATATCCCCATTCCTCCACGACAGGCGATAAACGACAGGAAATAAGGTAAGTTTTCAATTCAGAAACAAAATAACTATGTTATTAACATGTTTTATATAAACAAGACATGAGAGCGTTATCATAGTTCGAGGATATACCTGGTAGATTTTAAATGACTTGATAAAGTGTACATACCTCACGAGTTACCTAACCAGGAAGTGAATATATAACAAGTGGATAATAAATACGTGGTGAAAGATCTATTAAGGATTAAGATGTATTAAAAAGTTTACAATCTGTCACTTAATATCATTGTGTACAATTTCGTGGACCACGTTTTTTTTTTGGTCGTTAGGATTCATTCATTATGAATAATAAAATCCTCTATTGTGGGTTATTTTATTGGTGCAGTAAACTACATGGTGACTTGTTTACAGTTTAAAAAAATAGTGTTTATATCATAACTGAGAACAAGCACCTATTTGTTTAACACACACACATATGAATCTCTTGATGAATCACTTGACTGCTTTCATGTGATATTGATCAGTTAACGAGCTGCTCTGAAGTAAGGGAGATAACCGTTGCACACTCATTCGCAATGAAAGTACACAAATAGCAGAACATGACGTCATCCTGCTAAATAGTTTAAATTTTCGAAAAACACAACATAACTTTGTCGTACTTTATATCAATACCATAAGAAGTCGAATTCATAACTAGAAAATCCAGAACAATATAAGTATTTTACTTCTCATATTTATTCAATAGCCTTAACTGCCTTAGAACATCCCAAATTGGTATTGTCGCCCACAAGAAATATAACGTTGACAACGCAGATGAAATTTAGGTATAAGTCTTTGAAACCATAACAATTCTCAAGATATAGAATAAACTGTTATCGTGCATTTTTAAAGTGCAATATAAGAACATTTTCTAAACTCATCCAAAACTTTATTTGGTTAATGTCGGTGTTTTATGTAGTCTACTTTATGAGTTTTAAATCAGCTTTTTAGAAACGGTTATTCGAAGTCAACATCAGTGAATACAAGTTTATTCCTTGAATTGTATAGTGATTGAAAAGGAAATCCAAGCAATTGTCACTGTAACATAGTTGTTGTGTTTCTGACATAAAGATCATTCAAGGAGGTTATTGTTTTTAAAGGTTGTAATCTACGTTATGGATTTTTTGCAATATTATAAGCAATAACTATATAGATGTAAAACGTTCTAAATTTGATTGTAAGTAAACAAAATCGCTTCAACGCAGCAATAAAAAGATTCGGAGAAAACCCGTTTTGCAATCTACGTTATGTAGTTTACATTATACATACGTTGCCTGTACCAAGTAGCAAATACAATGAGGTATAGCAGAGATTTGAACGTGTGTATGATTAAAAATGTAGGAAAGAATATATTATTGAAGTTTAGGTCACTACTTTCTTATTGGCTTATGATTACTTTATGATCCACTTTAACTTTAACACTCTAAACGTGTGAAATGTCTACTAGTAATGTACAAAAACTGGTATACCTACTCGAGATAGGATAATATATAAATCTCTGTCTGTTACTCAAGACTGTTTGTAAAATTGTAAATTGATAAACGAAAACTCACATGACCTAAATACCACTCTATTTGTTTTAAGCTAAAACGGTCTTACGTATTTTACGTTATGAGTGTGCGGCGGCGGATCTCTTTGACCACGGATCCGTCCCAAAACAACAGCAAAAAGATTTAAAAAATTGAAACAAAATAAGAAAATCTAAAAACAACCATTCACTATAGTTTCATTTTTTTTGTTCACCTGTTTTCATTGTTTTGACGGTTTGAAGACATACTATGCCATAATCTTAACACCGGTACTAAGACTTCAGCTTTCCGTTTATAGATATTTAGTACTGTTAATTAAAACAGTTGAATTTTACGTTTTACCGAAATAATACGTCTAGTTCTTGCAAGATACGTTATCTGTTTTGTTTGAAATGGTCATAAACACTTCAGCTTTCAAAACTGGAGATAGAAACTGAATATATCGTCTTAAAGCGACTTTGTATTGATAATGAAATTTATTGTTATGTTCAGATGTATTATAGCTTTATGGCAATTGACTATTACACTCACGTATTGGAACGTTTCGGTCGTTTTAAAAAATAAAATATCAATTTGTATTAAATAATAAGCCTTACTTGATGAAACATTTTCGAGTTGTTTTTTTTTAATTTGTATTTCACAGATTCCTTTATTAGTAGAAAAGGCGGGAAATTTATAAATACATTAACATAGTCTAACATGTAAATTTGTCAAAATGTATGATCGCTTTAACACTAAATCGTTTAACCGATTGTTACAGGGTTACGAGTTTTAATCTTATCGAAACTAATGTCATTCGAACAGTTTGGTAGTATGAGGTAGATTGATATCCTTCCAGGGTAGAAATAGAAAATTTGGTTGGAATTACTTGATAAAACTTCATCATCATGTTCTATGATAACAAGAAGTTCAAATAACTATTTTATGAAAAACACATTTCCAATTGTGCACTTTCATTGATAAGGAGTTTACAAAAGGTTTTATCGATGTACAGTTTTTTGCAGTCATCAAGTTTTCCTACACCGCCGAATTGTCTTTTTGTTTTGAAAACAACGCCTGATAGCCCTTGTCATTTCATAGAATTTTACAATTTAAGAGGTAGAGTGATTCTTAAATTTGCCGCACTAGTGTGTAAGTCTGGAATGAAGCTGAACAGGTAAACAGTTATAGTAGTATACGTCATCACACCAAAACAAAACTTGATCACGTGACCACGTAATCTCTCCTGCTCCCACGAGAAGTGAAACACAAGTGCAATTAAGACAGAGCATTTACTTCAAATACAAAATGACAACGTTATGAACTTTCTATTTAAATATTCAGATATTTAAACATGTCAAAAGGTGTATGATATTACTTTTGCTGTTATTATGACTTAATTTGTTCACACCTGACAAGTTATCTTAATCAACTGGAAGTAAATACAGATGCGCACTTTAGGTTTTTGTTCGTTTGTTTATATATCTTTTTGCAAATATCATCATGTAAATTGGGTTTAATCAAGACGTCAATTAAATAACTAAGGAGAACTGAACATATGGATGAACAAAGGATCAACATTTATCTATGTTGCAATTATCATATAATGACACAATCAGTTCATGTCTAATGAGTTACCTTACACAAGATTGATTACACGACAGGTACAGGTGCGCCCTTAAAGTGTTATCACTTGCTTGTGTACAATTTTGCACATTTCAAATAATTTGGGTAGTCTGGACGTCAATTAAATACATTCAGCAGAACTGACAAGGGATCAATTATTGTCCGTGTGTAAGATTTAATCATACTTGAACTATATTTTGGAATTGTCAGGTCTCTCATACAGTTCAAATTATGGCATGACTTAATGGTGGCATGATTGAATTGACAGAAGTGGTCATATTTTTTAGCTCATCTGGCCTGTAAGGCCCGGTGGGCTTATAGCATGGCATCGTGTCTGGCGTCCAACCGTCCATCCGTCCGTCCGTAATCTTTGTGGAATTTCGACTTCTTCTCCATAGCCAGGCCTAGAAAGCTGAGTTTGTGTACAAACTCCTTGACTAGTGAAGAATATAAATTGTAGCGTTGGTAGCCCTGTGGCCCCTAATAAGGGCCACAAGGGCCATGCCCTTAAAAAACATATTTTCATCTTCTTCTCTATAACCATTAGGCCTAGAAAGCTGAAACTTTGTGTACAGACTCCTTGACTAGTGAGGAATATAAACTTTAGCTTTGGTGGCCCTGTGACCCCTAACAAGGGCCACGCCCGTAAATTTCCATCTTTTTCGACAGAAGCAAACGGCCCAGAAAGCTGAAATCTTGGAAATATACTCTTTGACTAGTAAGGATTATGATTAATAGCTATAGTGGCCCTGTGGCCCCTAATAAGGGCCTCAGGGACCACGCCCTTTAACCTAAATTTCATCTTTTTCCCAAGAAGCATCAGGCCTAGAGAGCTGAAACTTTGTGTGCAAACTCCTAAGTAAGATAAGGTGGATTCCAAATTGTACATTTGGTGACCCTGTAGTCCAAAGTAAGGGGGGGGGGGACCACATTTTTCACACCCTAAAGCAAAATTGATATGAAGCCTGATGAGCTACAGAGCCACTGGCTTTATTCTTAAATTCTGATGTACTTAACTTTTGTTTTAATTAACCAATATCGACACTGTGAGAAGAACATGTACATTAGATTTCTGCAATGATGACGTGTGTTTAAAAGATTCAGTCCCTTTTTCATGAAGAATTTTTGGACTTGTTTTCCACGTGTTATAGAGATACATGCCGTCGAGATTCCCAATAAATTGGCGTTGTTAACTTTTATCTCCAAAAGTACATTATCAAAATGTTTCCAAATAGGAATTCAATTTAAATCTTAAAGAACGCCCGAGTTAATCAAGAGGTTAACCCTTTAATCTCTCTTGGCAGGATATGGTTTTATGGCATTCCATAAAGCTGTACCTGGTATGAGAAGGGTGTGGTCATAGTGTATTATGTTATAAGAAAATAATGAAATACATAAATATAAGACAATGAGAAATAGTTAAATGCAAGTGCTGTACTAACACGTTATAACGAATTTCATCGGAAAAATGAAGTAATGCTCATTGCCTAAAGGTCATGATATTGTATAATCAATATTAATCATCTGTGAACAGATAATTTGCTTGAATTAAACTAACAACAGAAATATTTATCATTTTGATTTCATCTCATTCCGTTTTCAGTATCAAAAATGGCCACATCCGATTCATCTGGATTTGTTGAAAACTGGCAAGCAGGAAAAACAGTGACTGAATGTAATCTGCGCATGCTACAAGAAGAGGACTCGTGTGACGTCACCTTCCGGTGTGGAACTGAGGGTCACGTGGTGAAGGCTCATCGCTATATGTTGATCAGTCGAAGCTTTGTCTTTCCCATGTTGACTGGAGCGGAGAAATCTGACGTCAAGATTCCAGACATTGAAGTATCAGTGTTCAAAATGTTCGTCAAGTAAGTATTTATTTATTTGGTGATGCTGAGGAAGTTTCTTATACAGTTACTTATGTAAACTTGAATTTTCGATATCCGTTCTCAAAACCGTGACCAGTTTAGTAAAAAGTAAGATAAGAAAA